>OX376219.1:600000-1026159 GCA_947364205.1 Agrochola lota | reverse complement strand
TGAACAAAAACATTTCAAGTAGAATTAACACTTTGTGAGTTGGACTAACAATGAATGATGGAACTGGAACGAAAACTGAGTAGGGTTCGTTCAGGTGTAATCCAAATGTTTCGGCTGGATTTTATATTTTTGTTGCGAAATTCCATAAGGAATTATAAATTTTGTACTGCATGAGTGACGTATGACCATAAGGGGCCGGTGTGAGCAGTCCAAGTGCCACAATTTTGTGTCATGACATCCTATAATATTATTTTCTCATCTACAATAAATTACTTGAGGTTCACTTCGCAGAACTACCGATCCTTTGTGTTTTTTCCTCATACTCTTCAGAAAACCATTGAAGTCGTAAGTAGTAATATATTGATTTAGGAGTGTGTACACACTGACTAAACCACGTGTGTATACTTGCTTTATTTTTGTGAAGTGCTCTTTGAATGCTCACAGTTCCTCGAACGTTCTCTTAAACGAGCCCATTGGCAGATCTAAATTGTGTCTTTAGAGTTCCTTGAACTTATTTCTATTAGACGTATCTTCCTCTTACCTCCCAGCCTGAGTTCAGCAGCCGCCTGCGCGCTGTCCAGATCCCTCTCCGCGAAGCACTGGTACATCCCTCTGTGAGCCCTGACGACCCCATGGACCCCTTAGAACTCGCTCCCCGCCCCCCACTGGGACCCCGTCGTGCAACCATCTAACCCGAGCGTCTCCACCTTCCACCGAGCAGTTGAAGGTCACGGAGCTTCCTGAATTGGCTACCTGTGGAAGGATGACGATTTTTTTTTAGAAAAATGGGCATCTTAAATAAAATTAAAAAAAACAATTAAAGTCAACATTTTTGGAAAAGACAACTTCCACGATCTGATTACACTGGGCTTTTACGAATGGAAACAAACATGAAAAAGCTTTTGTTTTTTTAGTTTTGAACCAAAACATTTGAAATCCAACTTGCACTGTATTGTATATTCAGGCCAAACCAATAGTCCATGGTGACAGGTGACAAAAAGAGACGAATTAACCCAATTATCACTACTGACGGAACTCGATAAACAAGCGACAAATACGACCGAGTCGACTCAAGACGATCCTTCGAGTTCTCCTCATGAATTATTCAAGAGGACATCACCTAGTGACTACGTCACGCCGCTTGTCGGCGCAAACTGGATTATTAGGGCTGCTAGCAATGGTAGGGATACCTACATATCTTTGAGCCTTGATGTGTTAGGTTTTCAATTACGTTTAGTATTGGCATTTATTAGCTTGAAATGTAATGAAATTCGGTGAGTAACGAGGCATTTAAATGAGTTAATTTAAAAAAAGGCATAGCTTCTTCTAAAAAACGAGCTGTTCGAGCAATTTACCAGCTAGGTGCCAGAGTTTCTATAATAGTTTTTTATAAAGATATTGGTTTTCTCACGGTGGCATTTTCATCTTCGGCAACATCTTATTTAGGCAAAATATACAATTATACACTAAAAACCAACAATAATAACACCAGAATAAGAACAAATTACGAGCTCCATTTCACCGGCGTCATAAGGTTCATAACTCATTTGTTGGGCTTGGTATAACAAGCTACCCTCTTCTTTGCTGGATTTACCTTTTAATGCGTTTAAAACTAAAGCGAAATCCAACCTTTATTCAAAGGCAGCCTATTCTATCAACGACTACTTAAACGATAAGAGTTGTTGGTCGCTGTGATTAACTCAGCAGAATGTTTATGTTCTTTCTCCAGAATTAGCTTACCTACTGACAGGTTATATGAGTTATATAGTTAATTTTAATTTTATTTCCTTTATTATTTATTTTATTATTATCTTTTATTTCATTTTAAATACTTATAAATTATATTTTTAAATATTAGAATATAAAAAATTAAAACATTTAAAAATATAACAAATAGTAGCCCACCGGTATCGGGAACAGGGTCCAAGCTACCGGCGGTCAGGGCTTCAGAGAGAGGAACCTCCTGACAATGCGAGCCGTGTCCAAGAGTACCGCTTTCTGAATCAAGCCCTTGATCCAGCTGCCTAACGAGAGCCTCCTTAGGTGTTGGTCGAGGCTCTCGGCTATTATGCCATTGGCAGTCACGACTATCGGCACAATGACTGCTGTATCCACTTCCCACATGTCGACAACCTCGCGGGCCAGGTCGAGATACTTGATCTGTTTATCTTTTTCAGCTTTCACGAGGTTCTCGTCATGCGGGACCGCTATATCAACAATCATTGTGCGACGCTCTAATCGATCTATCACCACTATGTCTGGCTTATTGGCAACAATAGTCCTGTCAGTGATGATATATCGATCCCAATACAACGTGATATTGTCATTTTCGAGAACTGGGTCGGGCACATATATATAGTATGGTACTTCTGGTTCCACAAGACTGTATTTCAGAGCAAGTTGCTGGTGGATAATCCTGGCCACAAGGTTGTGCCTATGCAAGTAGTCTCCGTTAGCCAGACGAGAACAGCCAGAGATAATGTGTCGGATTGATTCCCCCGGACGGTGGCATGCCCGACAGATGTCAACCGTGCCGTCCTTCACAATATATTTCCGGTAGTTATTCGTCATCATAACTTCATCCATAATAGCAAAGACAAAACCTTCGGTTTCCCCAAAGAGATCACCGAATCGCAGCCAGGATACGGACGCTAGTAGGTCTACATCGGGCCCATGTAAGGCCCGGTAAAAACGCCCGTGAAGCTCTTTGCTCTGCCATACCTCCCTGCGGTCATTAGTATCTAATACTATAGGTTTGCGCCAGTTCTCGTTAGCCAAGGATAGCGGGGTAAGGCCCTTGTCCACTGAGACCACATCTCGGTGCATCCCCACGTCGGCTTCTAGGAAGTATTCCCTGAGACTGCATACCTCACGGTTGTGCAGGGTCTTAGCATTTAAGAAGCCTCGACCTCCACACTTCCGCGGGATATAAAGTCTCATCACTGATGAACGTGGGTGATGCATTCGATTTATAGTCAGCAGTGTGCGGACCCTCCTATCCAGGGCGTCAAGTTCCGTCTGGGTCCATTTGAGTATGCCGAAAGAGTACATCAAAACCGGCATGACCCAACCGTTGAAGGCGCGCACCTTGTTTCCGCCTGATAAAAGACTATTTAATACTTTATTCAGGCGGCCAAAGAAGCGCTCCTTCAGCGATTGCTTCATGTCAGCAGCGTTGATACCTAACGCTTCCGACATACCCAAATACTTGTAGGTTTCGATTGAGGAGAGGGATCTTAGTTGTATGGAGTCCGAGAGTTGGATTCCCCCGGATTCCACAATCTCCCCTCGCTTTACATGCATGACCGCACATTTGTCCACACCAAATTCTATCCTGATGGCACTACTGAAAGTTTCAGTTACCTTCAGTAGCTCCACCAGTTGCAAATTGTTGGGGGCAAAGAGTTTCAAGTCATCCATGTAAAGGAGGTGAGATATAACCTGACCACCTCTCCTTAATCGATAGCCTAGTCCTGATTCCTCCAGCAGTGTGCTAAGAGGATTCAAGGCTAGGCAGAACCAAAGTGGACTGAAACTGTCGCCCTGAAATATACCTCGCTCGATCCGTATCGGCTCGCTATTCCTCTGGATATGTCAACATCCTGGATAGCGAAGAACCGTCCTCCATTGCCCCATACATGACATCAGGAAGGTGTGTAGTGTTGCATCTACTTTATACAACTCCAGCACCCTCATGAGCCATGTATGGGGCACCGAGTCATAGGCCTTCTTATAATCTATCCAACATGTCGACAGATCCCTTCGGGAACGACGAACCTGTTGGCTAATGGCCATATCAATGAGGAGCAGCTCCTTAGTACCGCGGGACCCGTTCCTACATCCATTTTGAGAGGGAGACATGATGCAGTTGGTGTCTATATGTTTGTTAATTTTAGCTCTCAAAATGGATGTAAAAACTTTATAGACCGTCGGTAAACAGCTGATCGGCCTATAATTTTTGGGTTCCACAGTACTACCTGTTTTATGGAGCAGGTGGGTTATTCCTGTCGTTAGGAACTGGGGCAGCGACCCTGATTCTAAGGCTGACTGGAACTGGGATGCCAATCGGGCGTGTGACCTCTGGAACCACTTTATCCAAAAGTTGTGCAGCCCGTCCGGCCCTGGAGATTTCCAGTTAGGCAACGGACGGACTGCACAAGCTACATCTTGGGGGCTGAAGGTAAGTGCCCCCATTTCTGGTATTCCCTCGCACGCCCGCTCGATCTTCCTAGTCCAATCTCCTTCGGTGTGATTGACAGGCGCCGACCAGATGCTTCGCCAGAACGAACACATGGCGTCATCATCCGGCAGGCGCGTGTCAATCACACCTTGATCCAGTCGCTCCCAAGCCCTGTAAACCCACCTTTCATCGCTCTGGAATGTACGATTCTGAGTGCACCGCTCAACTCTCCGCCTCTATCGTCGAATACGGTTTGCCCATGCACAGACCTTCTGCTTCAGGAGGTCGATACGCTCTGTGACGCGGGTCAGATAATCTCGAGAGCTAATATCAGTACCCGAAAACGCCCGCCTCACAAAGCGCATCACTTTAGGGCGAGTATTGCCCTCCCTGAAGCAGATTAGCTTGCCGATGAGCACTGTAGCCTCACCGATACGACGCTCAATAAAATTCTGCACTGCCAAGCTGGTACAGGTGGTTTTGGTCGTGGAGCTCTGTCACTGTTGGGAAATTTAACATGAGCTACACGACATGCCGCTACAGCTGCACAGTACAAGATCGAGTGGGTGTCGGCGAGGTCTTTGCTGGCGTCAAAACAATTTGACAGCAGCGAGTCTAAAGTACACACCAGCGCCTTGTTTTTCTTGTGCATGGGCAAACGAGGTAAACGTGGTCTAAGTTCAGGTGGAGTGGAGCGGTACTCACGGAAAGCATCCTCCAAAGCGCTCCTCAAACGTACATTGCATTGGGAACTCACAGATATAACCCCGCCATCATCCTCTTCACCAACGTGGTCGGGTCGCGGTGTAGCACTGGGTGAATTTTGTAGTTGCACCGCGACCAGTGGCGAGGCAGGCGTTACACGGTTATTCTGTGATTCGACGCGTAGTCGATCAAGTACGGCGTCATCCAGCATATGGTTACGCTGGATGACCCGCACCTGATCCGACAGTCGTTGGGCCGACACGTTGACAGCTGGCTCAAGTACCTGAAACAGAGAGAGCATCCGACCACGGTACGCAGTCAAGTTACTTCCTCCCTCTGTAGCCCCAAAGTATGCGCGCATGACATTTTCATTGACTGTTCGTGTCCATCTCATGCGCCGCACACTTCCACCGGGAGCGGGGACCCTATCAGAGGCCGGTGGGCCTCGGGGTCCTAAACTGGCCGGTGATCGGCCTCTTCCGCGACGTGCTGGTGGTGGTGACGTCGGCGGCGAGAAGTATTCGTCGCTCGAGCTCGACGCAACTGCAGCGGCCGGTATCACTGGATTCTCGTCTGGAGCAGGATCCGGCAACTGCGAGGCGGAGCTGAGCGACGAACCCGAAGATGTTGGGTGTGTGTTTTGTAGCAGTCGTCGTGCCCGACTTCGCGTCAACATTGCACTGTTCTCCGTCTTTAGTTTTTATTAGTACATCCTGGTATGTGTTTCGGTTTGGCTGCCAATTTTGGTTTCTTCAGGAATGAGATGGTAGGAACACATAGCACAACATTGTGTCATATTTAATGTGTAAAAATCAAAGAAATTGGTAAAAATACTAAAAATATATGACGGAGAAAAAAAAATCATGACAGTCGGCTTGACAGTCGGGCCACAGATTTATTTTATTATTATCTTTTATTTAAAATTTTAACATATAAAATACATTTTTAAATATTTCTTAAAACTATATAAAAAACATTTAAAAATATAAAAAATAGTGTTCCGCCGGTGTCGGGAGCAGGGTCCAAGCTACCGGTGGTTAGGGCTGCAGAGACAGGAATCTCCTCACAATGCGAGCCGTATCGAGGAGTACTGCCTTCTGGATCAGGCCCTTGATCCAACCGCCTAACGAGAGCCTCGAGAAATGTTGGTCGAGGCTTTCGGCTATCAGGCCATTGGCCGTTACGACAATCGGCACAATGATAGCCGAGCTCACATTCCACATGTCAACAACCTCGTGTGCTAAGTCGAGATATTTGATCTGTTTCTCTTTCTCAGCCTTCACGAGGTTCTCGTCATGCGGAATGGTAACATCGACTATCATTGCGCGGCGCACTGATCGGTCTATCACCACTATATCAGGCTTATTGGCTACAATAGTCCTGTCAGTAATGATAGACCGATCCCAGTATAACGTGACATGGTCATTTTCGAGAACTGGGTCGGGCACATACTTGTAATACGGTACCTCAGATTCAACAAGTTTATATTTCAAAGCAAGTTGCTGGTGAATAATCCTGGCCACTTGGTTATGCCTGTGTAAGTACTCGCCGTTAGCCAGACGCAAACAACCAGAGATAATATGTCTGATGGACTCACCCGGACGATTGCATGCCCGACACACGTCAACCATCCCGTCCTTCATAATATGTCTCCGGTAGTTATTCGTCAAGATAACTTCGTCCATAATTGCACAGACAAAACCTTCAGTTTCCCCGAAAAGGTCACCGAAACGTAGCCAGGATACGGACGCTAAGAAATCTACACCAGGCTCATGAAGAGCCCGATAGTAGCGCCCGTGAAGCTCCTTGCTCTGCCATACCTTCTTGCGGTCATCTGTGGTAAGTATTAAAGGTTTGCGCCAGTTCTCTTTAGCCATGGAGAGTGGGGTGAGTCCCTTGTCCACTGCAACCACATCCCGATGCATGCCCACTTCGGCTTTCAAAAAATAATCCCTGAGGCTGCACACCTCGCGGTTGTGGAGGGTCTTAGCGTTTAAAAAGCCTCCACCCCCGCACTTCCGCGGGATGTACAGTCTCATCACTGATGAACGTGGGTGATGCATCCGGTTTGCGGTCAGGAGTGTACGGACCCTTCTGTCCAGGGCGTCGAGTTCGGTCTGAGTCCATTTGAGTATGCCGAAAGAGTACATCAAAACCGGCATGACCCAACCGTTGTAGGCGCGCACCTTGTTTCCGCCCGAAAGAAGACTAATTAAAACCTTCTTCAGGCGATCAAAGAAGCGCTCCTTCAACGATTGCTTCATGTCAGCAACGTTGATGCCTAACGCTTCCGACATACCCAAGTACTTATAGCTTTCGGCTGAGGAGAGGGATCTAAGGTGTATGGAGTCCGAGAGTTGAGTTCCCTCGGATTCCATAATCTCCCTTCGCTTTACATGCATGACTGCACATTTGTCCACACCAAATTCCATCCTGATGGCGCTACTGAATGTTTCAGTTACCTTCAGTAGCTCCATCAGTCGCAATTTGTTGGGGGCAAAGAGTTTCAAGTCATCCATGTAGAGGAGGTGAGATATGACCTGACCACCTCTCCTCAACCGATAGCCCAGGCCTGAATCCTCTAGCAGTGTGCTTAGAGGATTCAGGGCTAAGCAGAACCAAAGTGGACTCAAACTGTCGCCCTGAAATATTCCCCGTTTAATCCATACAGGCTCATCATTCCCCTGGATCTGTTGACATCCTGGGTAGCGAAGGACCGTCCTCCATTGCCCCATACACGACATCAGGAAGGTGCGCAGAGTTGCATCTATCTTGTACAATTCCAGCACCCTCATGAGCCATGTATGTGGCACCGAGTCGTAGGCCTTCTTATAGTCTATCCAGCATGTCGACACATCCTTGCGGGATCGACGAACTTGTTGGCTTATGGCCATGTCGATGAGGAGTAGCTCCTTAGTACCGCGGGACCCATTCTTACATCCATTTTGAGAGGCAGACATTATTGAATTACTGTCAATGTGTGTGTTAATTTTCACTCTCAAAATGGATGTTAGAAGTTTATAGACCGTCGACAAACATGTGATCGGTCTATAATTCTTGGGTTCCGCAGGACTACCTGACTTATGGAGCAGGTGGGTAACGCCTGTTGTTAGAAACTGTGGTAGCGACCCAGACTCCAGGGATGACTGGAATTGGGATGCTAGGCGAGTGTGTGAACTAATCAGCCATTTTAACCAAAAGTTGTGCAGTCCGTCCGGTCCCGGTGATTTCCAGTTCGGTAACGGACGGACTGCTCTGGCTACGTCTAATGGCGTGATTAGTACAGCTTCCATTTCTGGAATAGTTTCACACACTCGCTCGACATCCTGCATCCAGCCAGCCTCAGCGTGACAGACAGGCACCGACCAGATGCTGCGCCAGAATGCACTCGTGGCGGCATCATCCGGGCGGCACACGTCCGTCACATTTTGTTCGGGTCGCTCCCAAGCTCTATATACCCACCTCTCATCGCTCTGGAACATGCGATTCTGCGTGTATCGATCAACCCGCCGCTTATACCGCCGAATACGGCTCGCCCATGCACAAACTTTCTGCTTCAGGAAGTCGATGCGCTCTGTGACACGGGACATGTATTCTCGAGGGCTGATTCCAGTCCCCGAGAATGCCTGCCTCACAAAGCGCATCACTCGTGGTCTCGTATTGCCCTCCCTGAAGCAGGATAGTTTGCCGATGAGTACCCTGGCCCCATCGATACGTCGCTCGATCCTGCACTGCCAGGCTGGTACGGCTGGTTTTGGTCGAGTAGCTCTGTCACTATTTGTGAACTTGATGTTAGCTAAGCGACATGCCGCAACAGCCGCGCAGTACAGGATCGAGTGTGTATCAACGAGATCCTCGCTGCTTTCGAAAACATTTCTAAGCTGCGAGTCCAAGGCACACACCAGCGCCCTATTTTTTTTGTGCATAGGTAGGCGTGGTAATCGGGGCCTAAGATCGGTGGGAGTGTACCTATACTCGCGAAGCGCATCCTCCAGTGCGCTCCTCAATCGGACGTTGCACTGGCTACTTACTGTGGTAACCCTATCATCCTCCTCTTCAACACCACGATTGGACCGCGGCGGGATTACATCAATAGGTGTCACTTGTGCCGCGGTTTGTGCCGGAGTTGAGATGATATGGTTGCTCAGTACCTCTGAGCGCAGCCTATCAAGTGCGTTGTCGTCCAACCGATGATTGCGTTGGATGACCCGCACCTGATCCGAAAGCCGTTGTGCCGAGACGTTGACGGTTGGCTCTAGTTCCTGAAATAGAGACAGCATCCTAACACGGTACGCAGTGAGGTGAGTTCCTCCCTCTGTAGACCCGTAATACGCGCGCATGACGTTCTCGTTTTTAGACTGAGTCCATCTCATGCGCTGCGCACAACCACCGTCAGCGGGGACCCGGCTCGGGGCCGGTTGGCCCCTAAGTCCCAAGCTCCTCGGTGGCCGGCCTCTCCCCTGCCGGCGTACAGGTGTTGGCGACGTCGGCGGGGAAAAATACTCGTCGCTCGAGCTCGACGCAACTACCGCGGCCGGGGTCGTCACAGCGCTCACGGTGGAGCTGGGTACCGGCGGCGGCGAGGCGGAGCTGAGCGACGAGTCCGAAGGTGGTGGGCGTGCTCTTGCAGCTGATCTCGTCAACATTTCGTTTTCATTTCGTTTTATGTTTTATCATGTTTTTATTGGAGGTGACATCTGTCAGTTCACCTCCGCTCTGGCATTTTTTCATTAAAGTATATTTCTGAGGTTCATTTTATTCTTTTAAAGTTTTATTTTTATTTAAGGGGTTAAAGGTTTGTTTTCGGCTTCTGATATAACAAAATAACTGCGTCTAAAATGAATAAAGCTATGGAAATTGAGAAAACTATTTTTTGATGTGTTGACGTTAGTGTTGCCAGCTTAAAATTTTATTTATTATTAACATAATTCAAACAATACAATGTATTTCTTATGAGTTGTATTGCAATATGCGATTAGCTAGCGACCTCAATAATAAAATTGATCATTGTTTGTTTATTTTAGGTCTCAAAAGAGATGGAAGAACTTTATAGACCGTCGGTAAACATGTGATAGATAGGCCTTATTATTCTTGCCTAGTAACCAACAGCAAGTTCGTCATGCTCCCTTAGATGGCACTGCTTGCGGTAGCGTCGGGGGTCGGGTTGCCTCCTTCCCTCAATGATCTTTGCGTTATGCTCGTGAACGGGTGCTGCTTGTGATGACTGGTCGTCTTGCTGATCATGATTTTGTTATTAGTAATTAATTGTGTATTGATTTTACCTTGATGGTCCTAGTTTATCTTTTATAACTTCCAATTACAGCTATATACGTATATAGTTATATAGTTATACGGAAGCGGGGACGCCCTTTATGCCTGGAGGCTTTTATTCGGGTATTAAGTTCTGTTTACGTTTTTTAGTTTTTATTTTCGCTTGATTATATATTTCGATGTTTTTGTTAGTAAATTCGTGTGTGCTAAAACATTAAATAAAATTATTTGCCATAATGTCATATGGCAAATAATTTTATTTAATGTTTTTTTGGTGAGTAATGTAAATTGTTTTGCATACTATTGTATAGAATCAAGTTTTTTTTCTCTCTAACTGAACAGACAGCAGTGCTGCTGGGGATTTTATGCGCCACTTGTTCATCCCAGCTAAAGCACTAGGAAGTGGTTAAGGGTGGGCGATTTTGTGGGACTGTCTTATGTAATTTTGACGTTCGAAAAGTGTTGATTCTCAGCCTAGTTTTAATAAATGACTTTTGTTTTTTTTTATATTTAAACTGTCCTGCTATGCTGATGACAAGGTAGTTGTCACTTGTTTGAATTAATTAAACTAGCCACAACTACATTATCATTATTACCATTTTATCATCCGAGGTTCATAAAGTCTCATATATTATTGTTGGATCCGATCGCGATAATTTGTATACCTAGTAATACTGCCCGTCCTTTTGATGTAATCCCTTTCATATTACAACATCTTCGGGCTCGAGAGCCGGTGACCTATTCTCTGTCGGAAGCGACCTAGCAATAAGGAAGTGATAGGGCGGTCTGTTGATAGTTGAGATTGCTCACAAATAGCTTATATCGATGACATATCCGGTACAACCCTATGGCAAGGGGTAGCTAGGAACGCTTTTCATTCTGTTCAACATAGTACGTGAATAATTTATTGTTATGGTCAAAGATATGTTACATACTCTAAGGGAATAGGCACCTAAGTTGATATGAGGATGAGGTGAAATATTCATTAGTTGACTTTGGGAAAAATAAAAAAAAAAACAGAAAAGGTGTCCTAAAATTATATTAAAACTAGCGACCCGCCCCTGCTTCGCACGGCTGAAAACTTCGATCTGTGCTATGTTTAAAGCACAGAAATCTCGAAGTTTTTTATGTTTCGATATTACTATCTTATTACACATAACTTTCGAAATAAAGGCTCTAAATAATGGGGAAATCACATTAAAATTCATTAGGCAGGTTAGAAGAAGATCTAAGCGGTCACGCAGACAAACACGAAAAGTGACTTTGTTTTAATATAGATTTTAGAGTAAGGCGGGAGACAAAACAACAGATTGTTGACAAAAGTCAGATACGCATTTTCTTTACAGCATTATTATATTTACAAAGAATATTTAATTAAAACTATTATGTACACAACAAGTCAAGACTTGGATCTAAATTCATCAATTTCGCGTGTCAAGAGCTATTAGCAAACTTCTGATCTAAGGACAAACTAATGAAAACAGTTTTGTTCCGTTCTTAATCAAATTATCTACAAGCAATATTTAGTTGTGAAGTAAATCACAGCGAATCAAGCTTGCTTTATTAAATTTGATGGGCTGAATCTCAGAATTAATTAAAAACCAGAATAAACGTTTTATGTCTGAAACAATAGATGTCTGTCTGCTGGCAAGGCCATTTGAAGATAGGTTGATTTGTTTTTCATGTAATTAATTAGTTGTCAAAGTGATCAACATTCAGAAAAATTTCATCTGCGAGATAAAATGCGATATTATCTTTGGTTAAACAATGTTGAGAAAGTAAAGAAAAGAGCGATTGATAAGTTAAAAATTCTTATTTTGATTAAAATGCATCAGTTCTAAACATTAATTGGTAAAAGTCTATTGATACTATCAATTTTAAATTATACTGAAATATTATATTTTACTGCAGTGTGCAAAAACTAAATGTTACTTGTACGGTTCCATTGTTAGTCAATCGTGGAATGTTCAAGCTACCAGTTACAATTTTTTTGCCATTCAAAACATTTCCTAGAAAATGTGAAATAGACGAGTAAAGCGTGTCATTGAATTCCAGTGCAATGCAACTAACGCAGTCATCCAGCACGAACCATTGAAAACATTTAAATATTCCGTATTTTTACATAGAAGAAAGGATTTTTCGCTACTATTGTCTCCCAGTTTGCATTTCAGAAAACTAATTTAGCACGTAAAATGATTAATTTGTTCGTAGGGTTGGTGATTTTGAAAGTGATATTCGACTTTCATTCACTGGTGACCATCTTAGAAGGTGATGGTTATGGCTACCTATGACTTGATATAAAGTAATACAAACCTCTTCTCAAACTGCCGCAGGTACAACGTAAACATTGTCAATTATGTCCGTATTTGTTATGTCCAAATACGTAAAAAATACATGAATGATGTAAATGACTACATTTTATAATCAATACGTTCATATACATGATTATTATTTTATTTTACGCTCTCTAAATACACAGTTCAAATACTCGTAAGTTTACACGAGGTGCGATTTCAAGCGATATGATTTACGTGAACAATTTTAAATTTTTTGCTAACGAATTCATTGGAATTTCAACTGGAACTTTCGATTAAATTAGTTTTGCTCCGGAATCTTTACCCAGACATCATAACACACATAATCAGCCTATAATGTTCCCACTGCTGGACACAGGCCTCCTCTCTTCGAGAAGGAGTGGGCCGTTAACCACCACGCGGGCCGAGTGCGGTTTGGTGCTAGGTGTACATGTCTTTGAATTTTTGGTTCTAGGACATGTCGGTTTCGACCTCGCGATGTTTTCCTCACTTTACGCTCTTTCTGACTGTTACGAAACGGAACCGTCACGCTCGGGTGGTGACGCTGAATCGCGTACCTATATTCGGCGTTGAATCGCAAATACTCGGAACCAGTCATAAGTTTTCACTATCGTGTGGTCATAAGTGTGGCACTCACCATCTTTTTAGGCTGACGTTTGAAATAAAAAATGTATCAAAGCTTTTGATATTAGTAGACATAAAGAAAAGCCAAGTTCCCCTTTTGAATTTGAAGCGGAGAAATTTCAGCGCAAACAGACAGTCCCGCTAATACAACGGCCTCGCCCCATCTTGTCTATATTCGATGAGCGCACCGCTAGGATCACATCGCGCGATGTGTCTCGTCGCTCTGTGATCTGAATACTTATTTTTCAATTTTTGCAACGTCACCCGCCGCTGACGGGAATTTAGCCGCTCGTCCAAATACTGATGTCGGGACATTTGGGACAATTGTGTTTTCTGTTAGCCCTCTTTATGTAAAAAAAGAAAATGTTGCGAGGCTATCCTTGGCCTGAAACGTATGCTGTTTATTCTCTGACAAATTTCGAATAATGCGATCGAGTTGTGCGTATATTGGTCACGTTCTTTGCTACGAAGATAACGTTTGAATGTTGTGAAGAAATGTTTGAGTGCGAGAATAATTGGGTGTCGACAGACTTTTGAAATAATAGGATTCAGAAATAAGATAAGTGTTGGTTAGTGCTATGCATACAAATGCAAATTATAGGCGTAACGCTTTTTGTATACGCAGGGCAATATCATTCAACAGCCTGCCATCGTGTTTAGAAATTGACTTATTCTGGACGAGTGCATTAAGAATCAAGACAATTTTGAGCCAGGAATATTTCAATAAGTGAACGTTTGTGGTTTATCACGGCATACCTACCTATTTTGCATACCTTTTCCTTTTTTCTTCTTTTTTAGGGTTCCGTAGTAAACAAGGAACCCTTATAGTTTCGCCATGTCCGTCTGTCTGTCTGTACGTCTGTCTGTCCGCGGCTTAGCTCAGAGACGGGTAGTACTAGAAAGCTGTAATTTGGCATATGTATACATATTAATAATCATGCCGACAAAGTGGTCAAATAAAATCAAGTTTTTTTTTTTTAAGGTACGTCCCCCACACGTAAAGTGGGGATGTTTTTGTTTCCTCATCTACCCCATGTTGAGGGGTATTGTTAGAAAGGTCTTTCAAAAATATTGTGAGTTTGTCGAGACCATTTTTGGATTCAGGGATCCGTTTGTGTCCCCCCCCCCCCCTTCTAGCTAAATGGTTGCACTTGGACTTGTGAAAAAAATCACAGCAGTAGTATATATAACGAAATTAAAAGAAAAACTATGAGAGCTAAGTAGGGTGTACAGGTTAACGAGTAATAATCGACCAACTTAAATTTGCGGTTTGAAAAACATAATCTCCCATACATTCCGTATGGGAGAACATGTTTTTCAACTACAATGTTAAGTTTGTTCTTGGGATAAATTCATCCCAACTACGGAACCCTTCATTGTGCGTGGTCCGACACGCACTTGGCCGGTTTTTTTTGTAATCTAAATGTGGAAGCTTGTAATTAGCAATTGTCAGTTTACTACTTCGTTACCATTTACGTGTATTAATTAGTCTGTAAACTTTCTTAAAATTGTAAAAATAAATAAATACCTTGAGTGCAAAAGTTAGTTTTAAAAAGAGCCCATTTCACTTGAATTTCTCTATTTCATTATTAATAACAAAAAAAGAAGGAGGTACACGAGATCTTCAGTCTTGGCTAAGTAAATAGAACTCCTAGTTAAAAACAATTTACGTCCTCACCTGTAACTGTGGATGCACACTGACAACCAGCCTGGATCTGACCCTCAGTCTGGCGTCTCTCCTCTGTTCACCGAACTGGTTGTGCGCCCTGCAGGTCCACACGCCTCCGTCAGACAGCTGCGCGCGTCTGATGATCAGCACCTGCTCTGACACCGAGATCCTGATACTGTTGGAGACAGGGCTTAGGCGGCCGTTGGAGTGACGGAACCAGCTGAAAATTTTAGAAAGGTTAAGTACGAGACTTTCTGAAACCTATTTGAAATATGTTTTGTTACCGAATAGGAAGAAGTACACAGAAATTGATAGGCCAATTCGAATTTGACAAAAGTTAGTTTGCCAAAATCCATAGTGAAGTCTAAACTAATATTATAAAGAAATAAGATTTGATTTTCTGTATGTTTGTTTGTTTTTTTTGTAATGAATAAACGAATGTACCGATATACAAAATTCTTTCACCAGTATTCTGCTATATTATCACTGAGTTACAATAACTCAAACTCAAAGCATTTATTTCAAATAAACCAATTACAGGCAATCTGCCTAGCCTTTTCCCAACTATGTTGGGGTCGGCTTCCAGTCTAACCGGATGCAGCTGAATACCAGTACTTTACATGGAGCGACTGCCTATCTGACCTCCACAACCCAGTAACTGGGTAATACCCCTTGGTAAGACTGGTGTCAGAATTTCGGGCTTCTGACGACTCGTAACGACTGTCAAAGATCTACGAATGACAGCCGGGACCAACGGTTTAACGTGCTTTCCAAGGCACGGAGGCTTCTCGGTATGTAAAGATGGTCACCCACCCACTGACCAACCCCGGCAAGCGTAGCTTAACCTGATGCTGATGGATCGACCAGTGCGGCTGTTGTTACTTAGGCACGAGGTCCTCACGAGCTTATCACTGAGTAACATATGTTATAATTGATTAAATAACTAGCTGCCCGCCCCGGCTTTACACGGGTAGCATTAAGTAGTTATCTACGGTGCACCTACCTACCCTACCTATCTACCCTACCTAGCTACCCTGGCTACCTTACCTACCCTACTTAGCCTACTTACCCTACCTACCTACATACCCTACCTACCCTAACTACATACAGTACTTACCCTACCTACCCTACTTACCCTACCTACCTACCTACCCTACTTACCTACCCACTGAGTAACATAGGTTATAATTTATTAAATAATTATTACATTATTTTGAAAGCTTGTACCAAAATAATTAGGTACGTCTCCGTTTTGGGTTGTTTAGGGTTTGAATCTCATTAACATTTAACGTAATAATTAGTAAGATCAGTGGTCGTATAATTACCAGCGGATAATAAAATAGTCATGTAAAGTCGTCTTAATAGATTCTGAGACTGCAAAGTTTATAGGTTTTATTACAATAGACCTGCTAAACAACCAATCCTGTATGATAGTAAATTCCAGTCTTTTCAGTGACGAGGCTCGGATTGCTTGGATGGCTTGCCGAAACAGCTGGCCCGCTATAATGGGCACAAAGCCAAGTCGGATTCCCATTGCAGCTATCCATCACTAAAGTTTTTGTGTAATGCACTTTCATTCTCTATGTTTTTGAGCAAACGAATAATGATGTACATCTAATGAAACTACAATCAATGTCGTCGCCGTACCAGAATGTAGTTGTCAGTGGGAAAAACTTTCTCGTAAGTAGTATACTAAACTCGCATAGGATGCAACTTTTATGTAAACTGGAAGATTTGATGTAATCTGACTAAGTACCTGTATGTGGGTGGTGGACTTCCAATCGCACAGCATACTAATCGGATGTCACCACCTTGAGGCACCATTTCATCTTCAGATACCGTCAACATTCTCGGCGCCATGCTTGATGATGCGTCTGCAAGAAAAAAAAATAGTTATGCCTTCTAGCAGTCTCTTTAAAGAAAAGTAATCCGGCAGCTTGTTATCCTCCTAGTTTAAGGATACCAGCAACATTTTCCGTGATGATAACAATAATTTAAGATAACTAATCAGCTGCTCCATACATATAATAATAGGTTGGCATAACTTGACCAAAACATTTTGGGAACAGCTGTTCTTTTTTTTCGTGATTTTCAGGTTGGTTCTATATTCAAGTTGTTCATAATGATGAGTACAATGACCCCTTAAGAGGTTTTCAGTTATCCTATACTATTAAACGAGCAATATTTGTACATATATATATTAATTTGTAATCACGTTCTCGAAAACGGCTCTAATGATTTCTATGAAAGTTGCAATTTTGGGGTTTAAGGGGGCGAAAAATCGATCTAGCTAGGTCTCATATCTGAGAAAATTCGTTTTCTTCGTATTTTCACCCGAGGAGAGCTCGGTCGCTCAAAGTTTACCTTAGAATAATGACATGGCAGCATGGAATTAGTAAGTACCTACTATCATGGCAGCATGGAATTAGTATGAACTATTCTATACTATTAAATGAGAATTTTCTATTTTCAACCCGAGCAGTGCTCGGTCGACCAGTTACTTTTAATTACACTTTCTATTAAAATAATGTTACTAACGTGAAACAGTAACCATAGCAGGTAGACTCCGCCTCTTCTCCCCGGTCAGCGCGTGCTGAGCCTCGCAGGAGTACGAGCTGCCATCATCAGGGCGAGCGTCACGGACCACCAGGATGTCGCTGCGACTACCTCCCACTATGTAGCGACCACCTGGTAAAGGACAATCGTGTTAGAAATTTAGGTTCGAGAATTATGATGTCAAAGGTAGGAGTAAAAACATTCGTGGTTTCTTGAAGAAAATTGTCTTTCTATCCTCTTTTTAGGAAAAAAGGGAAAAAAAAAAAAATGTCAGACAGTAATATCTTTATTTGCGACTATGCCAGTAGAATTAACCTATTTATCAAAGTGTTGCTTTTATTTTCTTTCAGCTTTTTATGTTTATAAACAATAACGAGCAGATATTGATAAGTTGTACTGATTTTACGAGTATTTCCTTAGCTGCCTCAGAAATCTAAAATCTTTTGTCGTTGCGACCGAACAACTTCAACAAAAGGCTAGCACTACCACTGACCTGCACAGATACATTAGAGGAGTATCGTCAAGTATCTGTACCCGTAACAACGTTATATATAACGTGCAGGTCAAAGCATGGCCGTGCACACAAACAAGCTTTCTATTTGATTGAGCTGCTGCCCTTACCTACCCTTTCGATACATCCATCAACATCCAACTAGGAAGTTGAAGTGACATAGACTAGGGGGTGGGTAGGGGGGTGGAGGTACTAATAAGAAGGTTAGCTCAGAAGTCCTACTTAACTGCAAATGAACACTTTATTTGGAAAATATAACGTAAAAAAATATACTTAAAGAAATATTGGTAATAACTGCTGCTGATCACCAACAAACTTTGACTGTGATGACTAAAAATTATCTTTCTACATTTCAATCTCGTTTACTGCCTATGTAGCTAGTTATGTATGAATTTAGGCCACCGGTTTTATAGGATGGTGCTTCTGAAACCATTTCATGTGTGAAGGTAGTGAAACGCTCATGACTTTGAAATTAGGAGACAACTTCGATCGAGTGCACTTACCCATTTATAGCGCGGGGGTGACACCATTTGACCGACGCGACGTACTCTTTGTGTTGGCCAGTCGGAGCGAAAAGTGACATCATAGAAATCGTATAACGCTTTGCGAGCCACACAGACAAAAGAATTGGAAAAGCTATTTAAGTTAGAGAAGTTCAAAGTTGAAACCGTTTGTATTTTATAAGCTTTATTTTGTCTTGATAACATTTTGACTTTTGGTTAATCGTTTACTAGGATCATAATTGAACCGTTTTGCTATGGCAAATCCTAAATCTGGTAATTCAGGTAATTAAAGAAGTTTCTTAAGTTGAATAATGCAAAATGATGTTTTGTCTTTAATAAACTGTATTATTCCAACATCTACCAAAACTTCGTCACCAAATAAATACACAAAAAAAACAAATTAGCAGTAAACTAAACTCTTCAACACGTTTCACATAACCTTTCCTCCGTTTCAAAACGCTTGTGTGTGCGCGCGT
Source organism: Agrochola lota (assembly GCA_947364205.1). Lineage (NCBI taxonomy): Eukaryota > Metazoa > Arthropoda > Insecta > Lepidoptera > Noctuidae > Agrochola > Agrochola lota. Next base: position 1,007,349 of record OX376219.1, on the reverse strand, counting down.
ACCGGCACGGCGGCAGCGTCTCGCCGGCCGTCACCGTTTACGATCAGATAACTTTCAAGCGGGAGTTTTTCAATGAATTCTAAATGCGCGACTACCTCGGGGTCCCCTTCGCGCTCCACCGCTTTGTTTCACGATTGTCTACTGTTAACTGATCCAGTCGATACTATTGTTACTTTGTTTGGGTTTTAAGCGTGTTTGCTTTATGAATGTAAGGGTAGGAGGGTGTTTTTATATAGGTTTAACATAATACTTTTTAGAAATTTAAAAGAAGGGTTGTATTTGGATTATCGATAAATTGATTTGACTTATAGATACATGACACACAGAAAATGACTGTTCATTTCTGAAATGCAGATATAACTTGCAGGCATAACATCTCTTCACCGCGGCAGGGCCATCACAGGGGGCCCGGGAGGAGGCTAAAATGGATTGTCATTAATGGCCCCATTACGCCTCCTCCAGGCGAACATCAACCACTGCGCCGCTGCTCAGGATCTGTTGCTCCAGAGCATGGCGCAGTGGTCGATTAACATCGCCGTGGTCGCTGAGCCGTACTTTGTCCCGCCCAGGGATGACTGGGTGGAGGACCTGAGCGGCTCAGTGACCATAATTTCGTCGGCCGCCGCCGGTACCCCGTCCCTCGAGGCCGTCAAGAGGGGACCGGGTTGCGTGGCAGCACGGTTCGGGGAGATTGTCGTGGTAGGAGCGTACTTCTCCCCGAACCGAACTCTCGCCGAGTTCCACAACTCCCTTGGGGAGTTGAGAGTCGTCGTCGTCGGGTACCATCCCCTCCCCGTGATCGTCCTCGGGGACTTCAATGCCAAGAACGTGGCTTGGGGTTCCCGGTTAACGGACACACGGGGCAGGATGGTGGAGGACTGGGCTCTGGAGTCGGGCCTGGTCGTCCTAAACCGGGGTTCTGTCCCCACGTGCGTGCGGATGCGGGGCGAGTCAGTGGTGGACATTTCGTTCGCCAGCCCCGCTCTGTCGCCGCGTGTCATTGACTGGCGCGTCATGGAGGGGGTGGAGACCTATTCCGATCACCGGTACATCCAGTTTGACGTCTCCGCCCAGACCTCGGGCACGCCGGTCAGACAGACCCCGAGTGGTCCGCGGTGGGCGCTGAAGCAGCTGGACCGGGAGCTCCTCCGGGAAGCCTCGATCGTGCAGGCCTGGGTGACATCACCGGACAGGCCTGCCAACATAAACGACGAGGCGGAGTGGTTCCGGGAGGCCATGTCCGAAATTTGTGACGTGGCAATGCCCCAGGTCCAGCCCGGACGTGCTCAGCGCCAGGTGTACTGGTGGTCGCGTGAGCTGACCGCTTTACGCGCGGCGTGCGTTGCAGCGCGCCACCTGTACGCCAGGCATCGCAGGCTCCGTATCCGCCCTCCGGATACGGAAGCCATTGAGGCGGAGCTGTACGACGGGTACAGAGCGGCGAAGACCGCCCTCCGAGCGGAGATCGAGCGGGCCAGAGGAGTGGCCCGCGAGGAGTCGCTGGAGACTCTGAACAGAGATCCGTGGGGACGCCCATACAAATGGGTGAGAGATCAACTCCGCCCATGGGCTCCCCCGCTGACGCAGAGTCTCCGGCCCCAGCTCGTGGAGGACGTGGTGAGCGCTCTGTTCCCTTCGCGAGGGGAACATACTCCCCCGCCCATGGCTCCGCCTCCTGCGGTGCCCGATGCGGACCACACCATTGACGACGACTACGAATCTCCGGAGGTGACCGAGGTAGATTTGAGAGTGGCGGTACGTAGGCTGAGTGCCAAAAATACCGCCCCAGGACCCGACGGCTTACCTGGAAAAGCCTGGGTTCTGGCCTTAGAGGCTCTCGGGCCTCGACTTCGGGGGCTCCTAAGCGCATGCTTGGAGAGGGGCCAGTTCCCACTTCGTTGGAAGACGGGGAAACTGGTCCTCATCAAGAAGCCGGGGCGCCCGGCGGACTCTCCGTCCGCTTACCGGCCCATCGTGCTGCTCGATGAGGTGGGCAAGCTCTTTGAAAGAGTAATTGCAGACCGCCTTGTCGGGCAGCTGGTGCGAGTGGGGCCGGATTTGGCGGAGAGCCAGTATGGTTTTCGCAAGGGGCGCTCTACGGTGGATGCCATCATGCGCGTTCGAGCCCTCACGACGGGGGATGCTGTTGCCCGGGGTGGGGTAGTCTTGGCGGTGTCTCTTGACATCGCCAATGCCTTCAATACCCTGCCCTGGAGTTGCATTAGGGAGGCACTCCGGTATCACCGGATGCCGACCTACCTCTGTCGAGTGGTCGAGGCCTATTTGACGGACAGGGCCGTCATCTACCCCGGTCACCACGGAGAGTGGAACCGGTGAGAGATGTCGTGCGGTGTCCCACAGGGATCGGTCCTGGGACCGCATCTGTGGGACATCGGCTACGACTGGGTGCTGCGCGCCGACCTCCCTAGCGGCGTCAGCGTGGTTTGCTACGCTGACGACACGCTGGTCCTGGTGCAGGGGAGGTCGCATGAGGCGGCGGCCGAACTAGCGACACGTTGGGTTGCGACAATCGTCGAAAGGATCCGGCAACTGGGACTCGACGTGGCCTTGCACAAGTCCGAGGCCATGTGTTTCTATGGTCCTCGGAACGCGCCACTGTCGGGTTCCCAGATTACGGCGGGAGGGGTTCACATCGGTGTCGAGTCGACGATGAAGTACCTGGGACTCGTCCTCGACAGCCGGTGGAACTTCGTGGAGCACTTCCGACGTTTGGCTCCCAAACTGGATAGGGCTGGGGCTGCTTTGAAGCGGCTCCTGCCCAACCTGTGGGGTCCAAACGCCTCCTGCCGGAGGCTTTACGCGGGGGTCGTGCGGTCCATGGCCCTTTACGGGGCACCGGTGTGGGTGCGTTCATTGAGGCTGCGACCGGCCCGGCGGTTGAACGCGTCCCAAAGGGTCATGGCCATCAGGCTGGTCCGGGGATACCGCACGGTCTCCCGTGAGGCGGCGAGCCTCCTTGTCAGACTACCGCCATGGGATCTGAAGGCAAAAGTCCTCGCGCACATGTGGGAGTTGCGCGAGGAGGCGAAACGCCGGGGTGTAACTCCGCTGCCGCGAGAAATCACGGCACAGCGGACAGAGCTCCGGCGGGATCTCATGGCGGCATGGAGTGTACGACTGTCGCAACCCAGCGCTGGGCACGCCACAATTGCGGCTATAAGTCCCCTCTTTGAGGAGTGGCTTGAGAGGCGCCATGGCGTCCTCACCTTCCGCCTGACGCAGGTCCTCACCGGACACGGTTGTTTCGGGAGGTTCCTGTTCCGCGTAAGGCGGGAGGAAACGCCCGGGTGTCACCACTGTGTGGATCGCCCGGAGGACACGGTGGAGCATACGGTGGAGGTCTGCCCGGCTTGGGCGGAGCACCGCCGTGTCCTCACGGAGGCGATCGGCGGCGGCGATCTCTCGCGTCCGGCCCTGGTTCAGGCCATGGTTCGGAGCGAGAGTGCATGGGAGGCCGTCACCTCCTTCTGCGAAGCAGTTATGCTCGCGAAGGAGGAGGCGGAGCGCGCGAGGGAGATGCAAGCTGCACGCCCTCGCGGCCCTAGTTGCCGCAGGAGACGCCCCGGGCGTCGGGAGTCCAGAGCCGACTTCCGGCCACCGTAGGCGCGGGCTTGCGGACGGTGAGCAATGGGCAGCTCGCCGTCCGATAAGGACCAGGCCCGTGTCGACGGCGCGTTGTGTTCCACGCGCGCCTCAAAAAGATGTCAGCACCAACCGACGGGGTCGAAAGACCAATGCCTGCTGGGGTTGCGGGTTTGTCCGAAAGGGATAACGCGGCCCCGGCACACAGGCAACGGAAGGAACACGGGTGGGTTTTAGTCAGTAAAAGTCTGACACACCCTCTCGCTCTGCCCAGAGCGGGAGAAGTCATTTGATGATTTCCCATCCAGAAAAAAAAAAAAAAAAAAAAAGGCATAACATCTCTTAATTGATATAACACCTGTTTGTCCAACTGAAGTTAAAAGTAAATCAGACAGTACCGTTTATTTTGATGTGCCCTACTATATACATTTTCATTATTTGCGTAGCATCAAAACAATATAATATTAATCCATGTTAACAATCACTACAACACTGAAAAAATTATTGCAACATTTGTTTTCATGAGTAACATACAGTTGAGTCGTGTGACGTCACAATACATGTCGCCTTGCCCGTCGGCGCGGAACAGTATAACGAAGTTTTAATTAACGCCCTTTTGAGCCCTTTGTGCCAAAATATTGTCGATTGTCAACAGAATAAAATTTACTTGCGAATTAACTGAATAGTTAAAAATGTCAGAATATTTTAGTGTATATTGTTTTCTTCTGGCTTAAGAATGGAACTTTCTGCACTCTCATACAAGTTAGGTACTCAAGTAATTAGCAAGGTTAATTAAGTACCTACTTCTAAATTATAAATCTGGGAATGTAACATTTCTAGCAGCTGTTATATTCTTGTCATAAAAAAGCTTTCTCAAATTTACGAGAATTGCTTACAATTTAAAAGAAATAATTAAAATTACAATAATTTTAATAAAAATTTAAAGAGAAAGCAAGTGGAAATATTATAATCACGATATCTGATACCTGTTAAAACTTTCTGTAATACTAAAAGAAATCATGAATATCAATTTATTATTTTAATTAGTTTCTTTTGAAGAAATTTAATTTAGCAGAGTCAGATCTGAACAACAGGAGAACTCACTCTTGAATAAAATAAGACAGACTCTGATTTACTTTTAATTTCATTTGGAAACTTGTTAAATTACTTTTGAGAGTAATTTATGGTAAAATTAGTAAAGTATCTGTCTCTGAAGGCAATGTCAGCGATATAGGATTAAAATATATTTGTCATTTATCTTCTATAGCCGTTGTTGAGCTCTAACTCTAGTTATTACGGGTTTATTTAAGTAATCAATTATTTTTAAGCAAGGTTCTAAAACATTGAAAAGATAAAAACACCATGTACTCCATTTAACCAACCTAAGAGACTTGTTTGTTTACTTCGGAAAACTAAGTAAACAACGCAGTTTCCCAAAATACACAACAAGGTAGGTCAATTCACCCGATAGCAAATAAACAGCAAGCAACACATCCACATCGATGGTAATCGGGCCATCACACCATTTTCCTTAAGGACCAAAAAAATTGCAAAAGGCTCTTAAAGACAAGAACCTCATCCAGAAATTAACTGATCCTTTATCGCGGCCTTAACTTGTTTTTATGTCGGCTTTATGAACGGTACGTCATTCAAATAACCGTAAAACTGAATGTCGGGGCTGTTAAATGAATGTACCTTTAAGTTACAGTCATAACTCTGAAACAGTCAAAACTAGTTTTAACTGATGTCAGTCAAAACCGTTATAAAGTTAAAACGTTTTCCTGTATTAAAAATGAATTTTCACGGAATGATTGAGATATTATCTGTTCTAGCTAGAATCACTACAATAAAAAAATAAAAATAAAAGGGTCACAAAAAATAACCTACCGAACTGAATAGGTTTCTAAGTAAATGTTGGTATTGTTAAAATAGTTTTAATCGGTTAAAAATAGTTTTGACTGATTTTTACAGTCAAAAGTAGTTTTCACCGATTTACAGTTTTGACTGTGACATTTATATTATAGTTGGAGGCATCGCGGGGTGGTTCAGCTGATGGGTGACGCGAGATAGGCCGGAGGAACGTCTGTCGCAGCTCGATAAGAGTCGGTAAAAATCCACACTTAAAGCAAGAGGTGGCCTTTTTAATTTGAGTTATGTAAAGTGAGTTTATAGTAGGTAAAAGGGAAATAGGATCTTAAAAGTGTTTTGAATATAGGTAGGATTAGTTAGATTGGCTGATATTAAAATTGTAAATTGGGTTGTTTTACAAATGAGAGAATGACCAAGATAGAAATATAAGTACCTACCTGATAGTTAGTTATAATAGTATAAATCTTGACAAACTCAAAACATTCTAAGGTTCAAACGTAATTGAAGTATTTAAATAATTTCCGTTTTGTTGCTCTCAGGCCTGGCTTCCTTAATGGTAACATATTTACATGAGAATCCGTATTATTCTAACGCCGAGAGCGTCTGAGTAGCAATACATGTAGTATACATTAGCTGTTTATTTTCCGGAAAGCAGTAAAACTCAGCTGAGCGAGCAGAGCGAACTGAGCGAGCTGAGCTAAATGACGCTTGTGATAAATGTGCACGCCCATGACGTATTGCCAGGTTTACGCTCGTCTTACAACGGTGAAATTAATATGAGCTTAATATAGCTGTGCCTCACATATTGTATAAGCTGTCAAAAGTCAAGTTACCAACCATTACAACTAAGTTGAGTTGACGATCGAAGTAAGTATACATTTCCTCTTTGACGAAAGTTTCTATTACATCCCCAGGTTTACTGCTAAAGACAAAACCACAAGCTGACAAACATTAAATAAATGTAAAGAATGGCATGTTTCAGAAGCTGTAACAGTGAGTTCCTCTAACTGGCGCGGGCGGCGGATATTAAATCAAGCGCGCGGGTAATCTGCATAAACGCCGGCGAAACGCCAACTACGCCGACAGCTTACTGCATCTGCTGCGGATCACTAGATGGTGCAAATTAACCCTTTTTGTTCAACTTCTAAAAGTTTGCGTTAGTTTTTAACAAAGAAAAATAGAAGGGAAGTTTGTTAAAATTAGCTGGTGAAGACAGTTTAAGAGAATATTATAATTAAAGTATGCTCAGGAAAAGTGCCGTTTATTTCGTGATTAAACTTAAAGCTAACGTAAGCTTTGAACTAATTAAATTAAAGAAATTTTGATCACTGTAGTCTTGTCTGTGTAACACCAATGTGCCAATTCATAAGCCTTATAAATGGCGTCTTTGATTTTGGGACCACTAACTTGCACCAAATCCAAAGATGCCATTCCTAATGAATCACTTCCAGTATAAACTCCGCGAGTTATCTGTTTAAACAAAGAGTGGTAATTCGTCGCAACTGCATCAAAGACGAACATTAAACTTGCATTAGCGACGCTTAACTTTTACGTAAAGTTTGAATCTTATTGCCGCTGCGCACCGACAATTGAGAAAAGTTCCCTATTCAATTTGTACTGTTCTTCTTTATTAAACGACTGTGCAAAGAATCCAGATAGAACCGTTAAATGGTAATGTTCTAGTAACTGCAGTCTTAGACAATGCATTCTTTGGCTCAGCGGAGACTTAATATCTATGCATGTGTATAATGAAATGTTACAATAAAATACCTCCCCACATACTCCAATTGAACGAAACGAAATTTAAATATTGTATAAAACGCACACTATGCTGCCAAGCATATTATAAGTTGGGGGATTACATCGACGACAAAAATGCTTGGCTCAGCGCTGGTCCAGCTCCACAAGGGCGCATAAACTAATTGATTAGCATTCAAAATATTGTTGCAGCTGCTGAAGATTGTAAAACTATCTTTAGATTGTATAAATTCAATCTCTTAGTATTATATAATTGCATAGCACATGTGTGAGCACTATGTCCCTACTTTACAGTTACCATTTACTGGGTATGTCTTTCATTGACTTGAGTTTGCCCTGGCGGTTGTGAGTATGTCATGCTCACTCAAATGTCTCGCTGGTGGTGGCGTGTGTGTTGGATCGTTAAGTTCCCTTCAAAATGGTTGAGCTAAATGGTGCTGATGCATGCGTCATGTTCGTGAACGGGCGCCGTCAGTGGGGACTGGTCATCTCTTAGCTGCCACGGCTTATTTGAATTTATTTTAATTTTTTAATTGTTTTTGATTTTATTTTTATTATTGACGCTTTTAACGTGCACGTCTTTTTACATTGTTCTCACATGTATAATTACAAAAATGGATGATGTAACCAATATTTTGTGAAAATATTCTGATTGAAAAGAGTGTCCGTGGAGTTTCTTGCCCGTTCTTCTCCATAGGAACCTACTACGCGTTGGAATGGGCAACTAGCTTCATATTTCTGACTGACCGACCCCTTGACAATTCAAAAGTACCTGTAATTGGTTTATTTGAAATAAATGCTTTGAGTTTGAGTTTGAGTTATGTAAATCAGATCTCAGGAAAAGAATAGAAAAGTAATACATTTTTTGATATGTTTTTGTTAAGGTTAAAAGCCAAAAAAAATAAGTATAGAACGTTTAATAAAACACTCAGACTCCATTACGGGAAAGTAGGTTATTGTTGTGCGTTCAAGTTGTCGGAAGAAAAAGCTAAGTTATTCGCAGTCTCGGGAGACAGATTAGCAAATCGTCTGTATTAGCCATTGGGGCCAAGTTAATAATTGCTGGGACCTTTGTTTCAACATCACATTAGGGAAAACTTATTTCATGTGGTGAGATCAATGATAAAGTTACAAAGCAGGTTCAGGAAGAAAAAAATATCCGAAAAAGAACTAAAAAAATAGTTAAAGAGGAGGCTGAAAAGAAAAACAGCATAAAATAAAAATCTATGTGATTAGTGGGCACGGCAGTGGGGCACTGCCAAGTCGAGCAAAACAAACAAACAAAGGCTGTACTTTTTTTTTGAGGGTGGGTGTCATCAAATAACTTCTCCCGCTCTGGGCGGAGCGGGAGATCGTGTCGTGTCTTTTACTGACTAAAACCCACCCGTGTTCCTTCCGTTGTCTGTGTGCCGGGGCCGCGATATCCCTTTCAGACAAACTCGCAACCTTGGCAGGAAAGGTACAGCCTTACCATCTTTTCTCGGAGTCATTCAAAACATTTTCGTACCCCTGTAACTTCGTTGTGGATAGAGCTAGAAGCCTTTCAGTGACCAAGAGAGCTTTGTTTAACTGGGTATATTTCCAAATTACATTCAATTTGAACCTGTACTTTAAGAACTATTGCAGGTCAAAGTTCCATAATTTTGTCACTGACATATTCATAACACTAATTTGTGTTCGTATCAATATTAGACATCTTTTTTATTTTAATAAATAGAATGACTTGGCAATCGTACACGGCAATAGAATATTCTATTGCCGTGTGTACACACAACAAAATCAACCTAATGTTCGCTTTAGCGCAACATTTAATTAGGACTATTTAAAATAGTTGATTATTCTTATGTGATTATGTTGCCGTGCGATGGCTTAGTCATTCTATTTATTAAAGAAATAAAGATATCTAATATTGATACGGTCACTTTAAAATGTTGTTAGTTAACAATTTATGGCAAATTTGTTTAATAGATGCTCCCATAGATCAAAATCAAAAAAACAATAAATCTTTTATTTCATTATTACACGTTGTACATTATACAGTTGGTGGCGACTCCTTTTAAGCATATAGATGCCTGTGCCAGGAGGCGCCGCTCCTAATCTTACTATTAGTGCAACATGTTACTAAACATAAGTTTATAAATTAATAGTTTTATATTATCTTAACTAGGATTGTTCAAATCAAGTCATAATTTAATTCAACCACTTTCTAACCACTTAGCCTACATACGGAATACGGAAGAGCCTACATACGGGATTACCTGGTCTTCAAGAACAACTACCCACTAAATTCAATGGGCTGAAAGAACTGGTAACACACGTCTGACACGGTAACGTTATCTCTCGACGAACAGTCAACACAATTGTCCCATTGTCGGATAATCCTATACTGTCTGGTTACGGGATCAAGGGTGGGTAAGAAAGATGGTGCGGTTGCGATTTTGAGTAGCAGTTACTACAACTGTCAATGTTTTGGTAATCATTGCACTAAGTCTACCCAAGTGCATCTACAATAATCGCAAATGTATCCTACAGTCAAATTATTATGAATTACTATTATTTCACATTTCCATGAATATATTATCAGAAGACAATATTAGAGAAAATACCTACAATTAGACTAGAATTTAATTTGGTTAATTTAGTAATGAAGCAAATGAATATCATTTTAGCGTTGTCCCTACATTTCAAACAATTCTAAGAGGTTTTGTATTAATGAAGACGTTTGAAGCACCGCCGGATTCCGTCGATAATTGTGTTACGCACCAATCATTCCGCGGTTATCTTAGCATTTCGGCTCCAATGGGTATTTTAGTGGCCTCTGTTGTTCGTTGCTCATTCAAGATAAAATTGAGTTGGTGTCTGTTTAGATTTAAAGATAGCTTCCGCTTCATGATTATCAGGCGGAAAATGTAGCAGCCAACAGAAGGAAATTGTTTACATTCATAACAGTGCACTCAAGAGATAAGCAAAGAAAACAATGTAAATTGCTTTTGCCCTTTTCAGCAGAAAATATGATAGATGAAGTCAGAAACATTTTTCCTTCAAGGAAAAGGTTCCATGTGTAAATAACGAAATGAACAAAAAATAAGTATGATAAACAGAAAATACCAAAACCGCCAAACATTAAACAAGTTCTTCAAACAAATATAAACTTGAGCTTAAAAACAATCTCCCGGAAAAATGTCCACGAAGTTGAATGAGTCATTACCTCGAGGAGTAATCGAAAAAAATCGAATTTTCTGGTTCTAATAGAGAACTCGGAACTCATAAAGCAAGTTCAGCTCCCTTGTTCCTGTCGCCGACAGCCGCTTCCTACACTTGGATTAACGAAAAATTCTTAATTTTCTCTTTTCGAAAGCAATAATCGGCCGTTTGGCTCGTTCGCGAAAATTAATTTCGCTTTTATAAGGTCCAGAGTCGGTATTGTTGGAAACTTTCCAGACGACGTATCTACTGGGACTGGAGGAAGGTTACGATTACAAAACATGTTTAACATTGTTGAGATCAATAAAAGATTCTGAAACTGTAAATACTTAAGGGTACATAAAAACTTTTTCGAAGCTGATTACTCAATTTACTTATAATTTCCCAATGAAAATAAAAAGTTCTATCGAGTTCTGAATCATATTTGATGGGTTGCTAAAGTTTTTTCAATCGATTGATTATTGAAATACTTTTTGTAAGGATTCAAGTTTGGAATCTATTTTTTGTTTACATGCCAAAGTTTCTCTTTGGCATTGAGAAATAATGTCAAAGACATAATCTTATAGGTACCATTCCGTAGCTAGTGACACGTCAGTTTCATAGAAATACATAGAAACCAGTCGTGTCGCGGCGACACGTCGCCTGCTGCTGCCGCCTGCGGTCGGCTACGGAATTGTATCTTAATAATTATTTTTGATCACTTAGTATAAATAAGTTGGTGTTATAAAGAGATTAATCTGGAAAACAATTGTTTATAAATTAATCATATTACATAATTACATCTTACCTAGGTACTCTTTCCGCTTTTTGCAAATTAATTAATTTGTTTAACAGTTTCCACGGCATACAGTACACACTTATCCCTAAATAACATTAAATGGTTATGGTGTGATTGTAGCTTGTCCAGGTAGGCTGACTACAACTCTACTTGCTTATTCTCAGTCTACTGGAATGCTTAAAGATAAATAGATCACTGGTAAAGAAACTATACTTTGATGCAAAGAGTCTTTTCAGGCTCATGGCCTGTAGCAGAAGGTAAGTATGTATTTAGGGTATGATGGAACTGTCATACGCATAAATTTTAAAAATAGGCTTACCAGCCTCAGCAGCCAGTGGCGCCAGCACATTGCTGTCCTTGAACCACCTGGCGACTGTCATATGGTTTCTCACGATGGAAGGCACGGTGCAGGTCAGTAGAGCAGCCCCTCCGGCAACGCCGTGCGAAGACTGCACTCGCACGTCCCACGGCACGTCCATTACTGTAATAGAAAGGGACTTGTTGACAATCATTTGTAACTGGGACAGCAATGTATGCTGAACATGGATAAGATATTTACATAAATTGTGGAAAAAATAATGTTTTGTACTGCTTGATCTAGAATATTCTAGACGATCTATCTTAATACCGTGATGCCAAAGGTTGGATTTTGAAGATTGTATCCTGAAACTATGCAGTAGGTATGTTATGTTCTATGTAGTGATTTTAATTTTATGGCTATTTATCATTTAATTGTAGGATTAGGTTTGAGTTACCGGTATCGTATTACTATTTATTTGATTAAATCGCAAAATTTTGTTAAGGCTATAAACATATTTCGCGAACCAAACATTTTGATTGGCTCATTTGTGAGATTCACAGTAAAATCAATCGTAATTATGAGCCTAACAGAATCAGTCATTAATTTCTGGAATGAATCAATCAGTTCATTTGTGTATAATATTATGTCCTTACGTAACTAACGCAAACCACGTGAAGCTATTCCTGATCAAGTGACTACGAGAGTTACGTCACATCCCCGCTTTGTTATTGTTGTCGTTTGTAGTGTTTATTTTCGTCGCAAACGCTCCTAATTGCTAAACAAGTGTGACAGTCTCACTTGTTCATGTGTTTTTGGGTTTTTCCATCGTAAATTATGCAGTAGCAGCCCGGAGTCTGTATTTTTGTTCGGTTAATAGAAATAAGTTCGCCCTTATTATACGTATAATTAGGTGATTTTATTGCTTTTAACCGAACACAAATCCTGAGTAGTCATTACTTTTACTTTAACTGACGATATGTGGATGTACTATACAATGCCACCATAGGCATATGTGATTTAAGCTCATAAACTTTGAGAAATAATAAACGATCCAAATCGAGCCAATAACATCGGAGATATGGCAGTCAATGTAAAGTAAGGTCACAAAAGCTAAAAAAAATAAAATTGAATATCCAGAAAAATATTTAAGATAAATCCCCCCTTTTAAAGTTAGTTTTCGACAATTTTTTATAAATATTCAGAAAAATACGGGCGGTCACATGCTCATGGGCGACATTGTATAACTTCCTCTGCTTCTGCCTTCGGGAATACAGGCGTGATGTTATATAAGTATTTCTTCATAACTCCACGCAGACCCTTCATGCTAAGTCCGTGATGACCGCATTACGTCACAATCATACACAAACTCTACCAGTATAATCCTTCGCTCGATAGCTCTCCTAGATCAGCATGTCACTCATTATCTGACCCAACCCCCCTTCAGCCCACTCCCCCCGCAACCCCCCGTAATGATGACATGACATCGAGTGACGTCATTAATTAAACGCCCACGTCCAGCGGAATTGGGTTAGCGGTTACTGCATGCATCAATTATGTGTAGTTTGGACGCCCATTGTACTGGGCTTTGGAGATTCGGTTAGAAGTTTGGGTCAGTTATTGTTTAATAGTGGTTGTTGAGTTTTGACGGAAAATTCAACTAAAAGTTTGTTTTAATTCAATTTGTGTTTAAAACACCTAGCACACACTGTTCAATACCATTATTAATAATAAATAAAATTCACTGACCCGAACCTGAAATTCAACGTCGTAATAAGTATTCCAAGATAGATTCAAACATTTTATTTTAAAAGCGAGTTATAAAAATCTGTAACTCGGGGTAATCCGATTTTTCCACTGGTTCAATTTTAATCCAATTATTAAGTTGAGGCCCTCGGGCTTTGACTCGGATTCTGTTTTTGTGTCTGTTTTCTTCACTCGTCATTTTAGGTGTTGGATTTTCAAAGTAAAGCGATTTGTTTTAATCAGATAAAAGCGCAATTTTTTACCAGGTAATAAACCTTAACAATTTATTAGCATTCTTTACAAGAAAGAGATAGCAAGAAATTGCGAAAAAAACACACATATCTGCTAAGATGTTCGTATTGTATTGCCTTTGTTTGTTGTAACATTACAATGTGACATTCAAACCCCAACTGTGTTATCTCTTCCCCACAAACCATAATCAGCTTACCCTAATTCTCTCCCAAACGGAGCAGAAACCATAAAATTAATTAAAACTCCAAACGGTAAGAGAAGTGTGTGTTGTGTAGACAAAGTGACAGCAATCAGGTAGCACATTAGTGGGGGTTTCACAGGATTACCCCTCTTCAAGCAGGAGGTCGCATGAGGAGTGACAGCGAATTATACATTAAAATGTGTCGCAAGGTTTTACAAGAATTGTTTGTTTATCTTCGCGGTGTTCGCCTGAAATGTGGGTAATGTAGAAGAAACAGTTATCAAAAGATAGCAGGCACTGTATTCTAAATAACTGAGCGTTATAAGTACAAGGAAAAGTTGCCTATCTATCTATTGATATCTACATACTTTTTAATGCAATGGCTAAAGAAAAGAACACAATACCGTTTTCATTACTTCAGTAAGTTTGTTCAAGCATTTTTATCGCTTCTTATAATTACGGTATGAGATGACCATCTGACTATAGGTAACCTTCGGGGAAATGGGGTGTGATGTTATGTTTTATTGTGAGACGACGATAAAAAGCCAAATCACTAAGAACCACGATAAACACCGACCTACTGAGAAAATGTTCCGGCAACAGTAGTATCTAAGAACCAGCTGCACTATACCCACCCAATTATACCGACATAAACAAAGCAGTCAGTCAAAAATAATAAGATGTCACCCCCCACTCGCGGCAGATACGCCAGTAATGAAATTCGCGGCGAGTCCGCCTTGAATAATAAACATCCGCCGGACTCTGATTTCCCTCGCCGCCGATGGCTCCAAACAAAATGTTGGCTAACCGAAGCATTAGTCTGTCAAGCAAATGAGTATGATACTGTATTGTAGCCAATTATCGCTGCGGTGGAACTTTCAGCTGTTTCGTTTTACGAGGTAGATCTCTGGTCGTTGTGAGGTGTACCTACGTATAGCTGTTGAAGAAGATCCTACTTATTCAAACTGTCTGTTCTTTATTACTTTATCAGCGCTTCGAACTTAATATCTGACATTGTTGAAGGAATAGGTTCATTAATGATCACCACAATAGACTCATCCCTATTACATGGAACTTAAGTGTGAAGGCTCCCGCAGAAAAGCGCGACGCGACATCGGTAGAACAATTTCCGTGAAGTTCATAGAAATTGTTCCACCAGAGTTGCGTCGCGCCTGTCTGCGAAAGTCTTGATTGGCAAAATGTGGATAAACTAATAACACCTATGCCTACCTCTCTCGGGAATGCAGGCACAGTTATCAAAACTTCGAATCGAATTCATGATCAGGTGATCGGAGCATTGTGTTTAAAGCATTTCCTTATATTATGCAGACTATTTCCATCTCCCGCCCGGAACTTCTCGGAAGAACATTAAAAATCTGATATTGTATAGCCTCTTAAAGATTTTCCTTACAATAGTTCTTATCCTAGACACGGATGTGCATACATCATGTTTGCTATATGTTAACGTAATAACAAGCTGTTTTCGCGGTTGACGTTTACGACTACGAGATGTATAGCTTTGTCGCGGGAGCACCTGAGACACCTCCTTATTTGTGAGCGAAATATAACTCGTATTTTTATCATACTGGAATAGAGGGCCACTGTTTTAACCCTGTCAAAGACTATATAAGGTTAATAGGCCAAAGTTACACAAATACGAACTATGCAATTGGTTTATGACTGTAGCTTGTCATTTAAGGATTCTGTTAAACAGCATGCCTCTAGAATCATGAGCCGATTAATCGGGACTAGTTCATTTATGATTAAAGGTACACAAAGCTCATATAATTTTAAACTAGATAGAGGCAATATCTTCGGTAGGTGTGAGAGATAGTTGTTCACTTGTTCTAATAATGTTAAGCAAACATAACTTTTTAAAGACGAGTCTTGCAGCACAATCATTTTTAAATATTCACGTAATTTGAACAGCATCTCAAAACAATTTTCATTCGTAAAAATGAGCAAAGAATGTTTTTCATAAAAACCAGTAATCAATTGATTGGATTACAAATTGTGGAAAAGAAGTGTTAATCTTTCGCCAACCAAGTTCGAATAAACATCGAACTGCCGCCAGAAAAAAAGAACGAACAGATTTGAAATTGGACTTTCCTCTAATCGGCTCTTCGCGATTTATTCTTACCGGATAAAAATTCAATATACCTACTTAATTTCCTGAATGGAGCTTGCGAAATCGGTTTCTTTAATTAATTTCTTTTTATGCGACCTCAAAGCCGCCTAGTTGTTTGTAAATTAAAAACGTGTTTTCTATCGTTCTCTGAAGATTTCCTCCATAAACAGACTCGATTAATTTTTGTATAAGAAATAAATAGATTTTGTAAAAGCAGTTTCCTCGCAAAGGAAAAGCGGTTTTTTTAATTATTCATAATATTTATTGGGCTCTTTTTCGGGAAAAACAATTGGGTGGAAGGAAATTGAATTTGTTGTGGGCGTGAAACTAAGGTTTAGAAGGAGTTTTCTTAGAAGGAAAGTGTTTTATTTCAAGATGTAATGTTAGCTGAGACTTATACGAGGTTAATGTAGGACGTGTTACAGTATTAAAGCTTAGATTAGTGAGAATGTGTATTGTTTTTATTAATGCTCGTAATAAAAATCTTACATAAGTATACTCGTTTCCCTTATTTATTTTTAACCGTCTTCCAAAAATGAGGAGGTTCTATCTTCGACTTTATGTATTTATATATAATGTATTTTTTTTTGTATGTTCTACGGTAGTTTTGTCAATTACGGACCGATTTTGAAATTTCATTTGCTAGAGGCGGAGGCAGTGGTTTTCCCATATTTTTATAACTTTGCTTGGGTAGTTTTTGAGTTAGTTTCGAGATTACGAATTTTGCCCATTTAGTCTGTGGATGATCTAAACTAATATTATAAAGAGAAAATATTTTATTTTTGTATGTTTGTTTGTTCATAATGAATAAACTCAAAAACTACTGACCCGATTAAAAAAACATCTTTCATCAGTAGAATGCTTTATTAGTAACATAGGCTATAATTTATAAAGATATCACGCGGGCGAAGCCGCTAGCTATAGCTAGTTTTATAACAATGTCCTGTCACTGTCATTTACATAGCCCGATGTGGTATTCGAATGTGCGGGGGTAGGTACCACAACTAAAAAGTGAAAAATAAAAACGTTTTATAAAACAAAAGCAACCGATTAAAAAAAAACACTACAAAGTGAAAAATAAGTTAACAATGCATTTGTTCGAAAAGAGCGTTTTCCAAGCAGTCAATTTGTGAACGACGACGATGACAATGGCGAAGGTCAAAGTCAGTCAAAGTCATGAATGTTTTTTTTTTTTTCTTTCTTGGCAATTGAGCCGGTGTCGACTATTCTGCCAGTGTCACGTCATGAATGTTGTTTAAATCATTTATATACGTCAGCCAATATATGTCAGATGTTAAACATCACATGCGACTACTGTAAGGCTCGTTTTTTTTATTTCCCCGCACAATGCATAGTAAAAAGTATGATACACGTGCGTAAGATGAATTCCGACTCATGTCGACTTATACACTCGTCGGAAATCAACTACTTTCCGCACTAGTAGCATAAATAACTATTAATTTCGGAAGTCGGTGGCAAAAAATCAAACTTCATAATTAAAAACACCGACTTCTGGCCCCACTTCCATAATCTTATGGGTTTGTGAACGTTTATAGCTTCAGTTTGTGCAAGTACTCCATTACGATACGAGGGCATTAAGGTTTGTAACGATTAAAGTTCTATTAGAAAACGCTTAGCTATTTCAGATAATGCGCAAACGAATAAGTATGGAAGATAAGTTAAGAAACTTTAACAATGTTTGTCGAGTTTCAAAAATCGGTTGATAGCTATTTTACCCGACTACGGTGAAGCAAAAAGGAGGGTTATGATTTTGACCTGTATGTATGTATGTATTTATTACCGTATAACTTCTAAACTACTCATTATAATTTGACAAATGAGGTATCATTGGAAGTGTCTTGATCGTCCGCTGGTTATAGGCTATGTGACGTCACATTAAATATGGCGTCTAGAGGACATAAAGTCATGAACTAAAAATAAATGATGCCGTGCTGGGTATTAAATGAAAGGCTAAAAAACCGGCCAAATGCGTCTCGAACCACGCACAATGAAGGGTTCCGTAGTTGGGATGAATTTATTCCAAGAACAAACTTAACATTGTAGTTGAAAAACATGTTCTCCCATACGGAATGTATGGGAGATCATGTTTTTCAAACCGCAAATTTAAGTTGGTCGATTATTACTCGTTAACCTGTAGAGCCTACTTAGCTCTGATAGTTTTTCTTTTAATTTCATTATATATGCTACTGCTGTGAGTTTTTTCACAAGTCCAAGTACAACCATTTAGCTGGAAGGGGGGGGGGGGAGCACACTTGACTCTAACAAAACAATTCAGAAAAAGCTTAATATTTCGCAAACGGATCCCTAAATATAATGATTTGGACAAACTCACAATATTTTTGTAAGACCTTTCTAACGATACCCCACAACATGGTAGATGACGAAAAAAAAAACATCCTCACTTTATAATAATAATAATAATAAATCATTTTATTTCGGATAACACAAAAAGATCCATAAATTGTTAGTAACATGTTTGCACTTAAATCACTATTGTTAGTACCTAACCTAAACTAAAGACGAATTTCTGGGAAGACCACCCAATATCTAGACACACCGAGAAATGGTAGTGGTCTAACTATGGTATCAGTCTTCGCACAAATTGTCTTATTATGGCGGAGGAAGTATCTGCCGCCACAGCCATCAGGATACTATTGTGACTGCCTCTTATTCTGCTCAGGAGTGAGGCTGTTTTTTTGCGGATTATGGCATGAAATCCGTCGGTATGATTTACCGCGAGCATTTCTGAAGCACTGCAAAAACGAGGCAGTCGCAATAGCATCCTAAACACATTATTGTATTGGACGCGTAGAACATCCAGCGACCTTTTCGAGTAGTTGACCCAAAGATTACCGGTGTAAAAACTCTGACAATAAGCTTTAAAAAGCGTAATCTTTACTTGGTCAGTACACCGAGAAAATCTTCGTGCCAACATATTACCCCTGACCGCCAGAGCCCTACGCTCCCTCTCAATGTCACTATGGTCACTGAGGTCGCTGGTAAGAAAATGCCCAAGATATTTAGACTTTGAGACTTTACGAACTGGCGTTCCGTTTATGGCAAGTTCGAGGGCATCTTCCCGACACTTACCAGCGACCCCAAAGACCATATATTCACATTTTTTGGCATTATAGACTAGTCCATGTGCAGCAGCGTAGGTCTCACATACTTTGAGCATCTCTGCGATCGACCTCGGCGACGGGCCCAACAGCACCATGTCATCCGCATAACTGATGTTGTTACAACTAACACCATTTACCCTGCATCCGACACGCATGCTGCTGAGCTCGGCAATGAGGTCATTTACATAAAGATTGAAGAGCCGGGGAGACGACAAACCACCCTGCCTCACACCGCACTCCAACCCATATGATTCCGAGAGCGCATCAGACCATCTGACACGGTTTGTCTGGTTTGAATACCAAAACTGCAACACTCTGAGCAGCTCCTCCGGTATACCCCTATTCCTTAATTTACTCCAAAGCACATCATAGGAAACGAGATCAAAAGCCTTGGAGAGATCAAGGAAACAGGCGTACACCGGTGTCTTACGGTCAGTGTAGTATTTGACAGCATGCTTGACACCTAGAATAGCACTTTCGGTTGATAGTCCAGGACAAAACCCAAACTGTGCATCGTGCAGCTTTATGTATCTTGCCAAATAAGAGTCAAGCATACTGTCCAACACCTTGGCCGCAACAGTTGCAAGAGAGATCGGGCGATAATTGTTTATGTCCGAGATGTTTCCTGTCCTATTCTTCACGATGGGTACAACAGTGGTCTTGATTAAGTCTGCCGGTAAATATGAATGGCTGAGACACATCGTATAGAATAAGGACAGGACCCTAGGCATATGCATGCCTGCATATTTCAGATGTTCTATGCTGAGCCTATCATGACCAGGAGATTTGCCCCTACTCATACTATTTATGACCGACCTTACTTGCTTCGTGGTGAAGTGTAGTAGCGGATCATCCCCCCGGCCATGAGACACAAAGCCGATTCCCGACACTGAGGGGCCAAGTGGAGACCTCACTTTGAAATGATCCCTAAATAAATTAGCAATCTCCCCATGCTCAGCTACCCCTCCCACATCTGCGGCCAGACCAGGCTTAGCCTCCAACTTACCTGTGGACTTCCAAAAAGCACAGAAATTATTATTTGCTCTTTGTTCTGCTAATACGTCCATTTTAATTTGATCTTGTCTATTTTGACAGTACTTTAGCCGGCTTTTGAAAATTTTACGCGACTCGTACATTTGATCATAAACAGTACCAGAGGTTGGTCGATCAGCCAAAACCCAGGCCTGGAATCTAAGCCTGGCCTCCCGGTGCGCGTCTCGAACATGTTTGTTCCAACCACATAACGGACTACCCCGCTTAGGTGTCTGGTGCACTGTATTAGATTCCCTCGCTGCCTCACAAAGGACGTCTACAATATTCTTGTACAACTTGTCAAGGATAAGTTTGTGATCAGCCAAGTTGCAAGACCCATAACTGCACACCGCAAACTCCTGTGGGAAGTCTATCTCTCTCAGTTTTTCAGAACATATTCTATGATAATTCTCGATCTCTGTTTTATTTCTAATGCCCCAGACAATAGCACTGCGGGGTGCAGTCCCGGTCGTCAACTTTGGTCTAACTACATCCAAGTTACATATAATAGATATAGGTAAGTGATCCGACACATAAACATCCTCATCAATATCTACACTAACAACTGTCTGCCAGGCTGACGAAGAGACCACACAATGGTCTAACCACCTCCTACAGCCGTGAGCCTCGCTAATGAAGGTGAAGTAGTTTTGATCGTATCCTAACTTCTTTGTATCAGCACAGACCCAGGATTGGTCATTACAAAAACCTAACAGCTCAACATAAAATAATTCTTGCGGATGTGCATTAAAATCGCCCATCATATATATGTTTTCTACATCATATGTCGCAATGATTGCACTTACCTCACTTAATACCTCGGTAAACAAAGGCAGGTTTTCCGGTGAGTTTGTAGGCATATATATAGAAAATACAATAATATTGCGACCACCAGAGACAGCTTTAATGGCCACTAACCGAGAGCTATTACAGGATATTGCCGTAACAGACTCAAAAACACCCTTTCTCCAGAGAATAGCTACTCCTCCGTACGGCCGCCCCCTTAGAAGCCCTTCTGATGTATCTACAGCAGACTTACCAGTGTACTCAAATTCAGGACTTATCGTTCCTAACATTGAAAAACTTTATGAGTAGGGGAGGTACCCTAACAAAAATATTTTTCTTGATTTTATTTTACCACTTTGTCGGCATGATTAATATGAATTACAGCTTTCTAGTACTAACCGTCTCTGAGCTAAGCCGCGGACAGACAGACGGACAGACAGACATACAGACAGACGGATATGGCGAAACTATAAGGGTTCCTTGTTTACTACGGAACCCTAAAAAAGGCTAAATTATCACATTTCAAAAATACGGGGTGTTGAAGTAATTTTGTGCCATAGCTTCAGGGTGAGTTCAGAGTCGACAAAGGAACCCGTATAAAATAAAAATTAAATATCTTTAAAAAAAGTTAAAAAAAAAACAGAATTATCATAAGATGAACCTAATGTAGTACCTACTAATTAAATAGCAATCGTTCAAATCAAAATTGCTTATAATAAGTTTTCATTTTGTTTAAATGCTAATTAATAATTTCCTAGAGTTACATAACTGACAACGCGTTCGATAGTAGGTAAGTAATTAAAGCATTTAAACAAATAAAATTATAAAAAAAAAAAAAAAAAAAACTTCTCTTTTTCTTTTTCTTCTTCTTTTCTTCTTCTTTTATTCTTCTTCTTCTTCTTTTTTTTTACTTTTCTTCTTTTTTTCTTCTCTTTTCTTCTTCTTTCTTCTTTTCTTTTTTCTTTTCTTTTTTCTTTTCTTTTTTCTTCTTTTTTCTTTCTTTTCTTTCTCTTCTTTCTTTTTTTTTTTCTTTTTTTTTAAATTATTTTAATTCCAAACGATTGCTATTTTAAGTTAGTAGGTACTAAATCTTGCACGCAAAGGTTTTTTTTTTCTGGTTTTTTTATCTATACTGAACCTACCCCTAAGCTATGGCACGCAACTTCTTTAACACCCCGTTTAAATATTATAAAATAAAAAAAGTTTCATGTGACGTCAGAAACGAGTGCGTCACATTAATTAAGGCGCCCTCTAGGGGACATAAAGTCATGAAAAATTAATCATGCCGTGTTGGGTATGAAATGAAAGGGCTAAATTACTACTTTTCAAATATATATATATTATAAAAAGAACAAAAAAAAAAAACTAAAACCCAACTACGGAAAAAAAGTCATCTACAAAAGGTATAAACAAGACATCACAGACAGACAAACGTGTGACTCCGGATTTTCATTATTCTGTCTGTGATATCTTGTTTATACCTTTTTAGATAACATTTTTGTCGTTGGGTTTTAGTTTATAACTTTTATTTTTAACTTACAAGTACCTACCTAAAAGGTTTAATCTATAAATTCTTTACTCAAATACCATTTCGTATTATAATGAAATTTAAATATACTTACATCTGAAAATCATACACATACTTATTACATACTTACTCAAATACCTACTATAAAACTGAAAACCCAAAAAAAAAACCTAATATTTTTACACAAATACTTTAATCAAGACTACAAAAGCCAAAATAAGGTGCTATAGACACAATACTACATTTTACCTCAAAAACTTGGTCAGGCAAACATCGTTATGTATGTAAAGCGAGCGGCAATAAGGAACATCTGGCGGGGCATTACAGCGGACGTCGACTTTCCGACTAATTAACTTTCCTCGGAGAAATGTTACAAAAACTCCACTTAACATTCTAATCACATTTTTTTTTCACTCAGGAATAAATTTTGCTAAAGTTCAATAGAAAGTTGAAATGTGCGGTCAGTGAATTAAGAGTGTTTTACAGATTTTATTTTATTTAACTTACAATGGCTTCGTAATGGCAGTTCCGGAAATGTTTATTATTCCTGCCAATTACATGAGTTTTCATAGAATAATTAGTAAAACTGTAGCAATAGTTAAATTTAAAGGGGTCAGTTGCATCCTCAGTGTCCACACGGGTCTTATTATAATGAACCATAATTCCTCGGTCTAAAACTACACTAACCAAAGAAGATATAGCCGGCGCCTAAACCAACAATTTCATATTGTGATCACTATTAGTCCTCTCAAGTAGCAACTTACGAGCTTACTCCAATCTGCGACGTTATGGGTTGATAAGACTGAAGGAAGCTTTAAACTATCATTTCATGTTTGGGTGAATCTCTGATTTCGTACCAATCACATGTCCGGTTGTAAAAAAAGTTACTAACATTTAGGGAGATTCGATTAAAGCTGGTTGATTTGAAGACATTTAGCGAGGTGTTTCCAACAAAAGAAAAAAGTAGGTATAAAAACGAAAATAACAAATGAAAAATACTCACAAATATCCTTACCGTCGATGTCCTTAACGCGATTTCTCAACAATAGTGTTCAAAATTTCTAAGAAGTTATAGTTATATGTATCTGTAATTTATTTAATTTATTAAACTAATACTAAGGATTCATTAATAAAAAATTAAAAAATGTCTTTGTTTGTTGTTTGTCTTTGTTTGAAATGTTTTTTTCGGTGTTTTGATTAATATTTTTAATGGGCATCTGAAATGTTTGTCTTGATGAGTACCTATTATTACGAGAGTAATATTTATACAAATAGCCTTTAATATAATTGATTTAAAAATCAAAATAACATTAAATGTCATTACCATGATAGTCTTTACCATAATTTACCATCAGTTTTTAAAGTCACGGTAATGATACTAAAGTGATGGAGATGACCGACTACTATTATTTTTGTTTTATTTACTTAAAATACTAGTAATATAAATTGCATTACACATGTTCCAAATGTTAATAAGGAACGATAACGTGCAAATATGTTCGTCTGTCTGTCTATCTGTTTATTTGTCTGTCTGTTTGTATGCCTGGTTGTTTGTTTTTCTGTTAGTCTGTTCATCTAACTAGCTTTCAATACTTAAAAGTGGTGTCCTTAGCGTGCGAGTACAATAACCTTAGACAATTTTTTATTTCTAGGTAAAATTATGGCGAAAATCACCTATTAATCATTTCCATAACACGAAAAATCATTACCATCACAAATTAAAACTTCAGCTACCTATATCTCGGACATTAATCGATGCAATTCGAAAATATTTACACATGTTATTATTAAGCCGTCATATTTTCGTTTCACACTAAGATTTTCAAAATCTAAAATATCTCTATTTTCTTTCAAATCGGACGGTAATCAGAGAACCACCCGTTTATGCTATTTCCTTTCTCTGGATATCGTTTGGAATATTTCCAAGCAGTTCAATTTAAGCAGTAAAGTTTTGTATTTATTTGCTGTAATCGTGCATAAAATAAAACACTGTTTCTGATAAACCAGCTTAACTTACTTACGTTGTTCAATAGACTCCTCCCTCGTATTAAGGAAATGTATTTAGAACTTATTACATTTTGGTATTTTCTGACCCTGTTTCAGAATTAGATTATCTTTTTCTGATGCTACTAGTCACTCAAATGCCGATACTAAAACTAACATGATCAAGGATATCATTAAGCCGGAGGTTGCGCGCTACTGCCTAATTTGTCCACAAAAAGTCACGACACCAACGATTATTGAAAGTTAGGTTTATTTTTAGACGTTTTACTGACTGTGACTGAATTATTTGTGTTATTTTGAAATTAAAAGTGTTTCCATCTAAAAGGTAGGTTGCACAATCTACTCTACATCCACATATTGCCTTACCCGCGGAAAACTAGGCCAGTCTCATTAAATCCTTACTCTCATACAATCACGAAATTACTTTTCATCCCCGCAGCCTCCACGTCTATACATTAGAGACATCGGCTCTAAGCCCTTACGTGACAGTTGCTCAGTACTCAGTGCGAGCCGCCCTTCAGCCCAGCACGGAACAAAAGCCCTTTTTACTCAACAGCTCGAGGGCCATTAATTCCACTCCCGGCAGGAGGACTTTTCGAAAACGCTCAACTTCATTTGTTTAGTTCCAGTTGTAAAGCGGGATTATGTTTTGTGTAATTTCAATAAACTTCCAAGTTAAAGTTAAAGCGCTTTGATTTACCTACCACTGTATTATTTTCGGATAAAATTTTGGTAGTGTCAATAAAATTGTTCAGGAATATTATGATTCAAGGATTTATTTATTACATTCAGCTCTGATGTTAATTAAAATCTTTTTATAGTATTTTGCTTGCTTGGTTTTCGTTTGTTAATTTCTTTGTACATTCGTTGATCTATACCTAATTAAGTTTTGAGATTGCTTCACGGATTTTGAACAGTTTCGGGATTATTATTATTATTACCTATAAGTAAGTACTCCTATAGCTCGCCCTAAATAATACCGGCTGCACGGGTCGATCGAACGTTAAGCTATGCGTGCCGCGGTGAGTTCGTGGGTGGGTGACCATCCATTACATATCGTCACTCCTCCGTGCCTCGGAAAGCACGTTAAGCCGTTGGGCCCGGCAGTCATTCGTGGATCTTTAACAGTCGTTACGGGTCGTCAGATGCCTGAAAGTCTGACAACCAGTCTTATCAAGGGGTATCGTATTCAGTCACTGAGTTGTGGAGGTTAGATAGGCAGTCGGTCCATGTAAAATACTGGTGTTCAGCTACATCCGATTAGACTGGAAGCCGACATCAACATAGTTTGGAAAAGGCTAGGCCGATTATATATAATACTTTGTTTGGCGAACTAATAAAATTTTACTAACTAAATTCATAAAATTTTCTTGAACCCTTGAATAAAATCACCGCTAGACTCCTTACCACTGAACACAATCTAGATCCAGAAGAAATCCTCACTTGTATAGCACACACGACAAAACAGCGTTCAATCTCCGATGCGGGTTGTAAAGCGGAGCTTACACCGTATCGCTATTGTGGGCCGCCATTGTTCGGCTGAGCAAAAAGAGCCGTCAAGTGGTCGTCGAGATACCGTGAGTGGCAAATCGGCTGATACAAGAGCCACCGATAAGTGTTGCGAGAAAGCTGACGTTGGAGATTGTGCCACCGGGTTTTTGTAGATGCTGTTATGGGTGCACTATGGGGGTTTTTGAACACGGATTGGCGATTGAGTATGGAGGTTTATATCTTCTGAAGATGGAGATTAAAAAACGAAGAAAGAGGTGCGGGTGGGTATTGTGCAACCGAAAAGAAATAGAAACCTAAGTCAATCAATGAAGTGGTTCTCTTGTACAATTGTACCAATACTTACAAAAGTCTGTACCACTTCAATGATTGCCTTTTAAAGATTTTTTGAGCTTTACAAAGCTTCGTTTTGTCGTTTTCTATGTATATATGTGGTCGGGTTCGAATAAAAAACATATAAAATGAAACGTGAAAATATTTCAACAAAACGAATATTTATAAACTTTACCCAGTGTGGGTAAGGTTATGACCTCATCCAACAACATAAGCCATTATCTCCATCCCATCAACAAAAAATCTTCGAACCCGAAGCCGCCTAATTCCTATACCTTAACATCAAAAAAATCCCGGCGAAAATTGGACGTTCAAGAACCGTCCGTATTTCGCGGGCCTTATTCCATTAACGGACCTTTTTCGCGCCTTGCACAAAGCGGGGATATTGAGGGGCACAGACCTCAATCTCAGAGGTTTACTGCGGCCCTCCAGACCTCCTCCATAAAGAATTGTATTTGCATTCCGAAGGCTGAGAGATTGATCCCGACTTTAGCATGTCAATACTGGAGGTCAAGGGCCGCAATTTACAGGGGAATTAAAACCGTATTAGCTGGGAGTAAGGGTGGTATTTGAGTGGGAGGTGATGTAGGCCAGTGTTTGAGGATCGTTTGTAGGCAGTGGTGCTTAGGTCAAAAGTTCGATGTTGGAAGATCTTGACAGTAATTGTAGATAAATAAAACGATAGGTTCCGATGTTTTTTTTCGCAAACATCTTACGAATATTATCCGATTAAGTTTATCATGATTGGAAAAATTCGAATCACTATGGCATTATAATTTTTGTTTTAATATAACGTTACAAGTCCTAATAATGCCTCTCAATTTTGCGCTACAACACATTATTATGTCATGCAAAAATCCTCAAAACTGAACTCCCTATGCGACATCTTAGCTAAACTTCAAAGAAAGCAACAACGTCGCTCATAATCTTTTAAACAAACTCGCACTTCATACGAGAACCACACAACTTTACTTCGTTCCAAAAGTTCCAATGACTGCAGGAATCGCTCCGTAGTTCTTAGGAGAGCGCTCTCACAGTCCACAAGTCAGTTTTCATCTCCCGAGCGACTTCGTTTCACATTCTTGTCACACTCGGTCCCTTTGTAGGTTAGATTGAATATAAGCATACAAGTCACGTCCCTACGTGTTTTTTTACATGACAAAGAAAGGTCTCAACCGTTTAGTGCACGTAATCAAATATAATATAAATTGAAGGGTGCTGATTCGATAATACTTGGGAATAGTGTCGCGTATTTATGGAGGATCTAACAGGACGCTTAAATGCGTCACGGTTGTTCGAGGGTTGTTGTAATGACTGCTAGATTTTTGTTTTTCTCCGAAGTTTTTGTGTTATGGTTATAAATTAATAGTTTTTTCTGCAGTTCCCTTTTGCTATCCATGTAAGAAAAGGCAACATGAAATCACCAAACTAATATATTTATAACGCAAAAACTAAGACGTGAAAAGCGTTACCATAATTCTTTTCAAACCAAAATCAGGCTCATAAAAAATATCTTAAACATTTTGTATATTAAAAGCGTTCTTACACCGCTTACGTGAAAAGATTTACACAAAACTTATAAGCAAACCCGTGCTAAATATTAAATTCCATTTCGCAGTCCATTGCCGTTTTTTATAGGCAGCTATTATCGTTGAACTGGGTAGCCGGCAATGTAAAGCGAAACAAAACTAACTTCGATAGCGTTTTGAATAACACGTTCTGAATACATTAGGATTTCTTCTAGTATTCCGAACTGCTATCGGAAATACTAAGTAACATTATAAAGCGAATTTTACGCAGTTTTTGCCGTAGGAGTTTGTACATTCAAGATAGAAACGTGTTTAAATAATAAAATAATTGTTTGTACATGTATTTTTCCGTGATTGCTAAGCTGGGATTAAAAGAAACATGATTATGTATCGTCACTTTTTGGAAATAGTACCAACTTAATATTTCAAGTTTTACTTGACCGAAACCTCATAAAGGGCGCGATTTCACCTTCTATATGTATTGAAAAGCCTCATCAAAATTTTCCTCAAATTCCCGTATTACGTCTCAAATTATTTGACATCCTGCCCTTAACCACAGGTTTATACAGATGGTTCACTCCGAAAAATCATTTAAATAATAAGCGACTCTTGCTACGATACAATAAGGTGCAATTTAGGTCACACAGCGCTAATACCTACAGTTATATTCACCTAGAAGCTGCCTCTCTTTTAAACGCGTAACCCTTAGATTTTCTGACTACGTTACACTGACTGTATTGGCCCAACAAGTCAAGCCCGCCGCGAACAATTCAATTCATTTATTCAATAACAATTTTTTCATCGTGTCTGAATTTCTATAACTAAATACCTATATAAGAAACATCATGCATGCAATATATGTTTAAATCATTGCAATTGTCCAAAATTACATTAAAGCCAGAATAATAATAAAAAAATTATAAAAAAATGTCTTAACTCAATTAATAAATTTCAATATTTTTTTCATTTCATATCAATAAAATGATGTTTCTTTCAACTTTTGTATTAATTTATAATTCATCAATAAAATATAGACACTTATTTAACAATAACCGTTTAAGCTTATTCTGAAACCCACTTGTATATACTAGAGTTTTTATTTCTGTCGGCAGTTTATTGAAATTTTTTAATGACTTGTGGTAGGCGCTATGCTTCACAACGTTCAGGTGCGGCACTTGCTTCATTTGGAGATCTTTATTCTTGTACTCTCCCTTTTTTGCCTTTCATCTTCAGTCTCATATTCAAAGATATATTTTGATAAGTGACTAAGTAGGACTAAAATGTACAACTAGGGACTGTCAATATATTTAAGCCATTAAAATGTGGCTTGCATGATTCTTGCTGTTGAATTCTAACTATGGTTCTGACTGCTCTTTTCTAAATCACAAAAGCCTTTTGAGTATTGCAATCATAACTTCCTTCCCAGAAAAGTATGCTGTATCTCAGTTTTGACTCAACTACTGCGTAATAGACCATTTTTAAATGTTTTATGGTTACCTCGTTTCTTAAACTTCTTAGAACGTAACAGGCAGAGCTGATTGCTTTCTCTAGGTATGTTAGCTCTTGTTTCCACTTTAATTGGCTGTCGATATAAACTCCCAGAAACTTAACCACTGGGACCACGTTATTTTCAGAAGTAGAACGAAAAAGCATTACATTGGTTTTACTGGCATTACTTTAAGATTATTAACAGCAAACCAGCTATGGAATATATCTAAGGTTTGATTTACTATGGAATTAAGACTGTTTATATTGTCAGCCGAAACAACTGCATTGGTATCGTCAGCAAACACCACAAGCTGGATAGATCCCGCAGCTTTTCGAGTCATGTGTTGTATAAGGTCCATTAACAAATGCGATAAAAAATATCGGACCCAGTATGGAGTCTTGTGGTACGCCAGTGTGCACAGAAGACAATTGGGACCTATATGTTTCTTCACTTGGATAAGTTTTACCCGAGGAATTAGTCTGTGACACCACTGCTTTGATCTCCACGAACATCTTCCTATTTTTTTAATATGACGTCAGAAGTGCCAATACTTTACCCCTGACACCGTAGTGCTCAAGTTTGTCTAGCAGTAGTTTATGATCCACCGTGTCAAATGCTGAACTTAAGTCTAAGAAAAGCCCAGCTACTTTCTGTTTGTCGTACAATCTGCTAACTACGTCCTTAACTAGAGTCGACATTGCGTCTTGTGTCCCAACGTTTTTCTGCTAACCAAATTGTCTTCTACTTAACACTCCATTTAGGTTGAAATGTCTGAGTAATCTAGTTTTAATTAGCTTGTCAAGAATTTTAATAGGTAGTAATGAAATTGGTCTGTTCCTCAGCAAAAGCCATACACATTAAAAATAAAATAATATATTCTGGAAATAAAATAAAAACAACCTGGAATATTATTAATTCAGAAACGGCAAGAACGACGGTACGGCATCGTGACTTCCATCTAAAAATCAATGATGTAGACATTGAAGCAGACGTGGAGGTGGCAACTGAGTTTGATTTTTTTTTCACTAATATTCTTATTTTAACAACCAAAACTCTGTCATCGTCGTCCTCCACTTCTGCTTACTCAATACTAAA
Source organism: Agrochola lota (assembly GCA_947364205.1). NCBI lineage: Eukaryota > Metazoa > Arthropoda > Insecta > Lepidoptera > Noctuidae > Agrochola > Agrochola lota. The sequence continues at coordinate 977,084 of OX376219.1, read as the reverse complement.
AGAATGTGTACCAGAATGTGACAAACTTTTTGAATTTTCAATTGCTTCTACTAAAGACATTATAGAATCTTTTAAAAATCTTGATGTAAAAAAAACTGCTGACCTTTGGGGATTATCAGTACATACCATGTCTTCAATAATTGATGTTATTGCACCCTTTTTAGCAATTATTTTTAACTCTTGTGTTGCGTCTGGTGTATTTCCTGATCAGATGAAACTTAGTAAAGTGATTCCACTGTTCAAATCTGGCAGCACAACTGATCCTACGAATTTTCGGCCTATTTCGATATTACTTACATTAAGCAAAATTGTTGAGAAATTAATTTTGAAACAAATGTCAGAATATTTCAATGCACATAATTTATTACATCTAAAACAGTTTGGTTTTACAAAGGGTCGTTCAACTACAGACGCGGGTGTGGAATTACTGAAGAGCATATTCGAGGCCTGGGAGGAGTCGCAGGATGCTCTTGGCATTTTCTGCGACTTGTCCAAGGCCTGCGATTGCGTACATCATGATACACTCATCAAGAAACTGTACCACTATGGTATGAGGGACAAGGCTCTCGACCTTCTGACTTCTTATCTGAACAACAGAATTCAGAGGGTCGATGTTAATGGCAAGAGATCTGCAGGATCTGCAATCACCATGGGCGTTCCGCAGGGTTCAATTCTAGGTCCTTTCTTATTTTTAATTTATATAAATGACGTACCTTACCACATAAGGGATAATGACAAGATCGTATTATTCGCAGATGACACTTCCCTTATTTCTAAAATCAAACGTCAGTTAGTTAACTTTAAACAAATTAACGATGCACTCTCTAAAGTTGTGCATTGGTTTAAAGTAAATAATCTTCTTCTGAACGGAAAAAGACTAAACTCATAAAATTTTCAACGCCAAATGTCAGGCAGCTAACTACCAATGTTCAAGTTAATGGAATAGAGCTGGACCCTGTTGAGTCGACAGTTTTTCTTGGAATCACTATTGGTAAATTTCAATGGGGCCCACACATTGAAAAATTGTCCGGAAGGGTTAGTACGGCCGCTTGTGCCGTTAAAAAAAATTAGACAGATAACTGACGTAGATACAGCCAGAATTGTTTATTTTAGTTATTTTCATAGTCTTATGTCATATGGGATTCTTCTCTGGGGAACCTGTGCGGACATTAATACTATCTTTGTTCTACAGAAAAGGGCTGTTCGAGCCATTTACAACCTAGGTCCGAGAGATTCCTTTCGAGGAAAATTCAAAGAAGTAAATATTCTGACTCTAGCCTCACAATATATTTTTGAAAACCTAATGTACACAAAAATATATCAAATTTTAAGAGAATGTCCGATATGCATAGTTTAAATACCAGGAATAAACACAACCTTGCTGTACATCGCACTCGTCTCCACAGAGTAGGCAACTCGTTCATGGGTCAATGTATACGCTTTTACAACAAACTTCCCATTGACATTCGAAACTTACCCATTAAACGATTTAAAATTTGTATTAAAACCAAACTTTGTAAAAAAGGGTACTATAAAATTTCAGATTATTTAGAAGATAAAAACGCTTGGGATTGAGCTGCTCGCTCTGCTAAAACTTGTGATAAAACCATAAAACTTGTCATTATTTAGTAAAATCATTAAAATATACCATTTATATTTAAACGTTGAAACAAAATGACATGATTACTTTGTAAAGTATAATATTATTTTAATTACCTATTGTGAATGTGAGGACTATGTGGATATTTTTTTTTTTTTTTTCATTACTCCTTTTTTTCCTTTCTCAGTTAGTTTTAACCATGGTCTGGCAGTTTGAGTAGTTTATGCGGCCTACCCAAATGTCCTTTCTTTGGTATTGTTCGTCGAGTTGAGCTCCTTATGTTCTGAGTTGAGCTCCTTATGTTCTGAGTTGAGCTCCACGATTACTGACAAATGCTTGCACTGACTGGACAGGTCCACTCAAATCTGTTTGGTTCTGTTCTCAAAAGATCATTTCAGACATTAATCTACATGGTCCTCATATGGCTTGACCAAGATTACGTCTGGACTTTAAAAGAGACTGTGACCTCTGAGTTTGTTTCGGCCTTTCTTCTCAGAGTAGTCGGATAAGAAACGCCGAACTCATCTAGCAAAATTTAATATATTTTAAATATGACGTGAAAAAGTGATTCCTATATCCTATTAACAGAATAAACAATTTCATTTCATTTCATTTCATTTCATCTTTGGGTCTGTTTTAGATCCTTTTTTGTGAACAGGTATTATTTTGGCTATCTTCAGTTGATCTGGAAAAATTCCTTCGTCAAAACATTTATTATAGAACATGCTTAAAGGTTCCGATAGTACGTCTATATTGTCCTTTAATACTGATATATTTATGTCATCATAGCCACAAATACTCAAACACACATACAAGATTTGACACAACACAGACACAAGGTTTTTTGTCGTCCATATTTTTCACCATTTTGAATATCTCAAAGTTGAACTTGCAGCTTCATACCTAAAATGCAGAGTGAATCTGTATTTATCTGTGCTTTAACCTTAGCTTGATAGAACAAAATTAAACAGTAAACTTTTTCAGAGAAACAATTTACCGACGATGTGCCTCTTAAACTCGCTTAAATGCTTATTGGGAGAAAAACATCGCTAATGGAATAGAGAGTGACGTCACGACGGCATGGGCATATAGACCAGGCACGAAGCAGAATCTTGATTTAGGCTTTCAATGCAGCTACCAAATAAAATAAATATTAATAATTCTACTGTTGAAATGCCAATCAGCTAATCGGTTCCCAGAGGTATCCTTTGTTATAATCACAGAATCTGTTTTAGTCGGAGATCAACCTTTTTATTTTAGTTAAAAGACTTTTATAAATATAGGAATTAGTGACCCCCGCAACAAAGATTTAATATACAATATAAGCGGATTATTTAGTGATACATTACTTTGACACTACTATAGTATTTTCCAAGAAAACTTGTCATGTCTATCAAATAATCTGTGCTCGATGAGATTGTGCGAAGTATTCGGTGAGCGGTCGGCGTCGGATTACGCGCGTTTCCGCGTGACAAGCGGACGTAAGGCGGGGGGAAGTGCGGGAAGCAGGCGTGACGGGTGACCTGTGACACCAGATTAACTTCACAGAATCGTCTCAAGTATTCCCATTAACTGGACCCTACACATATATGTTGTTTTGTGCTATTTTCCAATATTGGAAAGAGGTCAGGAGAGGATTGTGATGTTCGTTTTTGAATAGCTTTATTATATTAGTGACTGTAGGAACTTAGTATTTTATAAGAACATACATATTTTATTTATAGTCGAATATCATGTCACAACATTTTGAAATAGTTTTAGACTTTAGTATGTAACTACAGGAGAAGACCGTCAGTTTAAACGAAGCAAAGATTTAGTTAACATGTAAATGTATAGTCAACCTTGTAATTGACTACTTTTAACAACACCTCTCATTCATAGAACTACATTGACACTTCACTGAGTTAAAACTATCTAACCGTCACATTGGTCTTAAATAAAAAGTTGCAAGTGATATTCATCAAACTTTGGGTGGTAAAACAACGAGGTCAAATAAACAAACTAACTAGCACAAGTTTTTCAAAACACTTTGTGTATGACTTTTTTTAAATTAAGATTCACAACACAACATTGGGTATACCTAACCAAACCAAGAGCCGAAATAAGTACTAACAAAGAGCCGTTGACCATTGAATAAAACAGAATTAATTGCATCGCGTGGTGGCACGCCGCAGCCGCAGCGCGACCTACATGCCGACTCTAAACGTGTCCGAATGATTTGTTGCAAACGGACCAAATGTCGGCTATGTAGGCTTGGGTAGGCCTATCTATCTGTGAGGTTACTGTGGCTGTAGATACTATCAGTACTGACGTAAAACATTGGTCATTCGCTAACCAACTGTGAGTACGAGTGGAGATTTGATTAATGCATTGTTCCAGGAGTCGCTTTGCAGCTGGACAAATATAGGCAGATACGTACTAGGATTACTCAGTAAACAAGTCACTACGGTGATTAAAAAAGCATTTTACTGGCAACATTTCTCAAAAAGCTTATTGTTACTTCACTGATACTTCGTTTACACATCGTTTGGATTAACCCTTTCTTTGATGGCGCGTTTGGTACAAAATAATTTCGTTAAAGTGTGGTTAAAGCACAATTCGTCGACGGCTTTAGTATTTATCAATTATTCATCAAAGTACCTACTTTTACTCAAAGGCTTGTTTGATCGAATTACATCAAAGGTTGATCAAAGCAGTTTTATTTAGCTCTTATTCGTTTGAAAACCCTGACCCTTGCACACTTGTTCATTGGTCAATTATATTTTTTTGGAAATTGTTGACAAAATAAAGGTAGATATGAATGAATGAATGATTATTTATTTGTTAAACACAGACACTACATTTGGTCTTCAGTTAAAATTCAGTTGGCTCTCTACGTTTTGCTATTGGCGTACAAATTTTATAATTACATTAGGTAGGTAAAATAACATTAAAATTAAATTCAAAGTCATAATAAATTAAGTATTTAGAAATTTAGTAAGGTATTTTTAGATTAATTAGTCTTAAATTCTTTACACAAATTACACAATATACAACAAAAACATACAATCATTACTTAGTCAAATTATAATAAAATTATTGTCATTATGGAATTCATCTACAGTGTAATAACATTTATGGATTAGAAACATTGATAATTTCTAATTGAAGCTCGTAATCTTAAGTAGCTTCAAGGAGTCAGGTAACTTATTATATATTCTGGGTGCTATTCCCATCAAGCTTTTGCGCATTAAAACTGTCTTACATTTTTTGGCACATAAAACATTTTGATATTGAGCACGTATAGGACCTCTCCGTATTTGAGACCATGTAGTAAATAGCATTGCATTTGTTTTGACAAATGTTGCAACTTCTAGAATATACAATAATGGAAAAGTTAATATTTTTAAAGATTTATACATTGGTACACAGCTATCTCTTGTTCGCAGATCGCACATAGCTCGAATGCATCGTTTTTGTGCTCTAAATATCATAAGTCTCTTTGTTGAGTTTCCCCAGAATATGATTCCGTAGCGTATGCCAGATGCTACGAGACCATGATATGCAGTTAGTACGGTTTCTCGGTCAACGACTTTTGACAATTTTAAAAGAGCATAAGCTGATTTGCTTATCTTTTTACAAATGTTATCTGTATGATCTTTCCACGTGAGCTTGTTGTCTATCATTAAGCCTAAACATTTTGTGCTGTTTTCTTCTTCTATAGAGATTGACCTATAGTTGATATTTAGTTTTTTAGGAGTATTTTTTTGATAAAATTGCATAAATTTTGTCTTCTGTAGATTAATGATTAATTTATTTTCATTGAACCATGTGATTACGTCATTGAGTGTATTAGTAATGTCTTCTTCGTACGTAGCTATATCGTTACATTTTACTGTCGCTGTACAGATACAACTAGTCAACTAAATGTGTACAACAACCCACTTCTAGTTTATTGTGAATTACAGATTCATTGGTAGATAGGCTCAGTTGGTAGCCACGCAACTGATTACTACAATAAAAAGATTATGAAGAATGAAAGGTTTGACTAAATCTAGATGTGCCATGTCGCAGTGCAGCTGTGCGCACCGCAGCGTTACGCGTGTTTCCATAGCAGGATTTATGAATTACTGTGTCAACATATTTCATATATTTTGTATGTAGTATGCAATTATACATATGTGTGTGAGAATGTTTGTAATAATACATGAGGGTCGTGTTTTATGGAGACCGTCAATTGTAAATCAAAACTGGTTTATAGCATCGATATAATTTGTACGCTGTAAACTAGATAACACTCGAGATTATTCATGAATACCCTTTACGTTCGCCGTAATACCTGTATAATGAAACTATTCATGAGTAGGAAGCCAAGCAAACAGTCGTACCTACTCGTCAGCGATGAGACCGCATACGTCACGCTACGAGATTGTCGCACGTTTGTGGTCGTCGCCACACTATGTACACGCTACTAATTTAATAGTTGCTTGCTCATTTACTATTTACGTGTAAAATCCTTAAGTATGTATTTTATTATATAAAGGAAATACAAAAAAGGCCTTCAGCTATTGCTATACTGACGCGCTGTTAATTTATCTAAAGAAAACAAAAGTGACAGGAGTAGTATGAGTAAGATAAAAAAAATCGTGACGGCGCATGGTGTATCAGGTAAATTTAAATTGCACGGTTTCAGAATTTAGATCTTATTCTAAGACACTTACTCCACGAATAAAGTAATCACAACTAATATTAGGTGCAGAAAAATAAGGTTGTTTTCTTACTCACCCGCTTCAAGACGCATGTCACGTGATAGTATAGTCCCTGCGGTGCTCGCGGCGCGGCAGCGGTACACCGCCGCGTGCACGTCGCTGCGGTACTGCGCCGCGGAGAACGCGCCCAGCCACAGCGTGCCGTTCGGGAGGGCGCTCCTGCGGACAATGTGGAATAATTTGAACTGAATAATTTTTCATCAAAGGAACAAGTCAACTTATAGATCAGATAGTAATGATAAATGATATTTATTTCTGTAAATTGGTAAAAAAAAAACACTGTCACAATTAAATTATGTTTTTAAAACTAGATGACACATGAAACATGAAACTAGGTCACAGTCTCTTGTAAAATCCAGACATAACCTTGGTCATGCCATCCGAGGACCATGCAGGTTAAATTGGCAGAGATGGCATTTCAAGGAAAGCATACAGATTTGAGTGCAATCAGTGCACGCATTTATCAGTAATGTTGTAGCTCAACTCAGAACATAAGGAGCTCGCCTGAAGGACTGAAGGATTAACTGGTAGTAGAAACGAATAAATATCCAATCTAATATTATAAATCCGAAAGTGAGTTTGTTTGTTTGTTGCGGTTTCACACTAAAACGGCTGATCGGATTTGGGTGAAATTTGGTAGACCATGACCTGGGTTGGGACATAGTATACTTTTTATCCCGATATTTTTACGGGAACGAAACATATGCGGGTGAAACTGCGGGGTGCAGCGGGGTTATAAAGAAATAATCATCTACATTACCTATTTCCAAAATTGGATGGCTTGGATCCATTGGTATTAAGGGTGAAACATCTGTAACCTTATTTGTTTTTTTTCTTTGCGCTTTTCGATTTTCGTAACTTCGCAATTCACAGCTGGTCTAAAATTAAAGTTAAAAGCAACGGTTAAAACATTGGCGTGTTCTTGACGATATATTAAGCTACATTTCTTTAGAAACACACCATGGAACAGGGTCACCTGTTGCGAGAACTTAGTTTGCTTTAACTTAATATAAAAGTTGTGCGACGGGACTAAACGACTAGTTCAGACGTTTTCTCAGCAACAGTTTTTGACCATTACATAAATTGCTGGTAATATCTGCTTTTATCGTAAAAATTGAATATGTTTCGTCAAACAAGTATGTTACATTTTATTACGTTTTTCAAAATAAAATACCGAATGCGCCGCAAAAAAAAAGTCGGTCTCGAATTTATTGTGATACTCAACTTCGAACCGCTAGTGGACGAAATAATAAGTTGAAAGTTAACGTTACTCCCCGCCACTTAAAAATGATGTTCACAGCATCAATTAACTGGAAAGAAACTGAATACGTTGTTTAATATTTGATTACAACATGCTTGAGTATAATTGTGCTCCAATTGATATACCTGAATGATGGAAGAATAAAATAACATACCATTTATCAATATAAATTATTAATTTATTTCGTTTATGGTAACCAAAACACTCGTCAGGTAACTGATTCCGAAGTACCTACCTTCTAATTATTAAAAGATAATTTACTTGATTTTGCATAGTGTTGCTATTATTATATATGTATATATATATATTAAAACCATAACATTGACATTAACAGAAAACACAACGTTTCTAAAAAAAAATACAGCACCCTTTCAGTTAGGTTATGATCATTAGCTAAATGAAACTCACTTTGTCTTGCGTGACTTCTACCGATAAGCATACTAACAAGTTAACCGCTAACGCCTCGTCAACTTTACGGCTCTTTTTACGATCAAAATCTGCATTTTCCAGTAAAAGGCTTAATTGTATTAACGACGGACGTCCTTCACGAACCGTCGCCCATTAGGAGACCAAAGAGAAGAAAGTGTTTAAAAATATTAAAAAAAGAAGTTATGTTCGAGAGTTACAAAACCTTAAAGATTTCCTATGAAATTAGTTTCATTGAAGTATTGCAGCTTCTGGGGACAATGTTGTTGCTAACTAATAGTTAGTTCTGCTGTTAGTTTGTTTTGTCTTTGTTTGCTAAATATACCAAGTTTGTTTTTCGTTTTAGTAATTGGCTGAAGAAAGACATTTAAGTTACAACTTTAATTAGTAAAAAATATGGTCGTGAATATGTTTAGATCATTATGTAGTATTGCAGAAATCTTGCGTCAACGAGTATGTTATTGGAACAAAAATAAAGGAGGCTCACAGCCATTACATGGTATTACAGGTAAAAGTGACCGCTTGTTAGACAGACAAAGGTCTTGATCTTTTAAAGCCTTGTAGAGCCTCCCTAAACCAATTCGAAAAAACTATTCCTTTAAGCAAATACTCCTTTGAAGTTAGCTGAAAAACCGTTCTAAAGCCAGGCATATAAAATTTACGAGAGATAAAAAAGGTTGGTACGTGCGCGGGTCGGAATAGGTTCCTCAATCATGGGTTTAACGGCTATCGTCGACTTTTGAGGTCCAAGAGTTACGATAGACCTTATTTTTGGTAATAACTTGTGATCGGTTCAGACCTCGCTGTGGTAAGTCACTGAGTTACATTAAACTCATAAAAGGGGTGTCATCAATTTTTATACTCTTCCTGCTAAGCGAGAGTTTATTGAGTTTCAGTTATCATGGTGTATCGTTACTTGATATTAGATCTTATTTTAGCACCTCGTATTTTTAAACCCTCCTAGGTTAAAAATACGAGGTGCTAAAATAAGATCCGAATAGCTCAGAAAAATTACTAGCGATCACACTGAAAATTTTAGTCTCGTTTTTTAATAGGTCGCAGGGGTGCAGGCGGTTCAATGGAATCGATGTACTTTCTCACATCAGGAGAATTTTTCAAATTGTTTTGTCCTATAGCTGTAATACTGGATATGGGAAGCAAAGAACCGGTCGAAGTGGCTGTACTTGGGGGACGCCTATGTCCAGCAGAGGACGTCATTCGGCTGAAATGATAGTTGTGCTAAAGTGATTCGGGTTGGCGTTTTTAAGGAGTAGTAGGTATTGTGATTTGATCTTAATGGGATGGATTTTATAGTTTTCTAGCTTCTGTCCGTGACTTCACCTGCGCGAAATAGCTTGTTCCCCCGACCCGCTCCGTCGCATCGCATCGCCTGCGCGCTATTACTTCGTTTTCAATTAACGTTCTTTCTAACTTTTTCTTTTTGCTAGGCTCCTAAGCGGAATGCTAGATAGCCTTCCTCAAGAATTGGGCTATCAAATGCAAAAATATTGTTTTTAATCCGACTGGAAGTTCCAGATATTAGCACGTTCAAACAAACAAACAAACCCTTCAGCTCGTATACTTGGTGAAATTTTACAAAAACAAAAACTAAAGCAAACTAAAAATACGTTCGAAAATTACTGACATCAAATGGTATATTTGTGTCAAGTCAATCAAAGCCACTAACTGCTCAGTTTGACTCGAATGTCGAATTTCAAATACATAACTAACTAGATGTGTCATGTTGCAATTGAACTCAATCTGATATCCATGCCTATTGCAACACGGATCAAATATCATTTTTTTTATTCTAGATACATCCATGTAGGTGTTAATTATAGAATAACATACTGATACTTCTTCAAGATTGCTGCTTCAATTCATACCTTTACAATTTACTTAAGAAACTGTTTTATAAAACAAAAGCCAGCCGCTGAACCCCTGTAATTAAACCAACGACTCATTTCAGCACATACATTATTCAAATTCAAAACGATTTTTCTTAGCGCCCTTCAAACACGGTCCTATTCATAGTGTCCAAACTTTTCATTTAATAATCTCTTTGAATACAAATGATAACTTGAAACAAAACACTCACTTTTGTGACTGTCCTCGTAATTAATCACCCAGATACTGTTCCTTTCCATTCCGATTCAATTCCTTGGCGTTTTTGAATAAGAAAATCTTTTTAATAGAATCCGCGGGTTTGTGAATAAGATAAATGAGCCACGATTTTTGGTTTGGATAAAAAATGTCGGTGAATGTAAGAAAAATAACGTTTGAATGGAAGTCGGGTCGGACTGTGGCTCGCGCCATTTATAACCGTCGCGTTTAAAACGATAGTGTGCGTTATACTTGCTGGGCTATTATAGATCTGGCACCAGATTTATTGTAGCTCTTAAATTTTGAGCGCTTATAAAAATAATTTGTTGAAAAAATTGGATTTGTAGATAGCCAAGTTAACGGTTTTAAAATTATACAATCTTGTTTCAAACTTTATCTGTTCTTGCACGTGACCTACGAAATAACTGCCGTCGAAGGCTGATAAATTCTTCTATAACCCTGATAGACACACATGATAGACACACACCCCAGATCGGAGCCTGGTTGCTTAATGGCACAAGTACCAAGAGGCAGGTTCGGTGGTCGCAACGTCGCTTGTATAGTCAACCGCACATCAGTGGTAAAAAAATTACATTGACAGTGCCTTTATGTCGTACCAATAAGGGTGCCGCCGCGCCGTGCGAGTTACCACTGATGTGCGGTTGAGTGGACCTACAAGTATTGCTGTAGTTTTATTTTTATTTCTTAAGGCTTTCTCACTACGCCGCAGGAGACGCCCCGGGCGTCGGGAGTCCAGAGCCGACTTCCGGCCACCGTAGGCGTGGGCTTGCGGACGGTGAGCAATGGGCAGCTCGCCGTCCGATAAGGACCAGGCCCGTGTCGACGGCGCGTTGTGTTCCACGCGCGCCTCAAAGAGATGTCAGCACCAACCGACGGGGTCGAAAGACCAATGCCTGCTGGGGTTGCGGGTTTGTCCGAAAGGGATAACGCGGCCCCGGCACACAGGCAACGGAAGGAACACGGGTGGGTTTTAGTCAGTAAAAGTCTGACACACCCTCTCGCTCTGCCCAGAGCGGGAGAAGTCATTTGATGATTTCCCACCCTCAAAAAAAAAAAAAAAAAAAAGGCTTTCTCACTACACTATAAACGTTGTTTATTTCACTTTTATTAGTTTACGCAAAGTCAAATCATTTATTTGGCTTAGGCACATAAAAAGCACTTTGAACGTCAAAATTTACAAAGAAATAGAATCGATTCTAGTCGCCCCTTCCAAAAGATAGTTTTTGTATGACAAGAATGGGCAAGACACTCCACCGTTACTCTTTTAACCGGTATAGGCCCCGAAATACCGTTCGACATTTTTGGTTTTAAACCATTTATTTGATGAGAATCCGTCAGGCCATAGAGAAAAACTGTCCACATCATCTAAGCCGCGTGAGTCACCGCGCCATTGGGCGACAGTGGGGCTTGACGGTCGTATCGCCCCAGTGTTGCCTAAAAGCGACGGTCGGGGTTTTACCGAATGTTTTACAACAGTAAATAACGAAATCATCTTTTTTATTGTTCACTTGAATAATTCAGTTACTTTAATCACTAGCTTAGCTTGTCAAGTCACAAATTACAAATAAAATATTCTCCCATATTAATTATGAACAGAAAATCTGCCTTTGAAACTAATTTATTTTGCAGAGTTAGTTCGGATACCTCGCCCAATCCAACTGGTTATTATACAAATTCTGTTCCAAGAAGAAATTGAGAAAGTTTCAATTCCCAATTTGCTTCAATTGTTAACATTTCATGACTATTTCTGTTCGATATTGATAAAATTGTACTTTAATGAGTGATTAATTTTGATCTAAAGTTGAATTCACAGAACCGATAATAATTTAGAATATTCTAATAAATATTTCTAATAACTTTACAGAACGTTAACTTTGCCGAAGCGTAAATTGATTACATATTACGTGAATATAAACACTCTATATTTAAACGATTTGATGTAACGTCATTAAAAATCAATTAAATTGAGCGCTGATCATTACTGAGCCGCACTGGTGACCTGCTAGCCGTTATTACACACATCATTATTATTTCGAGCGTATGATCAATTTCAAGCAAATTACTAATAATTAAGTTCCTACTATAGTAGTAATATTGTAAACTATAGTCTATTATACTTATTTTCACAGCAGCGTTGCAGGATGGCTATCTAGATTGCAAAGAAACGATTGATTCGTGATCCTGTGCTCTCACATGGCCTAGGGAAAAAAAATATTTCTAAGTTAATGGTTGCTATCTAATTTATTTTTCACAAAAGTTATCATTTCAATTGAAATCAATAAACAAACAGCAGAGAACAGTCACTCTAGATCCACTCAAATATTTCCAGGTCAACTTGAGAGCCATATTGCCGAGTCCACATCAATCTCTCGGTGGAAAAGTCGTATCTACCCAATAAGAGTGTAAGGTCACGATAAAATAATCATGGCGGTGTTTACGTGACTCATCGCGCATGAATATTGCATGGCAGCCGGATTATGTCGCGCACACGGAGTGAAAATTCAAAGTGGATGTGGTACAGGGAATTTTTTGAAGCGCTTTGGCAGTTCTTTATTTATCGGATTTTAAATTATCTTATAGATAAATTAAAAGCCATCTGTTAAATAAAGAAGAAGAGCGGGAAAAACCACGTAAATTATACTTTTAACATTCCATAATGGTTGAATTTAAAATTGTTTCATTCAAGACAAAAAACTGTAACATTAACATAAATAATATTTACTTTCTCGTTGTTGCGTTTATTTCGTAAGTCGTACTTAGTCTGGCATATCTACCCTTTATTCCTGAATGAAGATGGCGTATACTAGCGATGACTATGCGACTTTTTATGTACCACGCAATGTTCGTGTGACGAAATGTATGCGGTTTTCATTACGTTGTCAGTAGTACCTACATACGTAGTAAAGCACCCGAGGTCTGTGTTAGAGGTTGTTAAGTGAATTTTGTGGTAGTAATATTAGTACCTAGTAGTGGAATTATTCATGATCTATTCCCACAGACAAACTGTGAAAATAGTTTTGAGGGCATGGTTTAAGTATAAGTCTCCTGTAAACTTTTTCTAAACAAATAAAAATGAAATGAAAATAAATTGTTTATTCTGTAAATAGGATATCGAAATCACATTTACAAGTCATATTAAAAATTAATAAAATAAATAATTTATAAAATCTAAAACCAGTTCTTTGTTTTTGGAGTCGGGCTCCAAAATCACAGAACTGAAAAGAGAAAAACAAGCTATAGAATTTTATGGTATTGCAGACAAACAAAAGTTACACCATATTTTCGATTTTAGACTTTTTAGTGTCCCGGCACACTCTTATGAACAAATACTGGTCCGACACAAACATGCCCCAGTTCGACGCTATCAAAAACTTGAAACCAATATATCATTCCTATTTAAATTTAAACATATAATTAAATTTCCTTCATTTTGATACCCTACTCGATAGATTTGGTTAATAATTTTTTATTAACGTATAACTATTTCGCGCCAAAAAATCAAATTTATTTTTCAAACATCTATTTAAGGACACTTGGTTTTTATGACGAATATAACGATACCTTAACTGTCGAAATTCATCCAATTGGAATATACGAGTTCATAAAGAAATTTACAAATATACATACATACAAGATACACGCGAAAAACATAACCCTTCCTTGGCACTCGGGTAAAAATAAGCTAAGATGGAGTCAACATTTCATATCTGACTAACCCTGATTAGAAATCGTTAAACAAACTCAGGGTTCATATTATAAGTAAATCCTCGCAAAAACTCAAAAGTAAGAACATTAAAGATAAATTCACCCGGTACTAATATAACGCGCAGCACTGCTACTTAACATTCGTTACTTCCCAATTAGCGCACGTCAAAGTAACTCCCGGTTACTGTCACTAACGCTCCGTCGGCTTTGATAAACATACTGACTAGCAATCTCAAGCTGTGAGCTTTACAAATCATTTGCATACAACATTCACTTGAATTATTATGAATACAGATCAAATTGTTTATCACATCCTGTTCTGAATATCAGCGAAACATTGTGACGTCATATAACGTGATCTGTGTATTACTGATGCAGTTCTACTGAATTTTTATTCGTGTTTTCAAAAGTAGCTGTCTACACGCTACGCGATTTGCTGCGTCGTAGCCGCCTACGCGATTTGCTACGCCGTAACCGACTACGCTTATTCGTAGCAAGTTGTTACTTGCTACGGAATGTTAACACTGCTGAGTTGTCGCTACGCATGTATTCTGTTTATTATTTTACAATGCATTTGCTCGAAAACAGCGTTTTCTAAGCAGTCAATTTGTGCGGAAAGTGTCACTTTTTTCACTAGTGCTTTTTACTTTTCTGTTTTTTTTTTATTTTTGAGGCCGTCGTCAGCCCGTCTCGTCTCAGAGATTTTATTATTTGAGAAAAGTTTTTCACAAATTAGTATTTACAAATCAGATGATGATTATGACGATGGTTAAAATCAAAAAGTCGAAGTCAAAGTCAAAGTCGAAGTCAAAGTCAAAGTCAAAGTCAAAGTCACAGTCAAAGTCAAAGTCGAAGTCGAAGTCGAAGTCGAAGTCGAAGTAGAAGTCGAAGTCGAAGTCGAAGTCGAAGTAGAAATCGAAGTCGAAGTCGAAGTCAAAGTCGAAGTCGAAGTTGAAGTTGAAGTTGAAGTCGAAGTCAAATTAAAAATCAAAACCAAAAGTCAAAGTCATGAATTAATTTTGTTTTTATCATTTATATACATCGTCGTATGTTACATGTTACACATCACAGGTGTTTTTTTTTTTTTCCTCGCACAATATATAGTAAAACGTTGTATGATACACGTGCGTAAGATGATTTCCGACTCGAGTCGACTTATACATTCGCTCGCTTCGCTCGCTCGTGAATAAAAATGTCACTCGTCGGAAATCACCTACCTTCCGCACTTATAGCATAAATAACTATTACAATACATTTGCTCGAAAAGAGCGTTTTCCAAGCAGTCAATTTGTGCGGAAAGTGTAACTATTTTTCACTAGTGCTTTTTACTTTTCTGTTTTTTTTTAATTTTTGAGGCCGTCGTCAGCCCGTCTCATCTCAGAGATCTTCTAATTTGAGAAAAGTTTTTTCACAAATTAGTATTTACAAATCAGATGATGATGATGACGATGGCGATGATTATGACGATGGTTAAAATCAAAAAGTCGAAGTCAAAGTCAAAGTCGAAGGTGAAGTCGGAGTCGGAGTCGGAGTCGAAGTCGAAGTTGAAGTCTAAGGCGAAGTCGAAGTCAAAGTCGAAGTCGAAGTCGAAGTAGAAGTAGAAGTCAAAGTCAAAGTCAAATCCAAAGTCGAAGTCGAAGTCGAAGTCAAAGTCGAAGTTGAAGTCGAAGTCATGAATTATGTTTTTATCATATATATACGTCGTGGTATGTTAGATGTTACACATCGCAGGCGACTGCCGTAAGGCTCGCTCGTATTTTATTTTTTATTTCCTCGCACAATGCATAGTAAAACGTTGTCATACACGTGCGTAAGATGATTTCCGCACTTATAGCATAAATAACTATTGCATTGTTCTCGATTTGGTCTATTATAGGTACCGATGCTGTTTTGGCTATGCTCCTTTGTGGGTCACCACTTTGAAGCAAATTGTTTTGTTAAATTGGTTTGATGACTATAAAAAATATTTTTTACACTTGTTAAAACATATTTTTAGGTTAATATTTTATATAACACTGCTAAAAATAAAACTGAGTAGCTTGTAATTGAAGCATACATATAAATACTACACGACTTCAATCCATTAATTTTGTCAGCAGTTTCTCAGGAGCCCATAAAAATAATAGTGCCGTGTCCCATAAATAACTAAACCGTGATCCTAACATTTGCAAGTGTAATTCGCTTCAGAAAGGGAAATAAAATCTGATGTACATCCTAATCGTATGTCGGTAATACATGAATTATTCACGACGGAATATTGAATACCGTGCGGTACGACTGTGCGAAGTTTGGGTTACAACGGAATTAAGGGATTAGACGGCCGGTATTAGGACCGTTCTTTAGTTCTGAATGGGCTATAGAATGTAGATTCTCTGACAGCTGAATAAATGGCTCCATAACAGAATTATTCAGCTGTATTTCCAATTGCAGGGTAAAAATTAAATAGTGTTAAAAATATATAGGTACAAATGAAAATTATGCGCATTTTAAGCGTCCAGTCCATTAATAATTTTCTCCTCGATTAATAATTAAAATCTGTCATTTAAATTCCGAAACGATCAGCATTTTTCAGGCAGTGTGCTAAGAACGTGATACTACTCAGTATCGTACAATACCCGGGCATAAATACGACACATGGAGCTTTTACAAGGTATACGTGACAGAGACGACGCTGTACAACTGAACTTCTTCTAAAACTGTGTCATATTTATTTATCACCGGATACTTTACCATGTTCCATTCCTTTAGTACACTAAATACCTGCTATTATCGGTGACATTAGACTCATTCTATGTAGGTATAGTGCTACAAGAATCTTTTGGCGTTCGAATGACGTTGAGAGGGTGGCGCTGCTGGTAAACATTTGTGTGGTTGTAATGTGAAATGTATTGGAAAAAACAAGATGGCGATGTTAGTTCCAATTTTGGCCACGCTCTAATAGATCCACACACCACACATATACTCTACATATTTGCAAGTTCCTAGAACAGTATGACTGAATAAATTAAAACATTATTTTATTTTTTAAACACTGTTAAATACGGTACGGTACGGCATTACTATGGATCGTACCATATTCTTCTTCTTTTCGTGTGGTTAGTGACTAACCTGTTGTCAGACTTTTAAAGCCGCCCATGGGCAATCCGAAAACTCAGAGGTGCGTGCCTTGGGTTTGAACTCGAGAACTATGCCTTGGCAGTCCGACGGTCACACCACTAGGCTATCACTACTTCGCTTTGGATCGTACCGTACGCACGTTCCATAGTTCTGCAAAAGTGTAATCCTCATGAGACGTAAGTCATCGTATCACAGCACATAATCCCCTGAGTTGAGATGTGGTCGCCTCAGTATGTATGTATGACTGTGTGTGTGTAGGTGCGCGCTTTCATTACAATACGTGAATAATGAATAGTAATCAATGTTCCACCAAGCGGGGTTATGTGAGAATGTTTGCGTGTTGTGAGGAATTCAAAATTTTTATACGAATAATATTTGGACGTGCATAACATTTGCGGAGTTTTCGGTGTTTTTGCTTGCATTATAAAAACGAAAAATAACTAACCTTTTACGCTAAGTGCATGACATGGTTTAGTCATGATGTTGTCCTACATATTTGTGGCTGAAACTAAATTCCAGTAATTTGAATGACTTGCAAAGCATAAGGTTGTACGAAGCATACTATACAAATAAACAGTTATGTACACACATTAATATCGTTTTAAAATCCCTACAAAACATAAATCCCTCTTCTCCAGGAACACAATATAGTCGTAAACAAAACATCCACTCCTACAGAACTATAAAATAAATAATACACATTTAACCCTAAACATGTAAAGTCAAACAAGGGTCCTATATTCAAATTGGCCCAAAAGTTGTTAATGCGCCGTGACGACTATGCCCGCACAAATTCATCAAGGGTATCAATCGGTGTAAAGAGGCCGGCGGGGGCAAAGCCCGGGCTAGGAGTGGGCAAGGCGCGGGCAATTCCAACTAGCCCGCAGAGAGCTCGCAAATATTTGACGGAACTTGGGCAAAGCGTGTTTGTTGTAGAACGCAGTTTGATGGGGTTGCATTGATTGATTATGGGTGATGTGAGATTATCTGTTTGAGTGAGCGTGACATGTATTGCTTTATGTCTTTCATGGATGGAATGTAAGGGAGTTGTGGAAATCGGACCGCTCAATGTAGTAAACGCTTGGCGGTGGGCGAAGATTATGTCAGTTATGTGAAAAATAGGTATTGAAAGTCGCAGATTAATTACTAACAGATATGTGTATTTAGTATGAAATAATTTTATGTGGTATTTTAAGACATTTATTTCTTTTATACAATTTTATTCTGATTTATTACCAGTGTGAAATATTAAAAAAGTGAATTCTATTTGTTACGCTTTTCATCTGTGCCAGCCCTTACCAGTTTCAAAACACATATTGTAGTGTGTAGGGCGCACGGAGGAGGCCGGTTTTACGACCGAACCCAAAGAGCCGATTGTTTGCTCGACAAACGCGCACGAAACAATTCTATGTAAAGCCAACATTATTAATATTAGCCGGAGTTTATCGAGTGTAGACCCGGCTTATGACGTAAGGATGTCGACGATAATCCACGGATTATTATAGGACTTCAAGGTTCTTGGATGTTATGATAATAAGTCAAATTGAGCCTAGTTTGTGCGCCGAATTGTTATGTAGGTAGCTCAAGGTGCTGTTGTTTTGAAGGTCTCGTGGATATATAACATCGGTCAGTACATGTCGCGGATAACGTTCTTCTGACATCGAAACTACTACCTATACGTACGTCCTTTTCGATTGTCTTTAGGGAAACTCGCGACATGAGGTGACGGGATAACGGGTACTCAGAATTTTAAAAATCTGGCGTTGCGTAGAAATTGGCTGCAGAGGCGACAGTTGCCGGTATCATACTGAATCATACCACGTCCGCTAAACTGGAAGTTCAACCCAACGTAGTTTGGATAAGGTGAACCAATAATGAATAATGAAATTGTACATATTCATCATCACCATCATCATAACATCACGCCTGCAATTGCCTGATGGGTTAGGCAGAGGGGTACCCACATTTTGCCAGTTTAATTTCAGCAAATAAGAAAAAAAAAAGGAAAAAAAACGCTACCATGCGAATCGAAATAAAACTGGGCAAAGCCTATGTAAATAGGATAAATTTGGATCTAGGTATAACATTCGTTTTTCAAATAATGTACATAGGCTATTTGTAGCCTTAAAATATCATATCGTCATTTGCATTCATATTTTTTACTGAAAAAAGATATTCAAATTGAAAAGCAGAAATCATTAAAATGAAAGAAAAAAACTAACAATACGTTTCGCATCCGAACAATTTGGCTCCGGACAAAAGAATTCTGACGAGGAAGGGACTCATACCGCAAGACATTATTTTTACAAAACCTAAATCTGGTCCCGGAAACAGAGCGTCCACTTCAACGTAATCAAACCACGCACACATGCACAGTAACACCTTTTCGCAATGACGTCATGCACACATACGTAAGATGGTCATTATGTACTCGTGGACGTATGTATGTTTTGCTTTATGCAAATGTATGTGTAGGACTCAACGTCATTGTCTTGCAATATATTATTACCTCACTTGACCTGAGGATTTAACACACATGAAATTCTTCAATGTGTGTCTACCCTAACTATAACCACCCGAAAATGCTGTGCATGTGTGAGTAAAATTCTTCTCCTCACAAGTATATAGTGAGACACGGACGGTATATCCTTCGATACCTTTTGTCCGCACAATTTTCCGTCGGAATCCCTCGGGTACACCGACCATTACCTACCGGGATAACGACTGAGAACACTTTGAATGTATTTCAGACACAGCCTCGTAATGAAAAGCAACCGTCTTTCATAAAAAAAGATTAGTTTGAACGAGCTAATTTTAATGGAGAATCATCTTTTGTTGGTTCAACAATGTTTCTAGATTACGTGACGATGTTCGCACGGAAGTGGCGAGATAAGAAAAAGTAAAATAATTTTAACTAAGGTTCGCCGGAGAACAATTTTGAGTTTATTTTGGGCTGTGTTTCTTTATTATTTATACAAACATCTTGAAATAAGCAATGTATATGCGACGGAAAATCAACAAAATGTTGAGAACCATTCTCTGTCTCTACACAAATGTGTTTTTTTTTATTGGTTATTAATAACTATGATTTACATTTATGTTAACCGTGGAATTAACAAATTTTACAACAGTAGGTTATTTAATAAATCAGAAAAAGTGATAAACTTAAAAAATCATAAGTAAAGTACCTGAGACTTTAAATTTCATTTGATTTATTAATTCTCATTACATCTCTCAGTACATACCTGTTTATATATTGTATTAAAGCTACTAGTTTATCTCATAAACTACCTACATCATTAATAAAATATAGTAGTTTGCTAAGTAATGTTACATAATTAACAAATGCTTGCTCTCTCCTAGCTCACTTATTTTGCTGTGCCCGACAGGGTCCATATGATCTAATTATAAGGTTATCACCTAAGGTATATACATCACACCATATAGGTATTATGTGGAATGCAATAAAAGTATTGAGTATTAAGTTTAGAACAAGATGGCTACCTTCGAATAATGACATGGCAGCATGGAATTAGTAAGTACCTACTATCATGGCAGCATGGAACTGGTATGTACTATCATGGTGGCATGGAATTTGTATGTACTATACATGGAATTAGTATGAACTATCCTATTCTATTAAATGAGCATTTTCTATTTTCACCCGAGCAGAGTTCGGTCGACCAGGTACTGTTGATAGTACAAGAAAATAAATGTTGATTGTATTATCAATTCATAATAAACTATAATAACAATTGCTCTTCAACCAACACATAAAGTAGCAAAATACAAAATTGCAGCGAAGAATAAATCATAACGCAATAAAATCTTCTTTTATAGTAAAATCAAACTGGAAATCCTTTTATTACGCTCTGGGAGAAGTTCCTCACTTTTACAGCTCTTCAGTGGCGATTTTCGATTATTATTGATCTGGATTACACAGGGTAACTTTTAATTTGACGTATTCCTTCCAGGACGGGAAAGTGTGACACATTTGCACCAATTACCCCATAAAGCCTAGAAGAAAAATCATGGGATTCGAGAAAACTCAACTTTTATAATATAAAAGTCGGGTTTTCTCGAATCCCATGATTTTAAATTAGCTTATAATTAAAAGTAAGTACCTACTGTTCTCATACACTTAAGTCACAACTACATACTATGTACATAGTGTTCTTTCTAACGTAGGTCACTAAAATCGTGTTTTATTATATTTATGTCAAATTATATTTATGTGCATGTTACTATTAATTAGAAACATAACAATAAATTTGAATTTATAGTTTATCGGTATTTTTTTATATAGTTTTTAGTTATTTCTGAAAAGTGTGACTTTTGGACTTAAGTGTTTTAGTCTGCCGTGGCGCCCTAGATATATTAAATTAAAAACCACTATTCTTCTTAGTGAATTCTTCACTAGATATCGCTTTTCTCTAAACTCTCGAATTGAATGGCCTTTATTGGTATTCGATTGGGTAGCTACTACTTTAATAAACCTTCGACGTAACCAAATTGTCTTAAATATCAAACACTTTAAAGTTAAAGAAATAAGTTACTCAATACTCAATTCTTTATTGCATTCCGTATGTATTACATAGATGGTATAACAAAGTAAAATACCAATATGGACCCTCTCGGGCACAGCAGTTTATAAACCATTTCAAAAACTCATTTATGTAAATGAACTTGGACACCAGATAACTCAAAATTTTACTGGGACATTAAGCATACAAAAAATATTTAGAGATGCCGATGAGACAGTCGATAATGCTCAGCTGGCAATGGTTGAATTTACAAATTGTTGAAATATATAACAAATGTGTGATAATCGAATTCATTAACTAGTTTATGCCAATCCCACTACTTGTAACCTCCAAGCAGGCCACCACACGTTAGGTACCTCGGTTGTCATCAAACCCAAACTCAAATTCAAACTCAAGGCATTTATTTCAAATAAACCATTTACAGGCACTTTTGAATTGTTTATCGACCTTTGCCATTATCGACTGTTTCATCGGCACCTCTAAATATTTTTTTAACTTTTGTACCTCGTTAGATAGCTGATTAAATAATGTCCCTATAATTTGTATGAATACCGTAGTTCAATTTAGAGATAACTGGTGTCCAATTTCATGAATGTAGATGATTTTAGAAAATGGTTAATACACTTCTTCCTTTAACTTTTAACTGTTTGATGTTTTAGTGAATTTGTTTACAGAAAAAAGTTCGTTAAAGTATGAGGTACCTAATGGAATAGCAATGAAAGCCATTCATAGCAGTGAAGGAATCTGGGAAATTAAAAAATACGAGTATATAAATTTTGGGTTTTCCCGAATTCCATGAATTTTCGCCTAGGTTTTATTTGTTGCTTAATTGTTGCAAATGTGTCACACTTTCACGTCCTGGAAGGAATACGTCAAATTATGTACAAATTACACCCTGTATAGTACTGCTGCAAATGACGTTTACATAATAATATACATTGACGCTGTTGAATTGTAAGAAATATTACAGGCACTAATGTTGCCTTTCTTTATCTTTTCAAAAACAGTCACACTTAGATGCCACAGAATAGCTCGGAAACTAGCAATTCTTAACTGGGGTTTATCCATTAGATACTGCTATTGCAATTGGTTCTAAATCTTAAAACATTGCGTTTCTAAACACTCTAATATACAATTAAAGAAGCAGTATGCCATTGTCACTATCCAGATTGTAATCAAATCCTTGTTATCTTGGACCAGTTTAGCATGGGGGTCGTATTCCTGCTCTACGCTAGCCTCAGAGAAACCCACACAACATGCCTCTTGTAGAACTTATTTTCCTTACCAAAAAACTCAACGTCACAGTACTTTAAATGTAAGCAAATAACAAACGAGGCCCGCATGAATTACACGCAGGAACAGATTTCACAACTGAAATTAAGGCCCGGCGCAGAAATAAAAGTTAAATTAGAGGTCCAAACAGGCGCTGTCTATAGCGTGTGACTGCTCTATGTTTGGCGATTTTTTCTTTCATTTATTTTCCCCTCATGCCTCTGGTGTTGCATTATTTTGTGTGAGAAATACGCGAAAATAAATGATGACGTTGAATTTTTTTACCAAAATTTGTTATCCTACTTCCTTGTGTTTATTATTTAATTTATTTTTCTATCGTTAGTATTTAATTCGCTTCTCAGCATGGGTTTAAAAAAAAAAAAAGGATTATGAGGTATTTCACCAGAAAATAGATCTCTACCATGGCACTAAGTCGGGTTGCTGTATCTCTAACATCTTAGTAATCAGTTCACCTAACTTCACCTTGGAACATTAAAAAGTTTAGTAAAACACAGCGTATACGTTAACGCCTAAACGATAACACAAATTGATCCCCACTTTCAGGGATTACGTTGAACATGAAGCTAAGTTTTCCGTAATTTTACATAGGTATTATAAATAGCCTAAGGATTAACGCCGAACTAAATCCCTGGCGCGGCGCTGGAGAGCCACGCCCACATTCATAAATGTTTAATATAGCAGTCATATTTACTCGCTTCGGAAACTAATCAGAGTCGTACCAACTTTTCTAATAAACGCCCACATGCTGGAAAATTCATGGCTAATGAAAGATTGTGAGAAGTCATAAAAATGTGCCTCGAATTGAAATGGGTGAGGAATTTAGACTTTGAACAAACATTTTATTTAATAAGTTATATTTACAATTTACGTGATAAGCCTTAAATTATTTAATAAACAAAGTCTTAATTTATATAAACGGATGACTTGGCCGAAAGTAATATTTAACGAGGTATTTCGACGAAACGGCAACTTATCCATGTATTGATTGATCGACAAAAGTGTCAAAGATAGAATATCCGCTGAACATGAGCGTGTAAAACAAACTGCGTCCGTCACTATCGATCGGTGAGCGACCAGCGACCAGGGATGCGACCAGTGAAGCGATGAGATCGATGCACTACACTTACCGGCTTTTGTCAACCAGGAAATCATGCAAATGGAGGCCTTGAGAGGCACAGAGTGGATAACGCTAGTAGTGAAAGTTTGTTGAAAGAAAACATTTATTTTCAAATATGCGGCAGCGTCGTGAATTTTCATAGAACGAAACATAATACATGTCTTGTCGTGAAACAAGAATTACTTTAAACGAAAATTACCAGAGCCGACAGTCGTAATATTCTATAGTAGAACTTTGTTTTGCGGTTGCTAAACATTAACTCAAAATACGCGAAAACTTTTAACTATATTCGAGAAATGTATGCAAACCTTCACAAGCAAGGTTTTACAGAGAAGCCATGTTCAACAGTCGAAGAAGATACTTGGACTACCGAGGAATATTTCGTAACTCTGCGACGCAACAACACGGTAAGTTCTGTAAATTAACAGAGAGATCGTTGATCTGTGTGAGACTGCAGGTATAATGATTTGCAATAACATTATCGGATAATTAACCATAGGTCGCATATGAAGTTAAAATATCTACTAAAAGTCATAGGGAAATAGGCTGTTGACTTAAAACGATATTTAGACTTCGGCAATAATGTCATGTATTTAATTTTGAGAGAACATGACTAAAAACATTATCAACAAACAAATTTTTCCAATAAATAAAAACTATTTTACATAATGAGATTAGTTAAAACGTAGTAACATCCAAGTTTTTACAAGGTAGTCACGATTGACACCTAATAGCTTGAGTCAACCTTCGTGAAGTAGTGGCGGCAGTCGCGCCGTGAATGTTGATTACTCAGTGACGGAAATAACTGTACCGTACCTGTTAGTTTTTTTTTTTGTTGGTAAATTTTCAAATAACTTCTCCCGCTCTGACCGGAGCGGGAAGGCGTATCAGACTTTTACTAACTAAAACCTACCCGTGTTCCTTCAGTTGTCTGTACGTTGCCAGGGGCTACGGTATCCCTTTCGGACTTTCCCGCGACCCCGGCAGGCATCGGTCCTAGCGGACCCCGTCAGCTGTGCTGACATCTCTTTGAGGCGTGCGTGGAACACAATGCGCCATCGACCCGGGCCTGGTCGTTATCGGACTCACAGTCCGTAAGCCCGCGCTTACGGTGGCCGGGAATCGGCCTGCGATTCGCGACGCCCAGGGCGTCTCCTGCGGCGGCTAGGGGTGTGAGGGCGAAATTTGCTTCTCCCTCAAACGTTCCGCCTCCTCCTTCGCGAGCATTACTGCTTTGCGGAAGAAGGTGAGGGCCTCCCATGCACACTAGCTCCGTACCATGGCCTGGACCAGGGCCGGACGCGAGAGATCACCGCCACCGATCGCCTCCAAAAGGACACGGTGATGCTCCGCCCAAGGCGGGCAGAACTCCACCGTATGCTCCACCGTGTCTTCCGGGCGATCCACATAATGATGACACAATGATGACAACCGTGTCCGGTGACCTGCGGGACTTATCGCTGCAGTTGTGGCGTGCCTAGCACTGGGTTGCGACAATCGCACTCTCCATGACGCCATGAGATCCTGCCTGAGCTGCGTCCGCGATGCTGTGTTTCTCGCGGCAGCGGTGTTATGCTCCGGCGTTTCGCCTCCGCGCGCCACTCCCAAATGTGCGCGAGGACTTTTGCCTCCAGATCCCATGGTGTACCTGTCTGTCTTGCATTCCTTATTTGTAACCAAATTTTTTAGGAGAATTGTAGGGGTTTTCAGCTATCTATGGCATAGTAAAACGCCTCCAAAATCGTTTTAGTTCCTCAGCATTTCTATAATTCATATCTACTTGGGAAAAAAAACCTTTGACAAAATCCATGTATACCAGGACCTTATAATCTCATCTGATACTAACTCGCTTCAAATGAAACAAGCGAATAGCAATCGGTTACCAGTTCCCAGTGCCGCGATGCCGGCCTGACAGAGATGTATGGAGCAAATGACGTCACGGGACACTCGTGTTATATTAATGACGTCAGAAGTTATACACGCTACAGTTGCGATGATTGATCGTCTCGGACGAACTCACGCTTATTTGTTCCTATGGACTTGCTTTAAAATTGGGTTACAGTTGGATAATTTTGACGGTATTATAGATATTTACCTTCAAAGTTTCAGGAAATCCGTAAAATCTGCTAAATGCTACTTGCTATAACAACAGTAGTAAGTTTATCAATAAACCTTTCATTGGTTTATTTCTTTCCAAACTATAAAATAAATTGTTCCTAACAATATTGATTGCAGTCAAAACATTTTCGAACCTTTTTCTTATCTGCAATCTTTCCTTCATTTCCAAAAAGCACACTAAAGAGCAAATTTTAATATATTAAGTACCACAAAGCATAATAGGTATACGTGAATATTGGCGGCAGAGATAGAACAACAGACTGACGAAGAGGTTCCGATGGGCATGTACCCGGCACGATATCGTAATATGTATAACGAGACGCGGGTGACATGCGAGCGAGAAGTGACTATTGTGAACATATCTGTGAAAAGTATTTTTATACGAACTCAATTAAATTGTGTGTGTTTCTTGTTTTAGTCTAGTTAGATTATTTTCAGGAAAACATAATTGTGTCTAGTTTTTCATATGCTAAATAATCTAACTTTTATGTGGTCATAATTATCAGGGCTGCAGTTTGATGTTGTATGCATTTTTTTTTTTTTATCAAAAGTTAACTTACGTGTTTCGTAACAGGGATCAAACAAAAAGCCAACTGACTTGATCCACTTTTTACATCCGCAAGAGGTTTTATAGTCAAATAATTCAGGATGGCGTTCCAAAAAGCGTAGAACCAAAATTTCTTGTGACACCCAAGCACAGCACAGTCCGCTGTCCGAACGATCGGTTTGCGACCGGCGTCCGCCGTCCGAACCGATAATTGTGCACACGCGTCACCGGACGCCAATTTTCATGTAAATTGTAAAAATTCATCCGACGATCGAACGCGTACCAACTTACTGTCTACAAAGAGCTGTGCTCGCGGGTAGATGTGTAATTGTTGGCCCATATCCTGGACATATTGATGACTCTGGTACGACGTGCGGAAAGACGGGTACATTGTTTTTCCGTCCAATGTGCAGTGTCCTTTGTTTTCACTCATATCGCCAGTAGCAATATAGCATTTTTTTTTAAATCTTTTTTTGATTAAAAAGATGAATTGCGAGCGTAAAATGAAATTTCCTCAAGACTACCTACCAAATATATTTTTATCCCATCATGTAGCCCTGAAATTCATGTATGCTTATTCTGAGAGACGCGAGGATTATCGATATATCTCACTTTGAGCTCGCATTGATCTCTCAGACTAGACTAAGCCCTTGTGTTTGAGGCTTTTACTTAAGTTACTATGAATGTATGCTCATGTGAACAAGGCCATTGTATTCATAATATTAATTTCTATAAACGATTGTCCTAGCAACTCAGCTCACCTAGAAACTCAGTCAGCTATGTTATGGTAACATAGCTGACTGAGTTTCTAGGTTTGTAATCATTTTAATCTCAAAAGAAAATTATCTGGAAATATTTGTAAATTAAATAAAATAACATTATCTTATTTAGGTTGCAAAGTAGATGTGATTTCAGATATATGTCATTTTGCTCCGACCGGCGATCTTGTTTAGATTGAGAGTAGTCGGGACGTGACGTTTATGTATCACTAGCTTATATCCTAACGCTTCCTGCAACGTGTGGCTGTGTTACTACTGAAATAACATCATGAATATTATCATTGTAATACCAGTATGTATTAAAGCAAACAGGGATTCAATTAATATTGTAAAAGCTAAACACAAAGTATTAATATTGATTCAAAAAGTTATTAAAAAGCACTTTCTCAGGAAAATTACCACAGTTTAATTCTTACTAATTACACACACACATTTTAGCTGATAAAAGCAACTAACTTTACACAATACTTTTGAACGAACAAAAGCAAAACTCTTCCATACAATCATTCAATCCAATTAATTCAACATCCATCTTATCACGCATTTCATCATCCATGTGAATGATTTACGGATGTATGGTAATTCGTGTCGCTCCTTACAAAACTCGTAAAATGTTTTATTGAATAGATGCGCCATCTATGGCGACGTCGCCATCGGATGACACATCACTGTGTTTTATGACTCCTGCTCAACTTTCGGTAGCGCCCACAAAGGACGAGTAGTTTACTTACTCAGCTAAATCACTCGGAGGCTCTTAGTTTGCTTCAGTATTGGAACTTATAACTAGCACTTTTATACTTCGGATCAAATGGCAAGATGACATTATCAGCTATTTAAGACAGTGTGTTGTAATTTGTGCTGATACCTACCTGTTGTAAGGAAAATATTGATAGTGCATAGTTCTAAACTTGCTTTTGAACGATAACAAATCAAAATTAATTTAACTATCAGTTTTACAGTCAACAAACAGTATTCTGCTAAGATATAGTTTTGTGATTGGTTTTTTAAACTTCAGTTTTTATAAAGTTCCTTTTACATCAAAGTATGCTTATATTAAAGAGAAAATCTCAAGGTAACAGCGTATAAGGAACACCGCAACATTTTGTTCCCAAAAGTGTCATCAGTTAGTGAGACGTCGGCCTTATCGCGGTTCACGCCTCAATAGACGGCCACCCACTGAAATATGACGGCATTCCCGCCTCATTACCACACACCCCGACAAAGAGAAATAAACCCTATTTACCCTAACATAAAGAGTTAACGTATGCATACGTAAAGTTGTTCAGTTCGTGACTTTGAAAGTTTGTTTAGCGAATACGATTAAATTCTGTAGGGAATTGCAAATCAAGTTGAAATTATTGATAAGTGAATTTTTCACTGCCATTGGCATTGTGTGGAGCTTTTGAAGTTTGTTGGATGTCTAAATATTTTTACGAGAAACTTCTAGCTGTCGTCCTTTCTGGCATCATATCGTCGAAAAGGTTTTGGTTTGGACGAGAGAAAAAGGTACATTCCTTTTTTTTTACTTTGGCTTTAAAGTTGGCGTTGATTCAGATTTTATTACAACACATTTTTTTTTTTTTAAGTTCTATAAATAGCCGAACTTTCTCAAAAAAATTAAGAACTGGTCACGAGTACTCCGGATCATACCATTTCAATAACTGTCGATTTTATGAGTTCTTAACTTTTAAGAACTCTTGAGTTGAAAGCTATTTCCTTCAACGCTAAAGCTCCATTTAATAGAACCGATGTTAAACAATTACACCTGAAAAAGCTAACACCTTACCAAAGTGGTTATAACCAATCCAATAGTACTTCACCGACAGAAATTTAAACTGCAAAAATCATAAGAAAAATGCAAATGAAAAACATTACGAAGGACCATTCACCGACTCAATTTAACT
The DNA here is from genome assembly GCA_947364205.1 of Agrochola lota. Taxonomy (NCBI): domain Eukaryota; kingdom Metazoa; phylum Arthropoda; class Insecta; order Lepidoptera; family Noctuidae; genus Agrochola; species Agrochola lota. The sequence continues at coordinate 947,801 of OX376219.1, read as the reverse complement.
AGGTATGTTTGGTAACTGAATATATTTTCACGTTAATGATATCATTGCTTCAGAGGATAATGGACTTTGTTTCGTTGGCACAGAAGATATAGGATATGAAGATGTGAGATGGTTAGTAGGTAAATACATCATCCACAATTATTGGCTCGCAGCACATTATTAGCGGAACGAAGACAAACGAGGCGCCTACGTGAACTCGCCTCGGCTTAGTTGTAATATTTCGTCGGGAACAGTTTTTGCACGCCGACCTCGTACAAGGTATTATGATGGGTAATTTGATGGTGATGGAGAAAAAATATCAACGGTCAATGTGCACTATAATTTGTTGTCTTTTAGCATATCACTGAAGACTTGAGAAAGCCATGGCCTAACTATGGATGGGCCTATCCATCAAGTGAAAATATTAATTTCAAGGTTGGGCATTAAACTGAAAGAGATCGCAGAAAGCGATAAGGCCGCCCATTGTATGTTTTGTAGTGTTAAATTTATTAATTACTATGAATTTTCTGGTGCACAATAGAGTATATATAAATAAACAAATAAATAAACTACGTGTGCCTTGTTAACTATTATGTTTACAAAGTAAAGATAGTCATGAATTGCCACTCTGAAAAGACTAACTCTGCATCCATATCTACAAGTGTAGTTAACTTCAACTTCAGACCTTTTTCAACTCAGTAAATAATGGTGCCTCGCATAATTATCGGGTGCCATCATATTTTCCGCGCGACAGCTAATAACACTAAATATCCTGTGTAAGCGTGACATCAGCTGACGCGGCCGTATTCTGGAGACGAGGTACGAGGTTATTACGTCAGGAGGTTATTACCGTAACGAAGACAAACGGTCGGCATGACGCGAATATGAACTGCATGCGATGCCGATCAAGTCTTGAGAGACAGCGGTTAGTTTTGGTTGGCAGGAGGATTAGCATGACGTTAAGTATGTTACAAACAAATAGAAGAATTTCGGACATGATAGTATAATGTATTTTAAATAACCAAGTCACCAAAAATTTAAAGAGAGAAGGAAGGTAAGCAATCTATAGAAGTTATAAATGTTCACGAAAGTTCTGAACTGTGGCAGACTGCTGATGAGAAATCTCTTACATATCAGAGGTCGTACGTGAAATTACCGCTGTTGTAAATACTTTTTAAATAAACATATTTTATTTTATCCAACAAAAAAACTGAATTCAATCCGGAACCAAAAAAATACATCCATAGTCTACTTTTAACTTATACACATAAAAAGGAACATTAAACAAATGCACATCTTTCGTCATCAATCTTCATTCGTCTCATCTGCGTTACTGTGCGTTTGCACTGGCGAAACATCGCAACAAAACATGTTGAAATCTCTAGTACCTGTCAAAAATTGTATGGAAAATTGACAGATCCGATAGAATTCAACATGTTTTGGTGTGAATGTTTCGCCATTGCAAACGCACATTTACAATCAACTAGCTGCCCGCTCCGACTTCGCACGGGTAGCACTAAGTACTTATCTACAGCGCACCTACCTATCTACCTAGCCTACCTACCCTACCTACCCTACCTACCCTACCTACCCTACCTACCCTACCTACCCTACCTACCCTACCTACCCTACCTACCCTACCTACCCTACCTACCCTACCTACCCTACCTACCCTACCTACCCTACCTACCCTACCTACCCTACCTACCCTACCTACCCTACCTACCCTACCTACCCTACCTACCCTACCTACCCTACCTACCCTACCTACCCTACCTACCCTACATTGTACATTGTAGGAGTTTTAGTAAGGATCACTAATTTAAAAAAAAAAAAAATATAGCCTATGTCACCCGGGGATAGTGTAGCTTCCCAACACGAAACAATTTTTCAAATCGGTTCAATATAAAAACTTGAGATTTCAATATATTCTCTCCCTCCGCCGCTTCCGCCTCTCACCACGCGATATATCGTCTACCCCCTCCACGCGGCCGTAACGCTTTTTCGTGACGGAAAAAATCCTAATACCCCCCGTCTATATAGAAGTTTCACTTCAAAAACATCCCCACTTTACGCGTAGGGGAGGAAACCTAAAAAAATATATTTTATTTTACCACTTTGTCGACGTGATTAATATGTAGTAAACCCATGCTAAATTACAGCTTTCTAGTACTAAGTCTCTGAGCTAAGCCGCGGACAGACAGACAGACAGACGGACAGACATGGCGAAACTATAAGGGTTCCTTGTTTACTACGGAACCCTAAAAACGGTATCCGTAAATTATACGTTTCATGTGTAACACTTCCTGCAGTTACATATTTTCTTGTTACAGTTCAATCTCAAAGGCGGTCTACCGCAGTTCGCTCACTTCTTCCACCTCACAGCTTCCTATCCACCGTTCATATACATAATTTATCAATCATTTATCACGCAGCGACCGTGCCGAGTCTACCCTGTACGCCGAGTTTGCCCTGTAGGCTACAGGGCGTTGCGCCAAAATGCCCGGACACTAATGAAAATTGAAAATTGATACAGAAAGCCGATCAGTGAGCAAACTGATGTGTAAATTACGTGTCACCTAGTTCTTTTTCTGTGTTCATAGTCAGGTTAAGAATCTTTGTGATACAACATTTGCGAAAACAAAATGGTAACGAAAACGATACGGACACGTCACTTTTTGCGGATACTATGAATACAAGGGCATCATCAAAATATGTTTGGCAATAATTAAATGAGAATATCGTATCTCAAAGCAACGGCTCTTCAAGCAGGCGTCAAGGTCATCTTTTAAATTCTAAAACAGCAGGTATTTTAGATGAAGTACAATGTCTGAAGTATTTAATGAATGAACCCCGGTTCTACGAAACTGAAATTGATGAGTGTTCACTGGAGCGAAGCTTATAAGTGACGCAGTGATCGGCCCATTGAGCACAGGTTGAGCAGGAGTAGCTGATGTGTTGGCGGAGATACGTTTACGTTTCAGGGTTAATACTCGTAAAGAGACTACGTATATTTATCGTATGTTTCGATGAAAGTTAACTCGAAGTTTGGGTACAGACTTAGCTGTATAACACGTAAAACATTTATACAGTTTTATCAAGTGACAAATCATTAATAGCCTACGAAACCAACTAGAGCAATTTTTTACCCTAAACAAATTCAGACACAGCCCCTTATCTCAAAAATGTATACGCTTCAGGCAAGCTTTGCTAAAAGCCCATCAGTCAGGGAACGGACGGCAAAGAGCCGATGCGAGTATTAATCTGGCCCGCAGGATTATGACGACATTGAGCGCTAAACGACCAGCACACGGAATGCGATATGACGTCAACTTATGATATCTGAGCCTCTTTGTGAAGTCATCGCACTTCGCTTTTAATTCTCGTTTCAATTGGGTTTCGCTTGTAAGCTGATAAAAATGTTGTCGTTTAATTTCGGGGATGAAATGCAATAGCTGGGGTTTCTTTATGCTGCTGGGATTTTTTTTATTGACCTTGTTTAACTGCATTTTTATACTGTTTTTTTATTGAATTTCAACACGACTACTACGCAGCTACTGATTTTATTCGCTTTCCACTTGAATACTGAACTAAATCATTTTGATTATAACTTACATTGATTACTCACAACCCGTAACCTATAAGATGACATGGCTAATGTATCAATGTAACCTCCAGGAGTTTATCGTGGTCGAGCGAATGAGGCGGCGTGCGCCATCTGTCACGTAATATTCACGCATCAGTGGGTCCGTACGAAGTCGTTCCGTAGTCGGACAAGCATCGCGCTAATCCCAGGCCGAGGGCAGGCATTAATTCATTCAGAACCAATGACGCGGAAGGGTCAGACAAGATTAACGAGCAATAAATTTGGGTTTAAACCGTTTGTATAGAGATGACCGGTCGGCTTAGTGCGGTGTGGCAGCCTTCGTGTGTGAACTAGACTCTACGGTGGAGGCATTTTCGAATGCATTTTCGCTTGCCACAATCTCGTTAGTAATGCTTCTGATCCTCTTTAGATTTTAATGTCATGAGATTTTGCTCAATCTTTATGAAATACATTTAACAGATTGTGATATAAATAATAGGGTAGGAGTGGGCTGATAATTTTAAATAGTTATTATATTTTCAAGTTGTGTTCACCGCAAAACAGCATAATGGTGAATTCAGTACCTAACGGGTTCTCGCAATTAAACTCTGAATATATTTTAGGGTTCCCTACCTCAAAAGGAAAAAAAAGGAACCCATTTAGGATCACTCGTGTGTCTATCTGTCTTTCTGTCTATCACAGCCAATTTGCTCCGAATCTATTGGACCAATTAAGTTGTTTGGTACTTTGGTACCCACATGTATTTCTGTGATCCAAACATAGACGTGTAACTTAAATAAATCAATTTTGAATATGACGGTTACTTTCTGGTGAAAATAAGAAAAAAAAAGTTGTGCCGTGTAACATATCAAATGAAATGGCTTGTTGCGAGGATCTCAAGAGCTCCTTTTTATAATTTTAAAATAAATACTTTTAAAGATATTCAAGGAAATAGATGAACATTTACCATTCCCCCTTTATCATTCCCCCTTTATCTCCAAAACTATTACGCTTAAAATTTTGAAAAAAATACAGAGAATGATTTAACTCATAGATTTCAGGAAAACCAATAAGAAATCTATGGTCTTAAAATAAAATGTAAACGTACAAAATTACATTTGCAGTAGGAATGTATGGGAGAACATGTTTTTCAACTACAATGTTAAGTTTGTTCTTGGGATAAATTTATCCTAACTATGGAACCCTTCATTGTGCGTGGTCCGACACGTACTTGGCCGGTTTATAACTTAATATGATGATTGTGTTATTATGCAAAAACCTCCATGCAGTGGATCCCAAATAGCAAGAAACGAGTACGCGGCAGGCCCAGAAAGAGATGGCTAGATGAGCTGGACTCCTTTTTAAAGGATTGGCCCGCAGTCGCAGTAGACCGGGGAAAGTAAAAATAGGGAAGGGCGCTTAGTGTTTACACTGTAGTGGGACAAGACAGGTTTATACCTAATAATAATGATTGTTAGCTAAAGTTACAATAAAGTCTTAATAATATAATAAAAGTGTTACCTCAGCCCAGGAACATCAGACACCGGTGCGCCATCCTCAGAGAGCCAGGATATGATAGGAATTGGAGTGCCGTGAGCTGCACACGAGACTCTAGCGCCCGTGCTGTTGGAGAACGACAGTCGAGGGGGCGGCTCCATCAGGAACAGCAGCTGGCATGATGACGATGACACTGGGGAGAGACAAAAATACCTTATGAATGTTGTGTTATTGAATGACCAGGAACTATAAATATCGAAAATCTACTTATCCTAACTATATATTTATGATATAATATAATAATAATATTATAAATGCGAAAGCTAGTTTTTTTGTTTGTTACGCTTTCACGCTAAAACGGCTAAACAGATTAGGATTAGGCACATGGATAGACCATGACCTGGATTGGGACATAGGATACTTTTTATTACGACATTCCCACGGGATCGAGACCTACGCGGGTGAAACTAGTTGTAAATAATTTTAGGTAAGTTTATATTTTTGAGAAATTTTAATTCATGCAGACAACTGTATTTCAAATTGTAAAAACAAACTTTAAATCTTCGACATAAAGTTTATTTTTCATTAATATTATACCTACGAATGGAATGGTCTTAAAAGGAACAACACTGATTAGTAATGTGTCCCTCTCGTACAATGTGACAGTGTTAATTATTCATTTACAACATAAGAATATTTATTCTAATTTGTTTAGGCACATAAAGAATTTGGAAATGGAAATCGTCTACCTGCGACTGTTAAAGTACCTAAACATTAACACAAATAATTATTTGTTTGCTTTGAAAATTATTTTTTAAATATTTTAATAGGGACATGACTTACTTCGACATGGCAATCAATATTTGGATGGACACGGCTGAAGACAGATACGATCAAGAAGGCTGCTAGCCAGATTTACAAGAAACTTGAAATGGATAGTAGCGAGCCCTCAGAATAAGACAATGGAAACAGCAACGTGTAACACAACATAGCAGAGACATAGAAAAGAGTCAAGAAAGCAGTTTAACTCCGCCAAAACATTCACCGGTGAAGCTGGAACCAACCTGGCGGCGACGGCCCACAAACGGCTCACAAATCCTTCCATATTCTAAGGGCACGTCTTTTCTACCATTACCGCGCCCCCCGGTCTACTCCTTGATATGCAATGGTACCTGAAGCCCCATGAAACATGGGAGGCTCCAGCGGCTAGTGTAAATCTTTGGGGTCATCCGATTAACCCAGTCTGCGAACCAACCACGCTGGGGTCAGTGTATTTCATTAATTCATTAATTCTGTGTGCGAGCAACACTGTTAAAAATACTCGCGGTTTTGACAGAACGAAGTCGATCCGCCATGACAGAATGCCCCGTTCTGATAATTAAAACTAATTACGTTATAAAAACCGGCCAAGTGTGACTCAGACTCGCACACGAAGGGTTCAGTACCGTATTAAGATCAAGCAAAAAAACGCCAAAAAATCAAGTATCTTGTATGACCCCTATTTTGTCTCAATTAATTAATATCTTAATTCTTTTTTTTTACAGATATAGAAAAACACAATCTGTGAGAATTTTAAGTGTGTACCTATTACGGTTCATGAGATACAGCCCGCTGACAGACAGACGGACGGACGGACAGCGGAGACTTACTAATAGGGTTCCGTTTGGTAATCCTAAAAATAAAAATTTGCTCTGGTAATATTATCAGAGAAAAAGACCACATGGAGCATTATACTAATTGGTTTCTCAAAACTGTCAACTAGTCTATTGTCGAAGCATTCATTAACGGTTGTTGTTCTGGTGAGAATTTGGGTTCACTGGAATATCTTTTATAAGTGATGATATAGTATCCTTTATCGTTTGCCTGAGCAGTCAGCAGTAGCTAGCAAGGCTGACCAAGGTTTTTTTTCAATTTCTAATAAAATATCATAGTTTGCGCCGCCACCGGTTCAAGAGAAGAAAATGAATGCTGATGAGACTAAAGGGCATTAATTTATGTACGTCTGTGTGATGTAATGTTGCGATTACTAATACTTGCTAAGTGGTGATGAGCGCGGCTTTTGTGAGTGTTCACATTAGTGGTATTCATTACCCTTAAGATTAAAGTGTGAACTGCCCCAATCTTTACAAAGTGACACGACAGCAACTGATCATTTTCAGGACATAATAGTGGACGGGTTGATAAAGACAGACGTCGACGTCGCGGCGGCTGGGGTTTGTTCTATCGGAAATACATTTCCAGACTCGGATAACAGAATTTGTTTGGACGCACGTCTGGCAAGATAACGTTCAACAAACTATTTATGATTAAAATTATATATTTTAACAATATAATCACGAATGCTGCAGGGCCAAGCATTTGTTTACAATTTTTTTGAAAAATACATCAACCTTCTACCTACCCTTATACCAATTTATTACTTTCTAGCCATAACATCTTATAATTTCTAAAATAATACAATCATAATAAATTCAGCTCTAGCACGCCTGAAATCTCATACTTTCAAACACAAACCAAAGCTACACTTGAAGTAACATAAATAAGCTCTTCAAAAGAAACGTTCGTTGTATTCATCTCATACTTTTCAACAGGGTGCTAATAGCCACCACGATCACGTGATTTACTCGGAAACATCTAGGTACATAAAAGGTTACAACCACTTCCCTTTTAGGAGCTCATAAACTACCAATCGTAATACGTCTTCATCCTAATGAAACGATCGTGTAATAGTTACAGCAACACAATTACTCCCAAGGTTGCTAATAATCTGCTCCTTAATTATTTTTCAGAAAATTATTAACTCCTACATCTCAAACGTTATATTTAGTAAAATAAAAGGGAGTTTCAAACGGTAACTCAATTAATGTGAGCCGAACGGCGTAAACAATTAGACGCGGGAAGTCGCGGCGTGGTGCGGTGCGGGGAGACGCGTGAATATCAGCATGTGTCAGTTGTCGACGACTGTACGTAATTAGCAGCTGCGTACGAACTCGTATGAGTTATTGGATGGGCCTTTTGATTACGGAATCAAAGGGAGTCTCAGTATTCTCGCGCACTGCGGTTCATTAGGATATCAGAATGAAATACCGTTTTGTTAATAAGTAAGCGCGTACGGAGAATCACTGCTATCATTTTAATAGCAGTCGCAGTAAGTTTCAAAGCTATGTTGAAATGCGGTTCATAAATATTGTAGTGTGGTAGTGTGTTTGCAGATGGTTGCTTTTTCCAACTAGGTTATCATTTGCAGGGAATGGTAAAATCCCTCTTCGAGGAGTGGCTTGAGAGGCGCCACGGCGTCCTCACCTTCCGCCTGACGCAGGTCCTTACCGGACACGGCTGTTTCGGGAGGTTCCTGTTCCGCATAAGGCAGGAGGAAACGCTCGGGTGTCACCACTGTGTGGATCGCCCGGAGGACACGGTGGAGCATACGGTGGAGGTCTGCCCGTCTTGGGCGGAGCACCGCCGTGTCCTCACGGAGGCGATCGGCGGCGGCGATCTCTCGCGTCCGGCCCTGGTTCAGGCCATGGTTCGGAGCGAAAGTGCATGGGAGGCCGTCACCTCCTTCTGCGAAGCAGTTATGCTCGCAAAAGAGGAGGCGGAGCGTGCGAGGGAGATGCAAGCTGCACGCCCTCGCGGCCCTAGTCGCCGCAGGAGACGCCCCGGACGTCGGGAGTCGAGAGCCGACTTCCGGCCACCGTAGGCGCGGGCTTGCGGACGGTGAGCAATGGGCAGCTCGCCGTCCGATAAGGACCAGGCCCGTGTCGACGGCGCGTTGTGTTCCACGCGCGCCTCAAAGAGATGTCAGCACCAACCGACGGGGTCGAAAGACCAATGCCTGCTGGGGTTGCGGGTTTGTCCGAAAGGGATATCGCGGCCCCGGCACACAGGCAACGGAAGGAACACGGGTGGGTTTTAGTCAGTAAAAGTCTGACACACCCTCTCGCTCTGCCCAGAGCGGGAGAAGTCATTTGATGATTTCCCATCCTCAAAAAAAAAAAAAAAAGGGAATGGTAAAATAATTCATTTATGTAAGATAAACTTGGTTCTCTATTTGATAATCAAGGAAATATTGAACACTTCAAAAGTACTTATACAAAAACTGAGACAAAATACAAAAACCATGACAGATTACCCCAAATATTTATTTCCAAACATAATTAAACAAATTTAACAAATGGCACTGAAACACCTGGCCTCAACGTTTCGGCTTACAGATTTATGAGTGTCGCGTGCACAGAACCGCACCTTAATCTCACGACACAGCTATACAAAGCGGGCGGTATCCTTACAATTCATTACTCAGTGTACATAACGCTTTATTAAAATTCCACTGTTGCGTCACTTTGTCGCGACCACGCTAATTGTCGCAAGTCTCGCAACAATTCACGGCGGAATCCTCTTTGACGAAACTCCTTTGATGTTCACTTATTATAAGACGTTGTGTAAATTAGTCAGACTTGATATTTCTGCGTCAACCGCGTCTTCGTGCTTATTTAGATTAAGTTTGTTGATTTTTGAGTATCTACCCAGCTGAGCTCGAGAGAGATCTATTCATAACAAGACCCGGGTCCATCTTAATTCTTCGGTATTTACCCTTAACTGTACCTGAGTTATAGGAGTCCAATACAAAATGCTTCTCCTTGACCTTGCCTTTTTTGCTTTTATGATATCTACACTAACCAAATCCAATTATTCTTACTCACATATAGTGTCATTAATTACCCACTTACTACAACTCTTCTTTTATATACCGGTCACAAAATAAAACACAACAATCGCACAACAAATAATGGTTACAATAACTTACATCCATATTAAGAGGCTGACTCTAATATAGTGTAGGAGAGGGAACTTAATAAAACGAAATTACACGTAGTGTGGCTTACAGGGGCTTAGGCCAGCCACCACTCAAATTTACTGGCCGTCTCCGCGACTATAAAAAGAGCATTTGAGCGTGTTACGCGGACGTAAAATATACGAGCTCCTGGGCTAACGCCTCACATAGAGATGTTGTGAAGATGATCGATATGTAAGGTCTTGTTGATGAAATTATGCGTTCATTATTGCTAAACAATGCTAAATTATGATAATATAGGCTTTTTGGAAGTCAAGTAGTGGTAAAACGTATGTATAGATATTTGATAGTTGTGCGTGTTTATTCAGTTTTAGGTAAAAACTACTACATTTAACAATAAAAATCACTACATTTAATAATATAATTCACAGAAAACTTGTATAATATGCTATTGAAAATGGCATAATGCTGAAAGAACCGTTTGCATATACTTGAACACAAAACACTGTCATTTCAAAAACAAAGAGTCGAGGACGGAAGTCGATACCGATTCGCCACATCACTAAACACAATGCCAGGTGTTCCGATATTTTTTATGGGACTTCCAGTTTGAGGCAAATTGCATAACTTGGTCTACCCATGTGTTTATCGATGTTATACCTAACACATAAAAACTAGAGGAAATCAACGTCGTCAGTGAAACTCCACCAGTTTATATTTACGCGATCGTAACGATCAATGAGGCCCTCGGTTTATATCTCATTTTCTCTTACCTCAAATAGTGTAAGTAAACTACAGTATCTCTTACAGCTCGAGGGTGATAATCAGTACCCATCATATTGAGTCAATCAACTCAGGGACGGTGTATGGGTTGATATCAAAGATCATGATCCTCTACATCATAACACCTATGCTGTTTTTGTTGTTTTTGTTGAAATGAGAAGCGAAGTCAAAATTAATGTAACAAATTAAACAGCCGTTGAGAAAATGTGGACCTAAACTCGATATCCCTATCGCGTTTCCTCAGTTAGGGAATTTACACAGCTTAAACTGTTTTAACGCATGATTTATTGGTAGCAATATTACTATAAAGTATGTAGGTAGTAATAATGTGCTGAATGAGTACTCATTGAAATTAAAAGTATTGTCAGAAACAGTTCGAAACCATATTATACCAGTTTATATTTGAGAATATCTTATATTTAGTGTTTTCCAGGGGAAACCTTTTCTGCTAATCATAAGTTTGCGTAATAACTGATTTTAGTTATTCTGATTATTTAATCAAAAATGTCGAAATCACAAAATATGACAAAAAGCCAGTTTACAGTCGACAAATTTAATGACGAAAGGTAGTTCAAGCAATTCATCACAGGAATCTCTCCTAATTTGTGTCGTTTAAGAAAATTTCCTAATAAAGACTTTTCTGTGCGTACAAATAGAGCCACCAATTTCTGGGACATTTCTTTTTTTGTTAATAAAACTGGCGGAAACAAGCGAAGTTCGTCTTTGTTAGTGTCCTTAATAAAGTAGACAAAAGACAGGATGCTATACTATTGTGTCAGTCTCTCGAATGTACGTTAAAGTACATTCAAACTTTTAAGTACTTAGCGGTTCAGTTACTGAAAAACTTTATTGTCACATCAGTCCTAAAAAGTGTGATAAAGTCATAAAATACGTGTGAATAACTTGTGTAACCTTTTTTTTTTTTTGAGGTTGGGAAATTATCAAATAACTTCTCCGGCTCTGGGCGGAGCGGGAGGGTGTGTCAGAGTTTTACTGACTAAAACCCACCCGTGTTCCTTCCGTTGCCTATGACCCCAGCAGGCATTGGTCCTTACGGACCCCGTCAGTTGGTGCTGACATCTCTTTGAGGCGCGCGTGGAACACAACGCGCCGTCGACCCGGGCCTGGTCCTTATCCGACGGCGAGCTACCCAATGCCCCCCGCCCGCAAGCCCGCGCCTACGGTGGCCGGAAGTCGGCTCGTGACTCCCGACGCCCGGGGCATCTCATGCGGCGACTAGGGGCGCGAGGGCGTGCAGCTTGCATCTCCCTCGCGCGCTCCGTCTCTTCATTCGCGAGCATTACTGCTTCGCAGAAGGAGGTGACGGCCTCCTATGCACTCTCGCTCCGAACCATGGCCTGAACCAGGGCCGGACGCGAGAGATCGCCGCCACCAATCGCCTCCGTGAGGACACGGTGGTGCTCCGCCCAAACAGGGCAGACCTCCACCGTATGCTTCTCCATGTACTCCGGGCAATCTACGTCTCTCGAGTCTTATACGAAACAGGAACCTCCCGAAACAGCCGTGTCCGGTGAGGACGCCGTGGCGGCTCTCTAGCCACTCCTCAAAGAGGGGACTTATCGCCACAATTGTGGCGTGCCCAAACTTGTGTAACCTAACTGTTATTTCTGTCCAATGGTCGATGAGTCGAACAAGTTACCGTCAGGGTGGCTGGACCAAACGGGATGAAGTTTGATGCTCTTTACCGGTTTTTCGTAAACGGCAATAAATTGATGATTGCCCATAGGCAAGATCCGTAGTAGTGCCTGTTTACCGTATGTTGTTTTTTTTTTAAGTTTGGCGTTTATTTTAAACGTCATCCCATTTTAATCAAAAGTTTTGGCAGAGACAGAATTATTTATGTAAAACAAGCTTAAAACAGTCCCATTGCCGGGCAAAGGCCTTTTCTCATAAAGAGAAGGCACGAGCATTGATCACCACGCTTGGTCTAGACGGGTTGGCATTTCAGACTTATATTAACTACTACCCGCTACTTCGATCGCGTGAAAGTCGTAGGATACCGCAATAAATACGAAAATAACTGCCATAGTTAAAAAAAAACTTCCCTCTATACTACGTTTCTAGTTTGGGTCTAAGCAGTCAAAAAATACAGAGAGTCAGTACTGGTGACGCGAAAGCAAGCGACGTACAGTTATCTGTATGAGAAGCAGCTCGTCCTGAGATCTACACCTGCAGCCTTCAGTAGCAATTTCCTATTGCTTGCGAAGTTTTTCGTTTTATGTGAATTAATGAACGCCTGCGTTCCTGCATAAACTACCCAATGGCTCAACACTGATACACTGACTGTTGCATTCTAATAGATTATTCCTAACGAACAGCTATCACTAAAGTAATATAACTGTAGATTGTAAACACACGGGATTTCTCATAAACAGTCACCAACCATCTAGTTTTTTTTTTTATAACCATAGATGACAGAAGAGGCCTAAACTTAATGTTTTTCTACGTACGTTCTATGAACTATCACGTAATAATATAACAATTGTAAAAATAGGAAACACAAAATATTACAATATTGTTGTGAATCGAACTTAGGTTTGCAATGCAGTCGTCGAACCGCTAAGCTATTTGCTTTGTTCAAAGGTGACAATAAATTTCCGTTCTGATATATGTCATGATTAACTGCTTAGCTCCATAACCATAATTATGATAATCATTTAGAAGGTTCAATCTGTAACAATCGGCTACATTCGTTCCCTACTCAGCCCAGTGAAACAATAGAATAATTAGACTATTTTCATACACTGTGTTCTCTCTCATCTCAGTCGTATTTCTACGAAATGTATGGGAAAAGTATTAACGACCTACAGACTGACCAGACTTATAGAGGAAATATTTTATGCAAAATTTGAACAAAATCTAACCGGTAGTATTTGCACGTTGCCAGAACAATCATTCAGACACAGAAAAATCGAAAAACAGACAAAGAATCTAAAAACTATATTTTTGGCATTAGAATCGTTTCCAGACTTCGTAGTAATTACTTTTTTCTAAAATATTCAATGTACAGTTTTGACTTTGCAACGATTTTATTATATGTTGTTTTCTTTCACCGATGTCAGTAATGCGCAAGATAAACTCAGAAAGTACTTAAGAATTGAAAAAGTCACATTGGTAAAGTGCCCGGATTTGAACCTCGACGAGATGTTAATCGAGATGTGAGACTCGTCCGTGGCTCGGAAAACACGTTAAGCTGGTCCCGGTTGCCATTCGTGGATCTTTGATAGTCGTTACGGGTCGTCAGAAGCCAGGAAGTCTGACCACCAGTCTTACCAAGGGGTATATAGAATTACCCAGTTAATGGGTTGTGGAGGTCAGGTCGGGAGTCGCTACATGGAATATACTGCTATTCAGTTGCATCCGGTTAGACTGGAAGCCAACCCCAACATGGTTGGGAAAATGCAAGGCAGATTGAAGAGAACAAAGAGAACAAACTTGTTCCAAATTCAAAATGTTTTTATGCACTCAGTGACTAAAAGAGAGTTTTATTCACTGTTATCAATTCAAAATGTTTTTATTCACTAATTGACTAAAAGGGAGTTTATTCGCTGTTATGGGTGAATAAAGTGCCCTTTTTCGAGTGGCAATCGTAAAAAATCTATTATGAAGCTATAATAATGTTTCATAGCCCTCTATATTGTTGTTCGGCGCAAAACTATGTGCAGCGACATATGGGAAGATATCAAAATATTACTCGTAATTCAAACCTGTCGATCGCGGAGTAATCCACTGTATTCAAGAACATTGAATTACACTCACATGTAACGACTATATCCCTAATGATTCATTTACACCAGTTTATAGAACGTTGGATTTTTGTTGGAAACCAGGCAAAATCAGAGTGGTCCGAGATGCGAGTTACCATAGTAACTGAGGTAAACTGCAATGTAAAGGTCCATAGTCCAAGAAAGGCGAAGTTATTCAGAAATTCAAAAAAATTTACCAGAAACATCCAATTATGTCTTAACATGGTAATTATGTATGTATGTAAGATAAGTTATTATCTCGTAGGATGCAGGCGTCTGCATGTAATTGACATGTCTTCAGGTTTGTGGTGACCACCCAGCATAAAACACTTGACTTTCAATCGCAATCCGAAGAATTGCGAAGGAAATTCCTAATCCAATAGACAGTAAGTAAAGTCGTCAAAAAAGTTTTTTTTTATCTCCAAATTAATGGCTAGAGTCTCCTCTAGCCATTTATTTCGACATACAAAAAATTCCAAAAATATGACTTATGACCCTGGATTCACCAAGGTAGTGCTAACGACAAATAAAACTGAAAACACATAAATACGGTTCCCTATCCATTTGCATAAAATTATAAAACATAATATAACATAGCATATAATTGTTTATCCTAATTATATTTACGCACAAGATTATTGACGCATAGGAGCTTACGTATAATTTTAGCATAATTTCACTAATCATAATTATGTTCGAGCATAACATTCTAAAGCATAAATTTATTTACGCATAATAATTAACTCCTAAAATGTTAGACGCCAATACACATTTTTATACAATAATCACAATCAGGAACCAAATGCATTTAGAGAAAAGGTAAGTTTTGTTATATGTATGTAAAATATATTGGCGGCTTAGACATCGCCGCATATTAAATTATTGATACAGTACATTACACAAATAATATTGGTTATAGTTACTTCTTTTTAATTTTTATGCCTTAAAACCTCTATGCCTCATTACGCCTAGTAACATAATGCGAATTAAAATTATACCAAAACAAATTAGCCTACAAGATAATTATGTCAACATAAACAATATACCAAAAAAATAGTTATGCCACAGTATATTAGGAAAAACACATTATGCGAAAAGAAACAATCCCCATAAATACACACAGGAGTGTGTTAGAGATACTCGTAGTACGCTATAGTACTTATTTATATGCTTTTAGTTTGTTTTTGTACAGAAAAAATCAAAATAAAATATACCGTTGCATTGTTTATCTTTTAATGCCTCCCTCTATTTTAGTTTTAGCTCTGTGTAAAGCATAATTTATGACATAATTATGACAAATGCATGCCAGTGACGGGCAGTGACAATGTTTATGGCAGATAAAGAAGTTGCTGCTATTACATACTTTTAAGATCGGACTAATCTATTGATTTAAAAATGAAATCGATATATTAATCAATTATTAAATATCATGTTCATTATAGTCTAGCTATTATTCAATACGCTATACAGTTTTATTATTTTATATTCTAAAAATACTCGTGAAATCATAACAATTTTTATAACTAACATGTCCCAATTACCATCCTATTTCCAAAACTGGCAACATAAATATCTCCCCGATTACCGGAATCAAAATAATAAACTTTTAAATTGAAATATTCCCCGCAACGGCTTACGAAGTAACGAAAGCTATGGTGGGATTTCAAATATTATTAGTTATAATAAACTATTTTGTCTGCGCTGGTTCAAAAATATACCCATGCCTTTCGTATAAGGAAACCGAAAAAAATATACGAAGTAGACTATAAGAATTGAAAAACGACTCAATGAACGATTGAAACTCGAAGTTAATGAAAGTAGGACAAATTCGAGGGCTTGTACTATCAAAACCTCGAATTTCGAATTTTCGACAATGGCAGAAAATAATTCAAGCTTGTACACCTCCTCTCAGAATGTGGAGTGGTAATTAATACGAGACAGAACCCAACTCACGTATCCTTTGAACATTAATAAAAACACAAAATGGTCACACAGCAAACATTTAAAAATGTTTAGAATCCGCTTTTAAGAACTTAATGAGCTTCGGTTTAATTCCGCAGTAAAAGAGTGCTGGTCAAAGGTCATTGTTATATCTATTTAGTTAAATTTAATCCTTGGTAGCTCATTAATAACTACGTAATCCAGTCAGGCGTCGTTAAACCCTTTCGGGCCCTAAACAAGGCAGTAACTTCAAACCGTGTAGACTGTGTGTGTGGTGCTAGTGAACAACTGATAGAGAGCGTTTCTGTACTATATGATTACTCAGCTGCCTTGATTTTTTTGCATGTGTTCTTATAAAATGCCTGACACATAAAACAATTAAGACTTTCTTTTCAGATCAACTGCATATCCACGGTGTAATTACAAATGACGTGCGTAGTAATAAATTCAGTATTGTTTTATTTGCGTGGTTTTAAAGTTTGACCAGAATTTTAACATTCAAAGCTTTGCTAAAGTTCCAGGCTAGTTCGGTATTGAAGGCATTATATGCAGTGCTAACTTTGTGCTACATTTCTATGTTATTTTGAAAAACTATTAAATACTTAGAACAATACCCACGCTGCAAATCGCTGACGCTTATCACGTGTTCCATCCCGAAAAAGGTCTTTGATATGCCAATATGCATGCGCGACGGCCTCCTCCAGGCAAATTGAAATTTGCCAAGACCTACCTCCAGTGGGTCACCGTTGCCGGCTGCTGAGCTTGGCACAAACGGTTATTGTCAGGCGATCGCTTTCATTGCAGACCATGAATGGAACTCGACCAAATATTTTGATTATGCAAATTCAATGTAAGTTGCTGTTACGGGGAAAGACCGTTTTCATTGTTTTGCATTGTTTTTATTTTTCTGTAAGATGATCGGGTTCTTAAACTATTGTGTTGTAGTTAATCTATTTTGTTGTGTTTTGTTTTGAGTTTGAAGTTATCAAAAACGAATGAATGAAATTAAATGTCTTTCTACCAACCCGCACTGGGCCCGCGTGGTAGATTACAGCCCCACACCCTCTCACAGAAAGGAGGCCTGTGTCCCAGCAATGGACAAATTAGGCTTATTATGCTATGCTATAAGTATTTGTTGATAGAAACTACGAAAACAATTATTATGTAAATTATAATGTTTTTAATAAGTTTTCATAGATTCCCAAACAAATACATCAAACACAAATAAACTCTTTTACCGTTTCTCAATCAAAAAAATAAGCGGTGCAAAGCCGTTCAAAAGTTGGCAACTGCCCACTACGTATCTATAAAACAAGAACTGTTCTGTCGTCTCATAACTGGGTCAGCTGAGCTTCACAAAAGTCAAACTAAAGCCTTCCAAACGATCCCCTACAAATTAATAAAGGAGTTTAATAAATACTGGAGAACAGTAAGTACTAACTTAGCATTCTGTAGAGGGTTTTCGTTTTTATTATTTGTTTTGTTTTCCATTTACACAATAGAATAGAATATAATATTCTTTATTATGTACACCATAAAAAATACAGATATAAATGTAGACATTTTACATAGGGTGACACAATGGGCGGTCTTATCGCTAAAAGCGATCTTTTACAGACAACCTAATACAACAACAACAACAACAACATAATCAACGCTTTGAGCTTCAGTTCAAATATGTAAAACAAAACGTGTATTTACCTATGCATACAACGGTGCAGGCTAGCCCTTACCAGAAGTGGTCACCGTATTAGTGGTTTAGCAGCTTCAACTTCATCAGTTTAGTCAGTTCGTAGTGGACGTGGAACAACAGCGGCTCCCCTGACATCGTCTCTGTCATCAGAAGACAGCCGCCACGCAACCATCGACGCGACGCTCTGCTAGAGTGACTGTCACCAGCCGGTGTCACTCTTATCCGTTATATTGAGTACTTCCAGTAACTTCGTAACAAAACGAGGCGGCGCCACCAGCTGCGCCGTTATATGTACTCGTATATTTAAAAAGTATCTTATGTGTTAATCCAGATTATAAACTATCTATGTGCCAAATTTCATCCAAATCCGTAAAGCCGTTTTTGCGTGATTGAGTAACAAACATCTAAACTTTCACATCTAAAATATTAGTAGGATATAGTAGGATAGTAGGATTGTACATGTTTGTTTAGCTTTGATAAAGTTATACTGCCAGTGGTTCTTATTAACCCTGGATCGAAAGAGCTGGAAGATATGGAGAGAGGCCTTTGCACAGCAGTGGGACGATACAGGCTAACAGTATAAGTAACAGTAAAGTTAGAATAACAGACTAATATACTAGCAACCTGCGTGTGACTAAAAGAGTGATGAATATAAATGCTGATGGATGGAGCGGGAGAGGAAGGCCTAAGAAAAAGTGGATGGAGTGTGTGAGGAATGATATGAAAGAGAAGGAAGTGAATGATAGCATGACAGTTGATAGGGGAGAGTGGAAAAAGAAAACGTGTTGCGCCGACCCCAAGTAACATGGGACAAGGGCAGGAAAATGATGATACTAGCAACATGCGCAGGAACAAAATGATAAAGTATCCAATTGTGTAACAACAGTATGATACGTAGATACAAATTGTCAGAAGAACCTTTCTTATTTAATTGTAGGTTAGAATCACACTTACTTAAAAATAGTTGAATACATCCACATAAATTCCTCGTTTATGTAGGAAAAATTAAGTTCCGATGTATAAATCATCCTTAATATTTTCTCGCGGCAGTTTATCTCATTCGTGCAGTACTCGTAGATCATTAAGTGAGGCTGGTGACTAAGTGCCAGCAAGACGGCTGTCTCCGTTAATGACTGAAGCGCTGCTTTACTTCAGTTTAAGCTGAAACTTAGTAGACCAACAACTGCAAGATGTATTTCTTGCTTTAGGTAAGTTTTGGGAGTAATTATGGAACGATAAAATAGTATGGGTACCTACATCAACCATTAATTGGAAAATAAGAGTGAAAGATAAAGAAAACGATACCCGTAATACGATCGTAAAATAAGAATATTCGGGAGAAGGTTCCTATCTTCCTAACTACGACTCGTGAGGCGGTATAAATATTTTCTGTTTATCCCTCTTCCCAATACATCGCTTTACTCACCCTCCGAAAACGTCCATTATTTCAATAATAACACTTATAAAAACTGTCAGAGTGTGTTACTGGCGCAGCGTGGCCGTAAAAGGCGACGTAACAGCTACAGGGCCGTAAAACGCCCATACGTTTAAACGCTGAGCAGTAAAGCGGGTGTTCGCTCGTCGATACGACGGACATTAAATTAGTTTATGCGCCCTTATATTGGATAAATACTGTCTGAATGGGAGACATGCCTTGATGGGCTTTAAAACGTGGCGTAATGTGAAATGTGCCTACGAGGTAATCGGCAAATGAACTTGTACGTACTCACATTACATATTTTATGAGATCATATAATGATAAATTACTGGTACAGCATCAAAAGTTTTATAACAATCTTATACCTATGTTTGTGTTTCGGTTTGTTTAAAATTTCCAGGTATCTTCTACTACTACTCAAGGCTTATAACTTTATGATTAGAAAATATTTTTTCAAGACTTGAATCAGAAAATCAAACTTTTGGACTAGCAACTAGGAGGATAGAAGGAATTAAAACTTCTCATTACTCTTTTTGAAAACATTGCGTTTTCAAAAAGAGTAATGAGGACTTTTAATTCCTTCTATCAATCTATTTTACAAAAAGTATCATACAACGACGATGTCATTGTTAAACACTTTACCATTAGCGTGTTATCTCGAAGTCGGACACAGCGCTCGAGATGACATGGTTTTATGATCAGTTTTATTATTCACACGTCACGATAAAGGCTGTTTACTACTCTCGAGGGATTGGACAGAATATAAACGAAATTGGTTCAAATTATAAAAATAGACTTGAAGGAATTCTCGAGGGTATTCTGAGATAGTCTAGTAGAAAATATAGATCATGCAATGACACAGAAGAAAAGAAGTGTTAAACTTTATCAAAGTTAACTGACTTAAAGGGGAGTAAATAAAAACTCAAAACTAGCTGCTGGCTGGCAAATGAAACGTTCTGTAGTTAGATGAATTTATCTCAAGAACAAACTTAATAGAGCAAGACCCCGCAACGATCAGTCCTTCGTTATTTTATAAAAGCTGAAAGTTTATATGTCTATGTCTTCAGTATATGTAGGAACGATCCCCGACTATAATTCTATATCATGGTGGCTTTGGCAGGTAACAGGTACCAAAGGTTTATTGTAGTTGAAAAACATATTCTCTCATACATTCCAACTGCAAATGTAAGTTTGTACGCACAATATAAGAGAGTAATCATGTTATTTTAAGACTATAGACTTACTGTAATCTACAAGTATAGAACTATTTTCAGTATTTTTTCAAAGTTTTTGGCTTAATTTATAGCTTCGGAGATAAGGGGAATGTAAAATTTTCATCTATTTAGCTATAAAAACATTTATTTTAAAACTTTTAAAAAATAAACTTCTTTGCCTCCCAAGAGTGACTCCATATTCAAAATTAATTTTTACACGTTACACGTCCGTGTTTGCGTCACAGAAACTCATATGTGCACCACATTAATTAAAACGATCCATTAGATTCAGAGCAAAATGGCTGTGACAGACGGAGAGACAGACACATGAGTGATCCTATTAGGGTTCTGTTTTTCGTTCGGAAGTAGGTACGGAACCCTAAAAACTATCGAATTCACATGTTTATGATAACAGGCAACAAAGTAGTTGTAATAATGTCAAGTTTAAATTCTTAAAAGGTAGCTAGAATACAATTCACTTGGATGACTATTTATTTCTGTTTAATGTACGAATTCATAAATACAACAAATCTTGGCATCTCGAGCAACACTCCTGTGTACATCGACGTGAAAAACTACGTAGCTAGATTATCTGCACCCTACGAGTACATAGTTACACACATGATGTATGTACGAGTAGTAGAGCAGCATGTGTTTGTATAGGACACCGTTTATCTTAGGGCTACGCGACCAACGCAAACACTGCGGAATGCCTTAAATCTAGACGTCTTATATGTGCCTAGTGTTCTCACACAATTGTATATTAATAGCAAACTCACATTTTTTCAGGTTTTATTACAAGCCCTATGTAGGTAGTAGGTAATAGCGAGCTCATTGTCACTAACCCGGGCTGCTACTGAGAATTTCCGAATAGGAAAACCAAATCACACTTTGCCCGTCCCAAGATATGAACCCAGGACTTTAAGCTCAGCCATCGCGATCACTAAACCAACGAGACAGTTAAAGATAGATGGCTTATTAAGAACCTCTTACTTGAACTAAGATGGTTATCCCTTTGTAACTAACTCTACGAGACACCTAAATATTATTTCAAGTTAGATGTTCAACTCTGCGCTGAGAGCGCAGTCCGCTTTTTTGGCATTTGGCACATGAAACCGGGCAATAATCTTAAGACTATTATCGTAATCTTTTACACAAATCTTCTAACAACATAAATATGTCTTACTAAGCACATCGATACGGTACACAACGTAACAGATGGTCGCGTTGTCGATGTAATGCCGGTCATAATTAACGGTCATTAACACAATACCCGTTTGATGTGCGCCACAACACGCGTTCTGCTTTTATTATTGGTAAAACGAATTATATCGAAATGAACGTGATCAAAATCAAAATATTTCATATAATAAATCTACACTTATAACGTCAGAAGCTGCACGGTCGGTGCACGGTTCCAATTGGTCGTTTCCTATGGAGAAGAGCCGCTGCCGGCAAGAAACTCCACGGTTACTCTTTTAAAAATAATTAGCTTAACGATATTTTAAAATAACAGCGTTAATAGATATGGGAGGATAGTGTTGGCCTTTCAACAAGTACCAGGTGCTTAATAAAATAGAAAATGGTCAGTAAATCTACAGTCAACTAAGCCTACAACGTTCTCACATTCGCAAAATATAAAATAATATTTAAAAAGATAAATAAAATAATAAAAATGAAAATATATTTAAACTAAATTACATGATTACCATTACAACTGTAACAAATCTGAATAATTATTATGTCCACAAAAGCCACTAATAAAGAGTTGAAATTATTTCATTGATATTAATTTCAGGTATAGAATTTCAAATAATGAGATGATTATGTCAAGGAAGAATGTAAAAATAAAAAATAAACATCGTAATTTGAGAGCAGTTATTTGGTACCAGGGAAGCCATGTGGCTTCCCTGGTACCTGAGCAGAAGGAATTATTGCAAAACTTCCTTGTGTTCAACGTAGTCTTTAATTTTATACTCGTAAGTAATGCTTTTTTGTTATGGACACTTTTGATGTGGATTTTGAACTTTCCATTGCTAAGTTCTGTAACCGACTTTGGCAACTTCTTATAAAAGTGGGTACTGTATATAAGAAATAAATTGCTTGTTTTAAGTAATCTAAATTTGGGTATTACGATTTCATCTCTACTATGTGTATTTACTTTGAAAAGTCCTACGTTTTTGCAAACATACAAAATACTTTCTATAATATAAAAAGAAGTTTGACTCAATATATCAATTTCTTTGAATATGTTTCTAAGAGACTCCCGAGGACCTATTTTATAGATAGCGCATTTTATAGATCAATAAATAAATTAAAAAAAAAATAATGACTAAAATAAGAGATAAACATTTGTTTTTTAATGAAAGGGTTATTTCAAAATCAATTAAATTCCATTTATCTGGTGCATACTGCCTGTTCGGACATTCTAAAACAGCCTCCTAAAGGTTTTAAGATCACTAATTTAGTCACAAAGTTAGGCGTTTATTTTCACAATTTGTTTAATTAAAAAAAACCCATATACTAGAGACTATTTAGTAAAAGTAAAACATTGTAATGATTTCCCCTGAGGTCACCGACCCCGTGCTTCGATAATTGCGTGGCGCAATTACACTTGCATTTAATTACGCGCCGCCAGAGGTCGCCGGCCGCGCGCGTCACTTCCGGAGTCGCGCCGGAAGCTGCGCACACTGACGCTTTGTTCCCAACTCACATTGTGCTGCTACGTACAGTATATGTGCTAGTGTAGCTTTTATGATATTTCGTTGGTTGTAAGAGTGTTGAAAATAAAAAAAAAGATTTATATAAAAAAATCTTGTAATATTTGTGTCAGTAGGATTGTTTAAATACTATCTAAGAACCTTTGTGGAAATTGAATTAACATACTCCAAAGTAATACTGAACTTAGAGACATGTAGACAATGTGTGACAAAGTAATATTCAATCCACAATAATACGAGAAAGTAGCCACTCAGCGCGTAGCCTCTTAGCCTTGAAACCCCGTAGTCACGTAGCGCGTCGAGCGATTCTTATAACCTGATTTTCACTTATATTTCATCCGCAAAACATAATTCTGTTAATGTTTCAGTTAACGTCAACATTCAAACAATAACACTTGTTTTCAGGCAAAACAATTGAAACAATGAATATATAAATATCTCAAACTTTTAAACAAAACGAAACCATTCGTACATATTTTTTTAATTAACAAAATACGGTAGTTGAACAAAAACAGCTGTGTATCTGGATGGGTCCCATTGTACTGTGCTCGCGTACCGCTGTAGGTATGCAGTACGTAGGACGCGCGGTATGCGACCGTTCGTATGCGTTGACAAAAATCCGCCGGCTCTTTCAAACGAATAAGTATTCAAAATAAAAATATTTTTCGTGCACACTTTATAGCCACTTTGGTGGAGCCTACCGGCTCGGAATGTTGATTACTGGGAATAAAATGGTGATTGAATTTTAGTATTTAACGGGTTTTGGGTAAAATATCAGCTTTTAGCTTTTAGTTATTGTGTACACATATTAAAATAAATACCTATGAATAATATGGTAATTCATATATCTTCGATTATTATATAATAAGGACTAATCCATAATTTATAATAATCGAAGATAAATCAACTTCCAACATAATCGGTCTATTAGATTCGGAGCAAATTGGCTGTGACAAACGGACAGACAGACAAACGAGTGACATTCGGACGTTCGGAACCCTAAAAATTTACCTTATGGTAATCAAAATTTAGAAGGGGGCAAAGCCGAGATTCGTAAATCAAAGAGGCTCCACACACACAGGTGTTGTTAGCTATTGAACCTGGCGGTGGCTAAGGTAATTGACTGCAGTTAGCAACTCGCACGATCGCCGTAGCGAGCAGTGTGTGTGCAGTGCTACATAACTTGAGCGTGTTACAAGCACCTAATATTTGAACTTTATATGCTAATGTAAGCAGTCAACATAAACCCAATGAATTCATTACGGAATTACGCGAATATTGTGTAACTAAAATTATTGGTTACAACAATCCGTGTTATGCCTGCTGCTGTTGTGTCAATGCAAAATAGTACAAAGGTACCATTATTGAACTGAAAGTTCGAATGCGTACCTTTCCGCACGCCACAACCAATATTTTGGCAATCACTTATCCTTTAAGCCGTTTTCTTAATGAAGTGATAATTTAATAAACAAAGATATGCGAGATAGTCCAATGGCTACCACAACCTTATTTCCTCTAATTACTAACACGACACATACGCTTAAATAATTATAAAGCGGTGATGACGTAGGGGCGAGAGTCGCGCAGTTCCGGAGGAAACGCGCCGACCGTTATTAACGACCCGGACGACGAGAATTAATAACTCAAGCGATTTGTATTAGTTACACTTTACCTCTAAATATATTGTTAGTCCTAGATATTGGAACTTTGAGAGAACTACAAATACTTGGTGGTGATACAAATACCAGGTGATTTAAGACTACTATGTTATTCAAAACGGGATATATAAACTAAGAATGTGCTCATTAGCGAATAATAAAATGTTAAAAAAATCAATAAAAATCGATGCATTTATTTCAATGAAACTATTTACAGGCCCTATTGAACTGTCAAGGAGTCGATCAGTTAGAAATATGAAGTTAGTTGCCCATTCCAAAGCGTAGTAGGTACCTATGGAGAAGCACGGACAGGAAACTCCATAGACACTCTTTTAAAATATAGGTATTGTTAAAAATATTATTACATATCTCAATATTATTAATAATTAATGTTGAATTTATAATTGTATGTGAGAACGATGTAAAAAAAGACGTACACGTTAAAAGCGTCCAGAGTATAGCAAGTAGAAACAAAAAATAAATAAAAAAATAAGCCAAAATTCAATTACACATTGTTTACGTCGTATGCTAACATAATTTTGATTTTGATTTTATTGTAAATTATTTAATTTAATGTAATGTTAGTATTGTTTAATTTAATTTAATGTATTGTATGGATTATAATTATCTGAAATAAATGAATTAATAATAATAAAAATCTAACAAAACACTTATCAAAAAATAAAAAGCACACAAGCTGTACATAGTACGCCTACAAAGATACGATAGTCAGTACATTAGGTTGCAGTTTCTCTTAGCTAAAGTAGCTCGAAGTTGACGTTACATGCTCGGAATTGTTTTGTAAGTACGTGCTTACACACGAGGTTCGCTCGCATACTATCTGAATTACTGCTTTCAACGTATTAAATGCTTGTGGAAACTAATATTTAAGGAGTGGGTTTCTAATGGAAATAAGAAGAGATAATTTGGAAGTCGTAGATCAGTCTGTTAGTACTGGTCATTTATAATCAAGTATTTTAATCCTGTAGGTTGACCTAATTCTCACACACTTTTAAAACCTTTAGAATATTTTGGATAACAGTTAGAATCGTTAAGTCTGGGAAATTTATTGTTTACCAAATTGACTACCAACTTTAATTGTTCGTATATACAAAAGCCAAACTATATTTTTTTTACAGTTTTATGAAATGGCTATACAACGGCAAGTTGACGCAGTGTGTCAATTTGACATACAGTTAATTTCTCTTAGTGTACATAAACTTAATCCTTTAAATGTTTTTCTTGACCAATTCGAGATTGTTTTTTTATCAATTACACTTTGGAAGGCAGATTTTTGCTGCGTTAAACTTACTGCTTACGTTTTGTGTATAACTTATTGTATTCAAACTTCAACCCATGAAACTTCCGATCCATTCATTCTCGTTAGCAGTAAACAAAAACAGAAATAGTTTCCAATTCACTTATCTCCTCGTCTAGGCCTCAAAGAGCTAGTTACTCCAACAATATAAGATGCAAAGCGAGTTAGTGGGGGCGCATCAAGCCTCTATTAGCATTGCAAACGCCGAACATTGAGCCGTCCCGAGCTGCGCCTAATGTGCACCGACGTCCAACTGGATTGTGTTTGGACACTAGAACGAGGAGCTTTGAGGAACCATTTATTGATGGTGGACGTTAGAGTGGAATAGTGTTTGTCGTCTAACTGAATAATTACAAGGAACATTTAAAAAATATTTACCTTTTTTGCTTTTCGATTTTCTACAGAAATGTCTATCAAATGACTTTTAGCTTAATTTTTATTTTAGTAATGCTCAAGTTTAAAGAATATCCTGGCTTAACGTATCTACAACTTTATATTTGGACTAGCATAATAATAATAATAATAATAATAAAGTTTATTAATCAAAAAGTAACAATACAAAGTGACATATTCGGTGAGCCACAAACTAAGCGTCGCTTGTATCTTGTGGCTCTGGAGTGCGAAATTTTTCAAAGTTATAAAAGTTACATTACAATTATAGAATGTTTGATAATTATTACACATTTTCCATAAACAAAAGATGAATGAAAATAAAATAGAACATTCGTGTGAATCTGAACACATAGTAAAAGAGCAAGTGTTGTCGTTTGACTTGCGCTGTGGTGTGTTATTGTGTGTGCATGTATGTATATGTGTGTGTGTGCTTGTGTGTGTGTGTGTGTGCATGCGTGTGTGTGTGTGTGGGTGCTATATCAAGACTTCGGTGTCATCGTATGATAATTTTAAAAGAGCTGACGTTAGGGTTTTTTTACAGGTCGTGGTTGAGCAGCCTTTTAAGTCGCAGATTTTCAAAACTTTGTTGTAAGTGTTGGGATGGGAGAAATAGGTACAGCGTCTAGCTAGTTCGGATTTGGCTTTTGGTATGGGTACTCTGAAGACACGCTTGTTTATTATGTCGCTATAGTCGGGCCGTTTTTTTATTAAATCGTGATATTTAAGCGTAGCTTGGAGTACAAATATTTGTCGTACCCTGAGAACTTGAAACTCATGGTAAAGAAGATCTGTAGGGAATCTGAAAGGTTTTTTTAGTGCAACCTTGATCAGTGCCCGTTGTGTCCTCTCTAATGTTATAAATGTGCTTTTACCAGCACGACCCCAAATGCAGATACAGTACTGCATGATTGACTGGCAGAGTGCGAAGTAGACCATTCTCAAAATATCGATAGAAGTACAGTCGCGGAGTTTTTTCAGGACGTGTATTAGTTTACGTACTCTGGAAGAAAGGGCATAAATGTGGGCTTTGTATGTTAAGTTGCTGTCTATGGTTACCCCGAGATATTTAATCGTGTCAGTACGTTCAAGGACTATGCATGCGCAGGGATGGTGTGTCAGGTGTGAGGCAATATTGTATTTCTGTGGGCAGGTGTGTATTTTTAAGGACTTAGTCTGAGAGGCACTGGAGGAGCTTGTTTTGGAGAAAGCAATATATTTACTTTTACTAGCGTTTAGTGTCAGTAGGTTAGTGTCTAGGGATTGCGCTATCTGAGTGAGGCCTTGTTCCGCCAGTTGATACACTCGGTCCCATGACTTGTCGTGGAAAACGATGGCTGTGTCGTCAGCGTAGGATATCACTGTAGCGTTTCTGAGAGGAAGATTTACTACGTCATTAATATACAGCATAAACAGCGTTGGGCCAAGGGTACTTCCCTGCGGAACGCCAAAAGTGATCGGGAGTGCCCTGCTTTGGTGACTGCCTATTTTACAATATTGATACCGCGATGTTAAGTAGCTGCGAAACCATTCTAGAGGTATTCCTCTTATGCCTGTTGCCTCGAGTTTCTTCAAAAGCAGACCAGGTGACACGGTATCAAATGCTTTTGCCAAATCAAGAAAGACACCAACACAGCATTCTCCATTTTCTATGTGGTGCGAGACTTGATTTGTCAAAAGTGACACCGCGTCTTCGGTGGATTTTCCCCGGCGAAATCCGAACTGCATATCTGAGACAATGTTGTGCTTCTCTATAAAATTTACCAATCTCTTGTTTACAATTTTTTCTAAAATTTTAGAGACTATACTCAACAGGGCGATGGGTCTATAGTTTTCCGGCAAGTCTTTGGGACCACTTTTGTAGATAGGGGACACTGCAGCAATTTTCCAGGAATCGGGAAAGACACCTGATTCTAAACTTAAATTAAAGATGTGCGTAAGTGGCTTGATTATGCTTTCTCGGGAATTTATTAGTAATGGAGCGGTTAGTTGGTCTGGCCCTGGTGCGCTGTCTATTTTCAAGTTGCGTATTATGTTGGACACTTCTTCTTCGTCGGTCGGATGCAGATAGAGAGATTGTGAGATAGAGCTTGGAGCTATGTTTGATTCTATTAGTGAGTGGTGAGTGGTTGAAAGTTTGTATAGGATCTTGGCTGCATGGTTTTCCCCAACAGAGACGAAGTGTCGATTGCAATTGTCAAGTGCTGAAGTTGGGGAAATACTGGAAGCAATTAGGTGCGATGATGAATTTTGAAGAGTTTTAGTTCCACATATATCTTTTATAACCGTCCAGAGCTTTTTTGGGTTTTTCTGGTTCCCTTCAATTTCCTGTCTGTTATGTAAGTTTCTGAGTTTCCGAAGAAGCGTTGTCACGAAGTTTCTGTATCTGGTGTAAATTAGTTGTTTTGTGATATCTTCAGGGTCGGCTTTACATTCAAGATGAAGTTTATCGCGTTGTCTCATGCATCTAATTAAACCAGGAGTGACCCAGGGTTGGATGTTGGCCATTCTGCGGCTAATTTTAATTCTTTTTGTGTGTTTGTCAGCGGCGCGTGAGATAATGTTGTTGAAGTAGTTTAAAGCAGTGTTTACACATGATGAGCTAGTAACTGGATCCCAGTTTGTATTAGTGATCTCACCAGCTACACCAGTCCAGTCAGTTCTGACTCTCCAGCGCTTAGTGTTTTTAGGGCGTTCCGGGTTAATAGGGACACTACACAAGGCTAGGTCGTGATCGGTAATGGATAAGCTACAAATGAGACCAAAAGGTATTGCAGGTGATTTTATAAATATGTGGTCAATACAAGCCCCGCACCTTGTTGGGAGAGTGATAGCAGGGGATAAACCGTGTGAGGCCATGAGACAAGCGTAGTTAGATACTTGGTAATTACTTGGATCGTTTATGTTTAAGTTAATGTCGCCGGCCACAATTAGTGTTTGTTGGTTATTAAGATCAAAATATATATAAGCATACCTATTATAGTGTTTTTTTTTACGAAAATCACAGAACTGAGTGCACTCAAAATTATTCCAAAAATTTGCTTCACCAAATAAAGCTAAACTCGCTACTAGAAAATGATATCAGAACATATACGTGAGCGGCTCGAAATGGTACCAAGCGGTCACAAAGCGGAGTTGAACAACGGCAATACAATCGCTCGGTTCTTTATGTCGTTGACTGGTATAGCGGGTATAGTGTGCATTTCATGTGTCAAACACAAGCCGGTCCGGCGCGGCATCGGCACGACGTTATGTGCCAAAATACTGCGCTTGATATCACCTACACAATATAAATAGAACGGTCTTATGGGGTTTGCTTTACTATTAAACAGAACTTCAAATTTATCACAGTGTATCTTTCGCAAAAAAGACCTGAAACGTACGTTACGTAACTTACAACAAATTTGGCAAAGACAAAAACAATTAACTCAATTATTTTTGTCTTTTAGGTACCTAATCGGAAAGTATTAAGTATAGCAATGAAATAAAAATAAAACTAAAACTACGTGTACCTACTATTAAACAAAGCGATGTGTTACGAAGGTAGATTTTATTTTACTAGTTACGTAAAATAAAATCTACCTTCGTAACACATCGCTTCCTCACCAAAACCCAAAATCCAGCCGCTAGTAGCGCTAATCGTAATCCGATCTCCCGCTAATCAAGCTCAGATAGCGAGCGCACTTCCCCCGAAGTACTTACAGCTGCAGAGTACTCCCTACTGTGCAAAGTAGACTGCAGAGCATACTGTGCAAAGGGCCCCAACTTGGGATCCACAGCTTAAGTGTAAAGTTATGATTGCTAAGCCCGTAGTGGCCGTGTTACAGTTATTTAACTTCGTTATTAGCTCGGCATTGATATAGTGTTCCGCTTTGTGACTTAACTTGATGCTGGAATGTTTTGATTTTAATGCTAGAAGAATATCGTAGAAAGGTAGTCTTTTTAATATTTTTTTTTGTAATACCGTCTTGTTTTGATAGGTTTTGATATCTGTTATAGTTTGGTAGAATTAATATGTTTCTAATTGAAAACTAAAACGAATTGTTAATTACTCAAATACTCAGTAAAGTTTACTTGAAGGTTTATAATTAGATAGAATACGAAAACAAGTGTAATTGTTGACCCAATGTTTCAACTTTTCGAGGTTATAATCGCCAGAAGTAAGATTAAAAACAGTTTATCTGTATAAAATCTTTACGCAATTGAGTGTAAGCCTACAACAATCAATCCGGCACTAACGCGAACATCTGAGAGCGCGCGGACGGAGGCAGCTGAGCGCCAAATTAATCCGTTCGCAGGTACAATGGCGGGCGTATTGTTCGCGTACAATTGTTTTCCCCACATATTGCGTCCCCGGCCTTAATAACGCGCGGTTTATGAAAACCCCTCCTTTTTAGGGTTCCGTACCTCAAAAGGAAAAAATGGAACCCTTATAGGATCTCTTCGTTATCCGTCGGTTTGTCTGTCTGCCCTTTTTGTCAGGAAAGCGTAGAGGTATCAAGATGAAATTTATATTAAATACGCAGGTCTTCGGTCCCTTGCAAGCGAAAAAAAATCAAGCTTCTAGTCAACGCAGTAAAAAAATACGGCCATCTATGCGATATGTTTTGATACTCGCAAATAAATCAAAACAAATAGGGTTCTTGCCGTAAACCTAGAATCATGTTTGGCAAAAATCAAGGCCTCACAGCACAAGTAACGGAAAAGTCCGAAAATCGCTAATTTGTAGTTTTACCACATTTTGTTTTTTTTTTGCGATTAGTAACTTACGTTTGCAGTTGATTCATCCCAACTACGGAACTCTTAATTTTGCGACTGCCTGCCTGGCCCGACTCGCACATGGTAGTTTTTTTTTTAATGTTTGCGGCGGCGGCTCGCAGTCAAGAAATAACCACGAAATAACGTTATTTCTTGGTTGATGGCTTGAGTTTTGTATAGGTTTTTGCATTTTGCTAGGAAAATGTGTGTGAGTATTTATCTTTCGTCGTTGATTGAGAGACGTTGAGCGAGCATCAGCACTATACGTTAAATTTCATTGGCATTTTTTAAAATTTAATTTAATTAAGTTACAAGTAATACTAGTGTACCTACAATATTATTCTTTATTTATTCTTCTTTATGTTACTACTAGGTTCATTTAACTTTAGCAAAAATCTATTTAGAAGCACTAAAAACACAAATAGGACGTACTTAGTCATAGTCACTTCATTAGAAACAGACCTTAACACCGATCGCTACTTACTCAAATAGAACTCAAATATAACTCTTTCCCGATACCGTAAATGGCTACTTCATCGACTTTACCGACTGCAGTGTGGAAACAAAATCCATTTAATTTATCGCAGCCACAAGATATTACCATAATATTGTAAAACAAAGTACATTTGACTTCAATAAAATCGAGCAGTTTGTAAATACTGGCGCAAATTAACGTTAGCTATCTGAAATCCAAGTCGTTTCCTTAATGACTGGAGAATTGCCACTAAGGGCCTATGCACACCACGTTTTTTAAACGCGCCGTCGACGCGCTTTTGTGGCGATACAGACGCGATACGCACGCAAGTCAGGACCTTTGCACACCTGTCTGTAGGATAAAAGCGCGCCGTCGACGCGCGTTTCTAATACGCGTGTCAACGGTGCGTTTAAAAAACGTGGTGTGCACAGGCCCTAAGCGGTGCCACTAAGTGCCAACTAAGGGTGCCACCAACGTAATTAAATGTACATCAGTGATAACTGAGTGTCAAGAATTTGTGTTTGTGGTTTTGGTAGACCAGAATCACTATCAAACCGAGTAGAATATGGTGGAAAGGCTGGCTTTTTGGATAAGACCTACTAATAACTGTTATTAGTCTTTAAAAGAAAACTGCAATAAGATTTTGAATTATTTCAACAAAACAGCGGATCGTACACATCTGAATGTTTCAGATAATTTCGTAAAAAAGAGCAGTCCAAAAAACGAAACCTTTAATCCTTTAGAAGGGTATTAACTATGTAATTGGTATGTTCAAAGAGTCAGTTAGCCAGTACAAAAAAAAAAAACTAAATTAATAAACCCTAGCGTACCCTTATGTATGGACTATGCCAACAAATGTTAAGACACTTTAACTACCAGATCATAGTCCAGTATAACCTAGGCCCAATGCATTGAAAACTGTTTTTGTCTCAATTAATCGAGAAAAGAAAAATTTTCAGTGTGAACTATTTCGCGCGTCGCCGTCGGGGGGAGTCATTACTTTCATTGTAACCCGGCAAGTTAATTAAAAGTTTCTAGTCTGTTAACTGAAACTCCTTCCTTGAACCGTTATTGTTGCTTTATATTAGAGGCGAAATAAAAAAAAATTAGGTACTTGCAATTCAAAATTCTGGGGAGTAAAAATAAGGTAATGACGATGATGGTTCATGAATACAGAGCTTGGTTTTTTTTATTTCTTTTTAATTAAAGTTAAAATAACTATAACCAAGATGACTAATAAGAAATATGGAGGAAAGGAACATATAGCGCTGACCCCAAATAAATTAGCATATGGGCAGGAGAATGATGCATGATGATGAACTGTAACCAGGAAACAAAATCATCTCTTGTCACAGTATTTACTATTTAGCTCATAATTTCTGCTATAACTTTAGGGGGTTATATTTAATATTACCAATAATAATATGTTGATAGGACGTTCACTGGTGACTGATGATGTTTACGCTCATCGAATGAAAAACGGGCCTCCCTAATAATAACACACATAATAACATGCTTAACCGATACATAAGGCCACTGCTAAGCCTGTCCACCAGTGTATCGAACTGACCAAGGTGCACAAAGCGGATTCAAATACCGAAGTTTTTCTGATTCCTTTTTATTCCGTTTCATCAGAATCGCTCCCTCGTTGACTGCAACAAAAAGACAACGGGACATTAACTGCTTAGCTGCCCGCGATAGAGACTGGTCGAGGAAACTTAGTTGTTTGCTCGAGATGAGATAATCATATTACTTACAGAATACAACTCTCGCTACATCTAAACTACGAGTATAGCACCATTGACACAAATCCTTTTGAAATATTTAGTAGTAAGGCATTGTTTTCAGCATCCTACATTTTTTATATGTCTTTTATGTTTGTTTGGCATTTTGTATGTTTGGATGTTTCTTACTCAATCACGCCAAAAACGACTAAACGGATTTGGATGAAATTTAACATACATAGGATACGGTTTTTATTCCGGTGATACGTTCCTGTGGGATAATTTTCGATATCCAAGCGGACGAAGCCGTGTGCAACAGCCAGTAGTAAAATAACACATTTAAAGATTTATGTTATCAGTGTTTTCAAAGCTTATTTCTAATCCTATACCAATCTATGTCAGAACTTACTTATTTATGTTTTGTTAGTAATTTCGTTCGTTAAACTAATACTTTAGTTACTTTGCAAAATTGCTCTTGTCTCAAGACAGAACACATGCCACATTATACATACGAGTGGAGTACGTCCATAATACATAGCTTCACATCAGTCCGAAAACATACTTCTGAACGTGAGCCTTCCCCAGAGATGAATGAAACAACCAGACAGAGAAAAACGTAAACGGTCCAAACATTAACCTTGGCAGACGGACTGATGATCCTAATCTGATGATTAATGCGAAGTGGTAGATACCAAGGGCAATTTCCTTGACATAGTTGTATTTTGTGGCAGTCATGACAGACAATACTACAACTCTTCGACTCAGCCATGACACACAATACTACGACTCTTCAACTCACCAGCTACTAGTTTCTTTGACTGCTCCGGTGGTCAAAAGGTTCGCAAGCTCTACCGCTGAGAAACCTAGGTTCTATCCCCCGAGGTAGAGCAATATGCTATTGGGTTTTCCCACGATGAAATTTTAAGTAGCAGTCTGGATTTGAGTCCAGTAAATGACAATAGACTCGGTTCTGACGGGGTCACTGCCTAGACCTTTGGGGAATACATGCGTGTTATTATGTAACATGTTACAAAAACTTCCAAATCTGTAGCCGTTTCTAGGAAGGGATTATTTCCAAGCGAATAACAAAAACCACAAAAGGAATTTATAACAATATTCCTGGAAATTCTGGGAAGAGCTGGGCTGATGCTGATAGTAAGCTTACTTACGAGTAAGGTGTATGAATGTGGAAGATATAAAGCGAATAGGCTAAAATTGTCCGTATATTAAAAACACTCCCGTCATTCTTTGACAGTTGTATAAAATAGCTATAACACGGCAAATTGACGTAAACAATTAATCAAGTCAATTTTCTTAACATTTAATTTCCCTGAAAATGGATGTATGAAATAAGAACTTGGTAATCTAACTGAAAACTGAAATATGTATTATTTTTGTGTACGTACGAGCTTGCCAATTAGATATAATGCCTCATTATAATTTACGATTGATGAAACACACATGATACAATATCTGTAGCCACGCAAAGCAACAATAATAAAGCAATCAGTATTAATTCAAGCTTCGTTTGAACGGAGTCAAAGTTGCTGCGAAACTGTTTGGATAGGTTCAGTACTGTTGTTCAGTGACATCGGCGCCTTTGATCAATTAGTGGCTTAGCGGAGACATTAGTAACGTGAAGTGCATGTGCATTGGCGGATTATTTGGAACGATTGTGATGGTGTGTGTGTGAATGGAGCAATGCATGTCTCAGTAGAGCTATGGATCTCCCAGTAGCATAATATTAGAGAAGATTATTTTCCGCTCATTTGGAAAATCGTATTGAAGTAAATCTTTTGCAAACTTAAAGTTACGTACAAGGATAAACTTAACAAACTTAAACAATAGGTATTAGGTGCATGGGTATAACGCTAAACCAACCGATATTAAACCAAAGCATTTAAAAGAAAAGTTCACCCAATGCTTGTTTACAAACTCGAACAAACACAAACGGTGACCAGCCCAAACTATTAGAATTTGTCGAACTAAAGTTCTCTAAAGTCTACCATCGAACTGTTGCGGCGAGCCAGTTGCCACTGCTACACAAGCACGGTTAGTTTAATCGATATTGGTATATGGAATATGAGTAATGATTGGTCATAATCTGGGGGAGTAACCTAGGGGTTACCATTATACTCTTATAGCTAATCAATGTAAGACAAAAAGTGAAGAGTTATTTGAAATATCAAGGAATTTTTAACCGTGTGTCGCACAGCAACTGTTTATTGTCACCTTAACAAACCCTGCAAACGAATATGGTAGTAAATATCAACCTGTAAAAGAAAATATTATGTTAAATGTTGACTTCCGAACTCCCAACAATCAACGTAAGCACCACACTTGCAATACGGATAGTAGTAGTAGGTTATCTTTAATGCATAAAGGTATGCAAAAAAGTCAAAAGTAAATGAAATACCGAAAGTTGATAAAAAAATAAACTCATTTTCATACGCCGAATGATTTTAGTTTTACATTATTTGGCAGTTTTTAAAACTTGTTTACTTTTCCCGCCGTTACATTTGCAGTGCTCCACGTCCATAGGCGTCGGGGGAGCAAGAACGTCGCCAACTACTCAAATAAATGTGCGCTCATATATTTTTATTTAATGTAAATTGGTACGTTAAGTTAGAGTTTCAATTAGCAGCAAAATTTTAGTTCAAGTTAAATGTTTACTTTTGCATGAAGTAAGGTTCGCATGGTGAACACACGGTTCACGTTTAGTTACAAACATTTCTTAACTTTTCTATTCACTTCTTTAAGTACTCGTAGATGTTACTATCTGCGCGCATCACAATGTCCTGCTCGCTCGTTATTTGGTATGCAGTGGTCAGAAAAATTGTCTTTAATTTTATGGGCAAGTTATTCTTATTATCTATAGACCTGTAATAAAATCGTAGCGATCTCAAAACTGTACATTGAATATTAAAAAAGTAGGTAATTGCTCGAGAACTAGGAACGATTGTAATGCCGAAAATATAGTTTTTAGAATTTTAGTCTGTTTGACAGAATGTATGTTCCAGCATCACGCAAATACTACCGTATAGACTTGATTCAAATTTTGCATAGATATTGCCTATAAGTCTGGTCAGGTGGTGGGGCTATACATTACCACACTATTTGCTATGGGGGATGACCAATATAGCTTTATGTTCGTATTATTCTATAGTTTTCGGGAAAATTGTAAAATGATGAGCCAAAAGGTTAGAATATTGCAAATAGTTACAAATTTATCATCACGCTATACCTATATGGAGATATGCAGTCAGTCATGACCAGTGATCGGAGTAGGTAGATTGATTTTTAGTACTTGTATCATAAATGCACACAGAAAGAATAACATGGATAAGCCATTTTTCCGGAAAGTAATTCCGGTATTTCCGGATTCAATTAAATATTGTTAATGTTGGTAGTGATATTATTACTACTCAATTCAAAATTTAAAGGAAGGTATCAAAACTAAATTAATTCATTATTTATCTGTTGAATAATAAAAACAATCGAATTCCGATCGAAGCTTTAATATTTATTTTTTATTTTTAGCCTAGGATAGCTAGATAGCTAGATCTTTTATAGATAGATATAAATTGTTGCACTTAAATTTAAATATTTTCCTACA
Organism: Agrochola lota; assembly: GCA_947364205.1. Taxonomy (NCBI): domain Eukaryota; kingdom Metazoa; phylum Arthropoda; class Insecta; order Lepidoptera; family Noctuidae; genus Agrochola; species Agrochola lota. Next base: position 910,449 of record OX376219.1, on the reverse strand, counting down.
TAAGTTCCGGTTTTTTTTTAATAATCCACCAATTCCGGAGGAATGTCCATAGTAATATATACGTTTCGGATCAATGACCCCAGTTCAATCTACCTACTCCGATCACTGGTCATGACATATACAGGGTGACTTTTAAAAAGGGGGCGAAAATAAATTTTTATCTGCATTCACAGTATTTGAAAACAATTACAGTCAGCAAGAAAATAGGTTTTTTTTTTCACAAAAACTTTTTTTGATGCCGATCGGGGCTGTTTCATACGGATCAAAAAACTCTATCGGATCACCTGAGTACTAGAAAAGTTAGAAATCGCATCGATGGAGTGAGCTGAATACGGAAGCAGATAGCTTTGCAAATTTAAGTTCGATTCCAATAATTAATATATTTGTGATTCTTTTTTTTACATTTTGTAATACTTTTATGTTATAGTTCGTAGACGTACACAGAAAAACATTAAGTTTAGGCCTCTTCTGTTATCTATGTTTATAATAAGAATAAATATAAATATTTAGTTAGGTGATTGTTTATGAAAAATCCCGTGTATTTACAATCTACTGTTATATTATTTTGGTGATGGCTATTCGTTAAAAATGCAACAGCATGCAGTCAGTGTAACAGTGTTGTGCCATAAGGTAGTATGCAGGAACGCAGGCATTCATTAATTTACTAAAAGTTAAAAACTTCGCAAGCAATGGGAAATTGCTACCAAAAGCTGCGGATGTCGACCTCAGGACAAGCTGCTTTGGGCACGCCACAATTGTGGCGATAAGTCCTCTCTTGGAGGAGTGGCTAGAGAGGCGCCACGGCATCCTCACCTTCCGCCTGACGCAGGTCCTCACCGGACACGGCTGTTTCGGGAGGTTCCTGTTCCGTATAAGGCGAGAGGAAACGCCCGGGTGTCACCACTGTGTGGATCGCCCGGAGGACACGGTGGAGCATACGATGGAGGTCTGCCCTGCTTGGGCAGAGCACCGCCGTGTCCTCACGGAGGCGATCGGCGGCGGCGTTCTCTCGCGTCCGGCCCTGGTACAGGCCATGGTTCGGAGCGAGAGTGCATGGGAGGCCGTCACCTCCTCCTGCGAAGCAGTTATGCTCGCGAAGGAGGAGGCGGAGCGCGCGAGGGAGATGCAAGCTGCACGCCCTGCCCCTAGTCGCCGCAGGAGACGCCCCGGGCGTCGGAAGTCACGAGCCGACTTCCGGCCACCGTAGGCGCGGGCTTACGGACGGTGAGCAATGGGTAGCTTGCCGTCCGATAAGGACCAGGCCCGGGTCAACGGCGCGTTGTGTTCCACGCGCGCCTCAAAGAGATGTCAGCACCAACTGGCGGGGTCCGTAAGGACCAATGCCTGCTGGGGTTGCGGGTTTGTCCGAAAGGGATATCGCGGCCCCAGCACACAGGCAACGGAAGGAACACGGGTGGGTTTTAGTCAGTAAAAGTCTGACACACCCTCCTGCTCCGCCCAGAGCGGGAGAAGTTATTTGATAATTTCCCACCCTCAAAAAAAGAAAAGGACAAGCTGCTTCTCACACGGACAACTGTACGTCGGTTGCTCCCGCGTCTTCTTGACTCTCTTTATATTTTGGCTGCTGAGGTAAAAACTAAAAACGTAATATACAGGGTTTTTTTATAAAAATGAGCTTTTACTTTTTGTAAATTGTGGTGTCTTACGACTTTCACACGAACAAGTCGCGGGCAGAAGCTAGTGATGTAAATAAAACAAAAGCTTTACTTCATAGTAATTTGGTCGAATACCAAATTAGTATGAAGGTAAGAAAAGTTTTGTATTTTGCATATTTTCTTTTCAGTATAATTATAGATACAGATACGTTTGGTTATTTACACACAAAGAAAACATTAGATTCCCAAACTACGCCGGATTCAGACTTAACCTACTCCACAGCCAGCCAGTCGTGATGGACGCAGTTGCCCAAAAAATTGGCAAATATGAACGGATTTGCTCGGAGTCTGCGCCAGGGGCCCCGGGGCCCGCGGGCCACGGGGCCAGGGGTGTCGCATACACAACTCAATTTGCAATGTTTACACACCGTGTTTGTTTGTGTCTGCTATGTTTATTAAGCATACATGTGCGGAATAATGTTGGACTTTTGTTTCAGGAGGCGTGAAACTGTTTGAAATGTTAAATTCTTCTTACCTGGCTGAAAATATTACAAATGGATAAAGTTAGTGACGAGACTAACGTAGTATATATATTAGTATAGTTTTAAAATATGTAACTTAAAATCTGGACAATCGTCTAGATTTAAAGTTACATATTTTAAAACTAATCACTTATACGGCGGAAATCGTGATCATTTTGCAAAAGCCACTTTGTTACACAGTTTTCCTTTACAAATTAATTAATATTATAATACAAATTAAGTGGATTGATGATGGCAGATGGATGTTAATACGTTAGTATGTTCATAGAATCGTTGCTACTGACAACACCCAAGCGCAGTGCTCGGTCGGTGTGTTTGTAACCGACGACCATGGGGGTAGGAGTGAATTACTGTAACTTTACCGTATAGTTACTACCTGATTCTTTAATTATTGCATTAATTGCCTCGTACTTCGCAAAGACCTTTGACCATCTCACTAACTTTCAAGACAAAGAAGGATGTTTCACTTCCCTATCTTTTTGACGATGAATTTGCAAACAAGCATCAATTTAAACTTTAGCGAAAGATTTAAACTGACAATTTAAATTATGCTATGAAACCTACTGTCAAACTGGGTTGCACTGAACTTAATAAGGTAAAGCGCACAATTAACGACTTCCAAGCACGGGCCGCCGTTCGTTTTACATTGTCAGCGCAACGGTATGATATTCACGTTCGGGTTATAGCCAGCCAGCATTATTACTGCAACACTGTTAAAGTTATCGCTCGCGGCAACATTGAAGTTAATTGGAGGTCGGGTAGGTTAAGCATTCTGGAGGAGTTTGAATTGTTACATGAATCTTTATGTACTAGTAGTATAAATGTTGGTGGTTACCTTGGAGGTCGTAAGATCATGCTTAATGAAAAGACTCGAACCTTTAAGGTACTTACTAAGACTTTCGAGAAAAGACAGGTATCATAGAGAATAATAATGAGTAATATAAAGGTATTACACAAGATGAACAATTTAAACTTAAGAGTGAAGAAATTTTAATATGAAGTTGTAAACGCCTGAAGTGCTATATAGCTATCGAGGCCTCTAATATTATCTTGTCATATATACTACTCTGGACAATCAGCTTTCATCGATATGAATCCACTCATAGTTCGAGTATATTTGCCTGAGCTAGGAGAGATAATGCGGGGATCAGACATGAATCAACTTTAACGAGGTAATGAGAAAATGCAGTTTAACGAGGGTCTATTATACATCAACACAGACACCTTTATTAAAGCAACAGAGACCCAAAAACAAAAATCTGTCCATTTCCCCAAACTATTAGTGTGACATGGCGACAAAACTTACAAACACATTAGGCCATTACCTCGAACCCACCATTATTACCAGCCCTGGGGTTGAGCCTGCATTTAACACGTAACTAACAATCAGACCCCTCCCCCTTCAGCCCCCATAGGGGTGAGACCGGCGACCACTTCACGGATCATTACACCCGTTACAACTTTGTGGGATGAATACATGCTGGACAACTTTTGGGGTTGTCGGCCTAGAGGTGGTGACAAAAATATTGAATTTGTTGTCGAAGAGTTAATTGAAATGATAGTGAATTTTAATTGTTTTGCTATTGATTACAGCTTCTGCAATGGTAGCTGCTGCCCAAGCCGAAGAAGTCATATACAAAAATCAGTTTCCTAATTCAGTTTGAATAAAAAATCATAAAACTGCAAAGCAATACTAAAATACCCTTAATCTCTGCTATCGAAAGCTTCCCTAAATTTATTCAACTACCCGTTTAATATTTTAATTCATCCCCTACATCGTATATTTTAACCTATGAAAAGTGGGTATTAACATGCAATTATAAATTATTCATCGTTCCAAACCATTCCAAACATTCCCGCGCCACCGAAGTGGAAACTACAAAGAAACTATGATCAAAGTGGCACATTTCACGAACCAGGGGACACGCATACCCCAGTGGAGGGGGGTGCAGGAGGGGAGGGGTGAGTAGTCACGTACTCTAGTTTTACTCAGTTACTTTTAATTCATCCGGTCGCTGATCTGTTTGGTCAAGTTGGTAGCGACGCACATTGTATCTAAAATCGCGTTTCGAAGACGACAGAGAGCTTCGAAGTTTTTAAGTGTTGTTTTTTTAGCTTAAAATGGTTGGGCACATCACAATTGCGGCGATAAGTTCCCTCTTTGAGGAGGCTGGGGTGCTGCGGTGGTTTGTGAGGTGCCACGACGTTCTCACTGACTGGTAACTGATGTTACGTCTGATGCAGACACGCGGATTACATAATATTTCACTCTTCATTGTATTTCACAATCCTTTTTATTTTTATTTTTTATTATATTTATTTGTCTGTATCTATCCATGACATCACTGCGGGCCCTATCAGAATACCAGCGCTGTGACATTTTTATTTATTTTTAAATGTCGCGGCATCATGCTGAGATAGGAGCCTTTTGGCCTCGTACAGGACTTCCTTCTTTTTATGTTACTGTTACTTTGTTTTTTATTGTTTTTGTTTTTTTCCTGTGCGAGTCACAATAAATACTTTTTCTTTCTTTTCTTTCTTTCTTTATTTCTCACCTTGCTCGTGATGCAGGTCCTCACCGGACACGGTTGCTTCGGGAGGTTCCTGTTCCGAATAAGGCGGAAGGAAACGCCCGGGTGTCACCATTGTGTGGATCGCCCGGAGGACACGGTGGAGCATAAGGTGGAGGTCTGTCCGGCTTGGGCGGAACATCGCCGTGTCCTCGTGGAGGCAATCGGCGGCGGTGATCAGATGCCGTTTCGCTCCGTGCCATGGCCTGCCATGGCACGGAGCGAAACGGCATGGGAAACCGTCACCTTCTTCTGCGAAGCAGTAATACTCGCGAAGCAGGAGACGGAGAGGCAAACTTCGCACCCTCACGCCTCTAGTCACCGCAGGAGACGCCCTGGGCGTCGGGAATTCCAGGCCAATTCCCGGCCACCATAGACGCGGGCTTGCGGACGGTGAGCAATGGGTAGCTCACCGTCCGATAAAGACCAGGCATTTTATGAATAAATGCAGGCCAATTGCAGGCCTAAAAAGCGCTAGTGTGACGATTTGGACTCGTTCCTGACCGGTTGGCCGGAGAAGGCACAACACAAGGAAGTCTGGAAAAATATGGGGTAGGCCTTTGCCCAGCAGTGGGACAATATAGGTTAGCAAAAAAATTATAATAAATGGTCTAATAATACGTTACATCAATATTACGTAGAATTCTTCCATCGTGCTAGGAATTAATAAAGGAACGAAAAAGAACATGAAAAGAAAACATTAAAAATTTAATCAAGCAGTTGTTACTCCTGTCATAAAACTTTAACTATCGGACAGACTACGTGTTGAAGGATCAATGCTCATAAACTGAGGACGTTACTAGCACTTTTTGCACCCCCTGGGGATTAGACAGTGGTCTATTATGGGGTTTTTGGTCCATCCGTGATGGTGTTAGGTCCCTTGCATTAATTGACTTCCCATTTTTTTACGCAATTTTCAAAACTGTAAATAATTACTGTTCCAGAATTCCGAAACTATTGATAAACAAGAGCAAGTATTGGAAATACTTGTGAACTAAATACTTCATTTATCTAAACTGTAAGGCCCTTTCTTCACTGGTTGGTACGTCAGCGGTGCGGGATCGTTTTGGTGCTGCGTGACGTCACGCGTTTTTCTGCGTCGATACCGAAAGCTTACCGAGTCCCTTATATGAAATTATAAATGCGAAAGTGAGTTTGTATGTTTGTTTGTTTGTTCGTCTTTCACGCTAAAACAGCTGAATGGATTTTGATGAAATTTCGCATATGTGTTGACCATGACCTGGATACGCACAGGACAACACAAACAAAACACACAAACACACATATACATATACAGGGGGGGGTATCCTGTGGATCTCTGTGTGATAGGATACTTTTTATCCCGGTAGGACGTTTTACGGCCAAAACCGTATAAATTCGTTAGTTTTGATGACCCGACTCGGTGGGAAGTACCGATCAGAAACATCACAGTTACATGGGAGCCAATATCTGCTATGCCAAAAAAGCCATAAGCACTTAAGTCAAAGTCTTTTACATTTGACTTAAGTGCTTATGGCTGCCGAGTCTAGCATCACAGTATGTCTAATACCTATTAAAAATGAACTTAAGTTTCGTAATTTTATTACGAAAAAGTTTGTTTCCAGACAATCAACTGACCGATGTTCAACTGAAAATAAGATTTTCAAACGGGTTGCTATGGGTTTTATTTTTTTCATCATTTTTAATTTTCTCACCTCTCCGTCTCCGTCTCCTGGGTACGTGTGACGCTTCTGGTTTCTGAAAATTGAGTTTTTGGTATCTAAAATCTATCGTCCACCTACATTCCGAAAATCAGACAGAGTGAAAAAGTTCGATATATCTTTTTTTTTACATATTTAAAAATGCGGTCAGGTCAGACGTGACGCGGAAAATATCTTAAATTTGGATTTTAGAATTTCGGAATAATCAAATCTATCGATTTTATACGGTTTTGTTCGTAAAACCACAAGGCAAAAATTGACGACGCTGGAACCAGAGTAATCTCAGTGAAATTGTTGCCAATACTGAACACAACACAATGGCATAGAAAAACCATAATTTTGGTCATGGAGTCAATTGAATTAATTTGAATTTGGAATTCTAAATGAAATATTCTAATGCAGTACCGTGCGGTACCGCACCGACAAATTAGGAAACGGCCTAAGTTGGCGCCGAAGTTCAACCGCGAGTTATTGCCCGCTTTACTGCTCAGTAGTTTCACCATGTTCGTCCGTTTGTCTGTCTGTCCGCGGCTATTAGCTCAGAGACTCTTAGTACTAGAACGCATTCGGCATGGGTTTTTATTTTAATCAGGCCAATAAACTGGTAAAATTAAATCATTTTGTTTTAGGGTACCGTAAAGTGGGGATTTTTTCCCTTATCTCATGGTGTGGGTTGTCGTTGGAAAGGTCGTTCAATTGTGAGTTTGTGAAAACCATTTTTGGATTCAGGGATCTGTTTGCGAAATATTCAGATTTAAAGTGCTAATTTTTGTTAGAGTCAAGTGTGTGCCCCCGGGGTGCCGGCTAAATGGTTGGTTCTGGATATGCGAAAAAAATCGGCAGTAGCATCTAAAACGAAACAAAAGGGAAAACTATCAGAGCTAAGTAGGCTTTACAAGTTAACGAGTAATAATCGACCAACTTACATTTGCAGTTGCAAAAACATGTTCTCCCATACATTCTGTATTGGAGAACATGTTTCTCAACTACAATGTTAAATTTGTTCTTGAGATAAATTCATCCCACCAATGAAACCCTTCATTGTGCGTGGTCTGACAAGCACTTGGCCGGTTTTTTTTGTTTCTGACTACTGAATTGATTGCTAAGCTAAATTAAATATTCATAATTTATTAATACAGCTCTAACAAACTGGAGTAAGTACTTAGTAGAGCAGAAAATACAACTTTGTTAATACTCGCTACAATTTACTTCGAAATGTACCTTCATACATTGAATTGCAAAGTAAAGCTTCGTTTCCATGAAATAATTATGTCATGCTATTAAGTGTAAAACTATTATGCAATGCAATTTCACCTCAAGTTTACAATTTACATTCAAATGGTTGCATTACAAACAAAATTACAAATTTTGAATTTATTTTCGTGGATTCAAAAAAGGTAGAGGTATTCAAAATATAATATGTCGTTAATACTCAATAAATAACCTCCTAATTCTCCAGTGACACGCAACATCAGGTGGCTTCTAAATATCAGTTCAATAAAGTTTTCAGACTAACCCTTAAAAATACCTATTTACCCAAAAGTATAGTATAAACTTAAAATTGTAAAGTAATGATACTGCAAGCAGTACGTTAATTATAATAGTGGCGTGTACCGGTGTACCGGTGTACCGGTATACACATCGGGAGTTCATTAGGGAGCCACCTCGCAGAGACACTCATTAGGACGATGCCGCGGCATGCTACACACTTCTTTAATTTAGGTTAGTTACTCCATACGTTGAATACATTTTTGAAACAGTAAGTGCAAATACTAATAACGTAGATATAGTTGGTGTAAGTATATCTTAATGAGTGAAATGGAGCATAATTCTTCGTGAGAAGTTTTACGAACAAAAATTAAAGGATAATTTTACCGTACAGTAGAATATTTTACGTACATGTTTTATTATTTGTTTTAATGTGATAGATCTTTACTAATCTTAATATCAGCTTCCACTTAATCAAAAATGATGAATGTTAAAACAGAAAGTAATTAAATATGTGTTTTCAGCAATAATCAGGGGGATTTTTTATTTTAACTCATAATCAATTATTTTAACGCGAATTGTCTTAAATGTTTGTGGTGTGTGTATTTAGACGACTTTCTTTTTGCTCACTTCCAGTTTTTTGCTCTGTGAGAAGAAACTCTTCGCCCAAGTTTCTTTCTCTATTTCCTCATTTGTTTTACGGTTGGCAAAATTCTTGAAATATTGTGTACCTGTAGTGTGGACCGGCACCATGGGTATACTCATTTCAGGTCAGTAATTTATAATTCTTTGGGCACACACATGGTGCGTGGAACAAACGACACTTAACTGCTCGCACCTGCTAGCTGACAATTGTTACAACCGAGAAATATTAGTAGGAAAAATGCAAGGTAAAAATTGAATGAAAAAAATATTTTCAAATTCATTCAATCTGAAACAATTTACCCTTCACAATTTTATATTTACTTGTTTCATTACTAGCTAAACAACTCAAAGTTTGTAAGGAACACAAAACAAAGTCAATATCTAGAAACTTAGACACAACTAAGTTAGTCAAAATTAAGATAAATGTGTTTAATAAACTTCATGCGACTAATATATTCAGAGGTCGCCTCCATATAATTACAAGTATAAATTTACTCGAAGCGGTAGGTTAACTTGGTTGTAAATAAATATATATTAAACCACAGCTTAACGCGAACTTTAATAAAGGGAGCTTAAATCTTTATTAAAAGGAACAAATTTTAAAGATCGTTAGGACTGCAGAAAATATTTAAGAAGAATTTCGTAATTAACTCGTCATATTTCGCGAGACTTTCGAGTTTAATAAAGTTGATGCTAATTATGTATGGTTGTATATGTATATACTGTTCCTGACAGATACACCAGAAAAATATTGGTGTTAAGATTTTCTGTTTCTGCTCTGCACTTACTTACTTAGGTAACCCTGAAAAATACTTGGGAACCAATATTGAATATAATTTGAGATCATCATTTTGGTTGGTAGGCATTAAATACTAACTTCTAGGCATAAAGTCTCCAATCCCTATTGTGGTTGATTGTGTGATTTTTTCTGGACCTTTACACGCATGTTCGTTCACATCTCAAAGTTCTTATAAATATAAAGCTGACACAACTCAGCTGCAAGTCACATTACTATCCATTGCAATAATATCCTGTTCGTCGCGGTCAGAGGGTGGGACGATAGCAGCGGGAGTTCATTTGATTTGACGGCTGATCTCAGCGCGGCCGGCCGGCACTGCGCCGGCAAATTGGACAAGTAACGTTTTTGTACGAAGGAATTACATTCATTTACTAAGAGGAATCCTTATTCGAAGTCTTTGTTTCAAATTATGTAAGTGCTTTACATGTTAACTCACATTACACATAAATGTAACTAACACTGCTGTTGTCTTTAAAATAATCATCTTATCACGAAATGCTCATACATTTACTTGAGCTAAGCTAGCATTTACTTAGTTTGCTGTAATAACAAACATACGAAACTTACCAGTTTAATTGAAAACCTTGTTCGAAGTCATTTCACGACAGGATAATTTCAACGTGTACGATCGTATCATTTATAATTCTCTGACATCTTAGGTAGTAGGTACTTAATAAAATCATTAAATTTAATACTGTAGCTACCTAGCGCACAGTTGATTTATTTTCAGTATCTTGCTGAACTAAAACACTTAGGTAAACATAAACTCCGTTCATAAATCTACCGCAAGTCACATTAAGCGATCTCCGGCGCCAACTTGTTCCGGCGGGAGTTCACTTGATTTGACAGCTGATCTCGGACCACCTCCTTCATGAGGGTACTTTGCATCATTAATGTTATACTGCCAGGATAATAGGACAACCGACGTCTTTGAGTAAGCAAGATAATCAGGTTGTAGATGTAGTTAAGCGTTAACGTAGAGGGCCGATCTGTTTCATTTGAAGAATGTTCCTCGTCATAATATTCATGTTCATTTTCAAGACCACCAGACTTCTTTTTTTAAGTAGAAAAAAATCTGCTGTGATATTATTAGTTAATCATTTTAATTGGCGAAATAAACAATAAGGAAAAAGAACGCCCGTAGTTTATTAAATTAATTGAAACAAAAGATTGTGAAAAACCAATACCCTAGCAAAATGTCGTTTCAAAACTTCACATTACAGAAATACAAATACAGAAGTTATAATCACATTAATCTATCCTGACGGAGACGGCGCGTCGCCATCGGTCGTGACGTGAGACAATGCCGTTGGTTGTGACGCTATCGAAGCCCCACACAATGAGACAGTAGCGGAACACTTCTCAAGATATCTGATGCTAGTGACCGATGCAAGCCTGGGGGTGCTAAGATAGTGCACTGTCTTAGAAGATGGGAATGAATAAGTTGAGATGGTGATATTGATAAATATGGGTAGTGAGCTCAATACTTAAGTGACGTAGATGTTTTAACCGATTTTGAAGGTAATGATAGATGTGAAGAAGAAAATAAAGTCAAGTAGGACGGAATACCTATTGAAATTGTATCGTTTTATACATATACTAGCTTCTGCCCACGACTTCGTCCACGAGGCTATAAACTTCCTCAAGAATTGGGTCATGCAAAAATAATTGTTTAAATCCGACTGGTAGTTCCGGGGATTACCCCCTACATACAAACTTAAAAGAAAGGAAGAAAGAAAAAGTATTTATTGAGACTCGCACAGGAAATCACAAATTAAAAAACCGGCCAAGTGCGTGTCGGACCACGCATACCAAAGGGTTCCGTAGTTGGCATGAATTTATTCCAAAAACCAAGTTCTGTTCCCAGAAAAAAACTATAACTGTGCTTCAACCAAATCAACCTGCGAGTGGGTAGGAAGGAGGACATTTTGGATGTGAATCGTTAAATGATTTTGTTATTTTCATCAGCTAGGCCTATATTCTTCAGATAATTTTGACACTGCGGTACAGAATATTGCAGTTTTAAGTCAGTGCCATCTCTTGACCGAGAGTGGAACTAATGTTATTTTTGTTGATGATTTCTGAAATAAAGTGCTATTTAGAGACATCGTTTTATTTTTTTTGTAATCTTTATATAAACTTCTATCACATAGAATAATTTCAGATTTTTCTCTATGAAAACTTCGGAGATAAGGAGGCGGAACGGTATTTTTTTTTACATTTTTCGTCAAAAGTCTAAAACCATGCGGCCTAAAAGAAAAAAGAAACATGTTTGAGAATGTGCTAATAGTGCTCTTTCATTTATTACCCCACATGCCCTACTAGCCCCACTTCGAATTTTAGGACCCACGTTCAGTCCCTGTTGCAAAAAAAATCTTTCTTATTTGCAAAATATTTGGGCAAATGTCATCTAAAAGTATACCAAATTTCAAGTTCTTGAGATATCCAGCTGTGACAGCCAGACAGATTGAGTCCCACCATATGGGTTCCTTTTTACCATTTTGGTATAGACATACACCTTAAACCACCTAAACCACCTTAAGACCCTAAGACACCTTAAAAACATAAATAAAAATGTAAAAAAACAAAGTAAAATTTAAAAACCAGCCAAGTGCGGGTCGGACCACGCACAATGAAGGGTTCCGTAGTTGGGATGAATTTATCCCAGGAACAAACTTAACATTGTAGTTGAAAAACGTGTTCTCCCATACGGAATGTATGGGAGATCATGTTTTTGAAACTGCACATGTAAGTTGGTCGATTATTACTCGTTAACTTGTAAAGCCTACTTAGCTGTGATAGTTTTCCCTTTTATTTCGTTTTAGATGCTACTGCCGATTTTTTTCGTATATCCAGAACCAACCATTTAGCCGGCACCCCGGACACACACACTTTATTATTTCTCGTTAACCTGTACAGCCTGCTTAGCTCTCATAGTTTTCCTTTTAATTTCGTTATATATACTACTGCTGTGAATTTTTTCACAAGTCCAAGAACAACCTTTTAGCTAGAAGGGGGGGGGGGGGACACACTTAACACTAACAAAACGATCCCTGAATCCAAAAATGGTTTCGACAAACTTACAATATTTTTGAAAGACCTTTCTACCGATACACCACAACACGGGGTAGATGAGGAAAAAAAAACATCCCCACTTTACGTGTAGGGGAGGTACCCTAAAAAAAATGTTTTTCTTGATTTTATTTTACCACTTTGTCGGCATGATTAATATGTATACATATGTCAATTACAGCTTTCTAGTACCTACTAACCGTCTCTGAGCTAAGCCGCGTACAAACAGACGGACAGACAGACAGACGGACATGGCGAAACTATAAGGGTTCCTCGTTTACTACGGAACCCTAAAAAGCAGAAAATCCTGTACGATGCCAAAAGGCTCCTATCTCAGCATGATGCTGCGATATTTTAAACAAACACAAATATTACTATAGTAGATATAGATAGGTATGTCCCTAATTTCGTAACCTTTTCATTATAATATAATGAAAAGGTTACGAAATTAGATATTATCTAAATGGAAATGCTTAATGCATTGCTTTAAGCTGTCTATATATTAATAACATCAAATAATACCAAAATAGAAACAAAACAAATTCCAAACAATACGTAATTTTAAACCGGCATTAAATATCCCTGAAAGTGTCTACCGCACGGTCTTTTTGATCTTTTAACAGGCTGTTGAGGGCGGCCTCTCCCAAACACGGCTGAATATATCCCCATAAGTGGCCGATAAATCCTTTGTTAAAACAAAACACGGGTTCCATTGTTCGTCCCAGTGGTGGGAGCTACTTCCGGCCGCGGGAAGTATCTGAGACGATTATCTTTAATAGGATCTGCTGCTACTTCGACAAGTTTGCTGCTAAGTCTGATTAACTTGGATACTTTTGAATCGTATGTAGTGTTGTTGTGTGGTACATTGTTGATGGGATTTGTACCGGTATAAAGTTATTCAAAGCTTATGGAGCTTAGTAGTGTAGATACTTACTTACCTACATAATATTTAGCAATTCAGCTAATTATAATTATGTACTATTTGTCAGTTTTAGGTGATAACTATAATAGTAATTTTACTAGTTACGTGTTGCTTTACTGTGTTTCGGCTTAAATTTTGTATCAGAAATATAATTTGCATCAGAAATGTTTCTGATGCAGATTAGGCGTTTTGGATAAAAAAAATTGACTTAATATTGGTTTTCATTGATGTGACATCAAAATCAAATCAGTGAAGCCTATCAATTTACATAGCTACAATTATTGAAATGATGGATTACAATAACAAATGGATGAATTGGGAATTTCTAGATTCTAATTACATATCAATCGTATTTCAGTAGAGCGGATTATTTGATTGAATATTTAGATTGGAATTTACTGGTGTTCAATAAAAATTGTTGTTATTGAAGGATATTATATAATTTGAACTGTGTCGATATCTCATATTTCACTAATGATAGTATTCTTATCCAACTATCACTAGACGGTACCTAATATAATTTTCAAAAAGACACCCAGCTACAACATGCCTGGTCTCTTAATAGCACCCAAGAACTCACAAATAACTATGGCAACAACCACTAGACTAAATTGCATTTATACTCCTTCACATTACCTGGTACAGTACGAGCAACATTTACTCCAATTCGTTGTTCGCAAATGCAGAGGTCACGCTACAAACGCTATCAAAATTTCACATCACAAATAGCGCGCGCAGCCAACATTGAGCAGATTAAATTCAAATGAGATGTCAAATACCAACAGTTGCTTTGAAATGTTAACAATGGCTTCCAAATAGAAATTCAGTTCCTATCGCTTGTTCAAATTTGGTGCCGATAAAGTATTAACGTGAGGACTTTAAAAATTGTTCATGTTAGCACACTCAATTGAATATTTAAATGTTTCATGCTCGTTGTTGATACCGCTACAATAAAGGATTTTGTAACGGAAATGCTTTAACATGCTTTCACGGGTATTGGATTGCAATAATTGATGGATCATCTGTACTGGATGGATGCTATTGTTCGTTTGGTATTTATGTAGGTATCTGATGTAAAGTGCCCTCCAAAGTTAATAAACCTACGTTTTTAGGGTTCCGTACCTCAAAAGGATAAAACGGAACCCATAAAGGATCACTCGTGTGTCTGTCTGTCCGTATGTCACAGCCGATTTGCTCCGAATCATTAGATTCGGAGCAAATCGGCTGTGAAATTTCAACTAAATCGGTCCATTGGGACCGATAAAGTTGATATTTGGTACACATTATGTATTTACGAGTATATGGCCCAAACACGGACGTGTAACGTAAATAAATGAATTTTGAATTTTGGGGTTACTTTTTGGGGGCAAATAAGAAAATAAAAATGAAAAGTTTTGCAAACTGAACCGTGTGACATATCAAATGAAAGTACTTGTTGCGAGGATCTCAAATATATTTTTTTTATAATTTAAACTAAATACTTTTAAAGATATTTAAGAAAATTGACCACTCCCTCCCTTATCTCTGAAACTATTGAGCCAAAAATTTTGAAAAAAAATGCAGAGAATGGTTCTTTACTAATAGATTACAGGAAAACCTAAAAGCAGTCTATACTCTTAAAATAACATGGTAAATCTCCCAATATTATTGTTGTAATGTTAAGTTTGTTATTGGGATTAATTCATCTCAACTACGAAACCCTTCATTGTGCGTGGTTCGACACGCACTTGGTCAGTTTTTTTTTCTTCAGATAATGGTCAATATCCCTGGTAGGTACTTTATAACGAAACCTATTGTAAATTATGATATTTAACCAAAAATATTGTTCATGTAACTTTTGTGTTACTTGAATAATATTTTTAATTGTAAATATTGTAAATCTGCATAAATCATAAACGTCAAATCGACTTTTGGTCGCTACAATTCAAGTATTTAACTACTTACTCAAAAGCGGACATAAAAAATACAGGTAATTCTTTATCATATAGACCAGGCCTATTCCATGGTAAAAAAACCGGCCAAGTGCGAGTTGGACTCGCATACGAAGGGTTCCGTACCACCGTACAATTTTTAGCAAATATGACGAATTAAGAAAAAACTACTTCCTAGATCTCGTTCAAACCAATTTTCGGTGGAAGTTTACATGGTAATGTACATCATATATTTTTTTTTAGTTTTATCATTCTCTTATTTTAGAAGTTACACACACACATTTTACCACTTTGGAAGTGTCTCTCGCGCAGACTATTCAGTTTATAAAAAAATTATATTAGAAACCTCAATATCATTTTTGAAGACCTATCCATAGATACTCCTTTTTTTTTTTGAGGATGGGAATTCATCAAATGACTTCTCCCGCTCTGGGCGGAGCGAGAGGGCGTGTCAGACTTTTACTGACTAAAACCCACCCGTGTTCCTTCCGTTGCCCGTGTGCCGGGGCCGCGATATCCCTTTCGGACAAACCCGCAACCCCAGCAGGCATTGGTCCTTACGGACCCCGTCAGTTGGTCCATAGATACCCCACAAGTATAGGTGTGATGAAAAAAAAAAAAAAAAAATTAGTTTCAGTTCTAAGTATGAAAAAAAAGGAATACCCATTTTTTTTTTTTCTATTTTTCAGTGAAAATCTTAATGCGGTTCACAGAATACATCTACTTATCAAGGCTCAACAGTATAGTTCCTATAGTTTCGGAAAAAAGTGGCTGTGACATACGGACGGACAGACAGAAAGACAGACATGACGAATCTATAAGGGTTCCGTTTTTTTGCTACAGAACCCTAAAAAGAAACGTAGATTTTAAATTGTAATGTGACATTATATCTATAGTGAAAGCACTGTATGTTTATTATGTTTTTAATCTAGACAGCAATATCCACCAATATACACAAAATCTGGGCCACAGGCTATTTCATATTCCAATTGAGACAGTCGAGAATACACAACAAACACAACTCAAATCTAAACAGCTCTTCACAAAACTTGAAGCACAATACAGATCTTAATTGTGGCGTTGTTTAATGACATCGTGTGACAAGAGTCTCTCATGTCTCTTGTCTGTCTGATGCAATGTGGTTCCTCAACTATTGGGGCTTTCGGGAATTCGGCCACGTTTGTAGCGCTCACTAATGAAGCCCAAGTTTTGTGCCACACAGTGCTGGTGTGCTCTTAGTGGTGAACTTTGAGGAAACTGAATACTGAATGGAAAGTGGTACTGTTTTGATTCAGAATTCATTATATGTATGGCTCGTATGCTTTTGAATTTAAGACTCAGGTACGTTATTAGACGTAAAGTTTTGGACGTAAAATGAGAAAATTGGAAGATTTATTGTTGGAAAATACGAACTACAAGTTACTTTTATCTTCTAAATTGCCGACACACACACATGCCGTGACACGGGCACGTTAGAATCGTGGCACGTCACGACAACGTGGCCCATGCCTCGCCATGCCATCTGCCGGGACGAAGCACGTTCTACGCTAACTGTGACAAATACGCGCCCACTTGTTTACTACACAAACTGTCGCCGGGGTAACATACGTGTATGTGCAGCGGGATTGGGGTCCAAAATAAATCAGGAGGCTACGTTTCTTAGTGCGGCCTTGACCATTTTGTCACAGGAATGGAAATGTACCGGCATTGATATACGCGTAAATATTATGTCTTCGCAAATGTAGCAAAATTTGTGGGTTCTTAATTTTGTAAATTACATTTTCCAAGCTATGTTATCGTGTTACAATAATTTTGATTACTTGAATTTTGCTGTTTACGTTATTTAAAGACGTGACAGAAGTCTAAGAACTCATTTATAATAAGCAGATCACCGAATCTTTAGCGTTAATACCTAACTTTAATAAACATGATTCGTAATACCACAACTAATAAAGCTATCTTCACATAGAGCTGAAAAATCTCCAATAGCGAAAGTCTGACTGTCATATCGTGATCGCAAGATATCTCGCAAACTTACGGAGTTAGTTTAATGACGTGTCTCGCATCCATTACTCAGATCCTAGGCGAGCGTTTAAAGCTTGGCTGTGCAGCGTGCAGTAGAGTGGCTGTGCGGATGGCGGCACGATTAGCAATTCCGATGCACCAGTGTTTACTGCTCTTCAGTCCCACTCAGACATGGCTCCGTGTACTTCGTCTGGTGGCTTCAAGTTACAGCGTCATTGCTTGAGATATGCAGCTGCAACATCTGTGTATGCAATGCAGTAAACAATATGTTATACTAACTTGGGGTTCATGAGCCATATTGGCTTGGATACCGAAGTATGTCATTCTTTGTCAATGTTTCTTTCATTTGTGTTCCTATTAGGCTAAGTACTACTTTGCCTTCTTTGTACATAAGAGTATGTTGAAGTTTTGTTCGTTCATGGAACGTGGTGTGTAGATTTGAATACGCCTGCATTAGATTTTTACTTCGAATCTAGTTTGAGGACTAAAGTCTCGTTTTCCGGTGAAATGTGCAGATTCAGCATGTCTCTAATTAGTCTCGTAATTATAACGCATGTGTCGGTTCGGTTCCTTTTGCAGAGTAATTGCAGCTCAAAATCTTTTGAAAAGTTGTGAGATGAGAAACTTCAGAATTGAATAAATGCGGTTGCAATGTAGTAGGTTTCATTGTAGATAGCTGTATATTTTGTACAGGGTGGACTCATTTTTCAGTCATGTCTCGTTAGTTCCGCGAAGGTAAGCTTTTAATTAAACTTATAAAGTGCAACGCGAGATACTCGTAACACATTAAGTTTGAAAATATTGATCTACAGGTTTACTGAAAATATGTATGATGTATGTAGGTATATATACTGGCACTTACATGCTATCTACTACTATGTATGAAAATAATTTACTGAACATTCTTCTGAAAAAATAATACCGTAATTAATTAATTATTGTTAAGTATGTATTTATTATGATACTCCGCTACTCAAAACACTTTGCTTAAAAAAAAATGCGTTCGTTCTAAACCTATGTTTGAAGTAAAGCCACGTTATTGGTAGATTCCAGGCGCACAGCATACATATTAGATTGTACGTACTCATGCATGCGATTCTGTTTGATCTGCGGCCGCTACTCCGATTGATTGATTCATTAGTATCTGCATAGAGCGGGCACTAATCAGAGCTCGCTAGCACTGATGTCGAAAGCGAAATTAATTACTTGCTATTTCATATTTTATACGTGTTCTTTATTGAATCTTGTTTCAATTTAGACCATCCTGTAGTGCAATATTATTTTTTACTTATTATACACCTTTTAAAGAGAGTTTCATTTAACGACATTTATATTTTTTTTGAAAATAAACCATGAAGAACTTAGTTAAAGTTTTATCCTCCAGTCTCTCCCGTACTACCAGCCCTTTTTTTGGTGTTTTATTATGTGGTAAACTTTCTATAATTTTTTCCACGTTGAATAGTCAATAGTCATAGTCTATGTAAAACTACCTGTTAATAAGAAAACTTAGTCTTATTACTTAGAAAACAGGTCTGTAAACATATCACTAAAACAACGTCTACCATAAACAACAAAACATTAGTCATCATGCCATACGAAGCCAGCCAAATAACCAACATTTTTTACAGCCGGCCGTCCAATGAGGAGCTGGTAAGCGTCCTCGCTATTGTTGTACGAGCCCATTTCGCAATGTATCGCGTGCCAGACGGCTCTGTTGCAAAATTGATGCGACCTCAGCAGGGGCTGGCCCGTGCAAGTTTCATTTCGATGACAGTTGAATTATGCATCGCCTCAAATGAGATGTTTTCCGAGGATGTTCTAGTGACCGAGTGGTGTGCCAACCCTACAGGGTGAGTGATTGTATGCTAACTAGTGCCTGTGGACAAATTAATTAATGTCATTGTATGTGCTGTACCTGCCGATAAGGAGACGTGATAGGTGTTAATTTGTAATCATGTAAGTAACTATACAATAACATACCTAATAAAGGATTATTAATCTCCGAAATGACA
Source organism: Agrochola lota (assembly GCA_947364205.1). Classification (NCBI taxonomy): domain Eukaryota; kingdom Metazoa; phylum Arthropoda; class Insecta; order Lepidoptera; family Noctuidae; genus Agrochola; species Agrochola lota. The sequence goes on along the minus strand of OX376219.1, from coordinate 891,127 downwards.
AGTCAGAGGTCACAGTAGAAATATTGTGGCTAGCCACTGTTTACAGAAATATTGCAAGTCTTGTAAAAACCTATGAAAAACTACCACTAAATTCATTTTTAGCCACAAATTTTAAAACATATTTGCGCACCTTGCATGCAAAATTACTCAATTACTCGCTAAGCCACACATTTCCCCGCGATGGCGTCGACAAACAAGCGATGTATTAAAGTGAAGTATGCAGGTGTATTTTGTACTGTAGGGGTGCCTAGCCCCCGCTGGCGCCTTGCGCCCAGCACTCGGTGCTCGGTGGGGCCAGACCACGCGCCCGGAAAGCAATTAGAACAACTGAGACGTGTAATGAGTGACGCGACGCCGCCGCCTCGTTGCGTCTGCGCTGCGTGACGCTGCGAGAAGCTGCAATGGGTAATGCACCCGGAAAGTATACCGTCCTTTCTATAATGTACCTAAATAGCTAGTGATGGTTGGTTCTGTGAAAATATGTAAAACTAAGTTATGGAAAAATCATGAATGAATTGGAGTTAAAATCAAGTTTATTTTAAAATAACGTAACGTAATCCTACAAGAATAAAACGGGTACAAAGATTCTTAAACTTTTTCCATCAGTCAAATCATAGTTATACTTCGGTGTTACCCCTGACCCCTGCCTCACCCAAGGGAAATAGAAAGCGTGTTGATTTAGCAATAAATTTTCCCGAAAAAAGCCGGCGGAGGTCAAGTATGGAGATAGCCCGGGCTCGGTATTGACCTCTTCCACTGTGAGATAGTATAATCTACCTCTTAACTCTAGAGTTCCCACTATATTAATTAAGGTTAATATTTGCTCTTACCAGCTTTTTGCTTTTACTTTGTATCCGCATTTTTTTACTCGATCATCTTTTGTTGTGTTTCTACGTATTGTAATGGATTTATTAAGTGGCTACCTAGGATGATCTTCATAAAACACTGAATTAAAATAATCATTTTACCAACTACGGATGGTATATAGCTAAATACTAACAGTACGTACTAACGAGTTTGTTAAACCCACTCATTATAATAATAGGTATAATGCAGCGCGTGGTTGCATAGTATTCCCCCACAATTGGAATTACACACGATATTATCAAAACCAAACCACTCCAGAGAGCTTTTAACAAAGCTCCAAATTGCTGCATAAACTATTTGAGTGTGGTCGCCCAAAACCTTTGCAAAACTACGAATAGTTCAGCACAACATAAGGTTACAATTTATTCGAAATATCACGTTCATTATAACACTTGCAATTAACATAGCGTAACGATATATTTCTGAAGTTGATCCGCTTTGAAGAGAAAGGTTGTTTGCGCTGCAATTTTAAATTTTCAGGGCGGGAGTGGAGACCAGAATTAACATGTAAACTGGAAATATTGTTGATGAATCTCCAGGATTAAAAATAATGAGTGGAGAATTCAGTCTCAACGCGAACTGTATTACACTGAAAAACAGCCTACAGATTTTCACAACGTAAGTTATATAAAATTGTAGCTGCAGTTTTAAAACTGAAAGTTTGCGTAAAACTTAACATGCAAACCAAGAAAATAAACTTAGTAAAATCAAAAGTCGCAACGGAAGATCAGTCTCTCTCTAACAAGAACCATGTCGAAAAGATCAGTCTCTCTCTAACAAGAGCCATTTCGAAAAGATCAGTCTCTCTCTAACAAGAGCCATGTCGAAAAGATCAGTCTCTCTCTAACAAGAGCCATGTCGAAAAGCAAAAATGTACAAGCATAATCAGCCTTTAATGTTCCCACTGCTGGGACACAGTCCTCCTCTCTGTGAGAGGGGAGTGGGCTGCAATCCACCACGCGGGCCCAGTATGGGTAAGTGGATATCAAATATCGATGGTCTAAATAGTCTAGAAGACCGATGTTATAAGTACAGTTTTGGTGATTTTTCAGGAGAGCAGTTTAAATAAACTGAACCACACTAATTCTAGTCCTATAATTGTGTCTTTCACATCTTTTACATAAAAGATTTAGATTTTTCCTTACGTACTTACATGATGTTTTCATAGATATATTGACAAGGCACCGTCATGATGTTCCTTAGAGAGTCGCGCCTACGAAGCTTATGGAAAAGTGTTGTTTTTATTCCTAATTTGATTTCTTTTTTTTTGTAATTATTCTATTCAGATTTGCATATATTTTCATTTTCTTATGACAAAATTTATAAGTATAATAGTTCTGTTTACACAAGGAATCTTCAGAAAGGTAAATAGTCGTCGGTGGTCATTATGGAATGAGGGTTACAATTTGATAATTTATCATGTCATTGTTTGTGAAGAGAAAATAAATTATTTGAATTTGAACCATCCGTGGCCGTCTTCAGTTGATCGCGTTCATCTCATTTAGATATAAATTGATGAAGGTCTACTAGCTCCCCTTTATAGCTTGCGTTTTTGTTGAAATCGGCACATAGCATCTGTCATCGAATTTCTGGTTCTACGCTGATGAAATAATTTACACAAAGTAAAGTGCCTGCCTGGGTTTGAGCCCGCAACCAACAATTCGTAAGTCGCGGCCGGTACCGCTGGGCCACCACTGCTGCGAAAATATAGATATGATGCGCAACAAAGCAGAACGCTGGCTACTTGTGAACTAGCCGATTTTCCTGAGAACTCTCAATAGTTTGGTGCAAGTCAAACACTGAAGCGGTTCATTTGAACTCCAAGCGGATAAGCAACAAAATGACTCGACTTTGACGGAAAGTCTGTAGAGAACTGAATGTTCTCTTGGTAACAACTATAACAGTAGCTGAGATCAGTATATCTGTCTTTGCTCGTTTGCTCAATTAGAAATAAGATGATCAGTTGTAACGATCGTTAAAAGCTGACGAGTTTTGTTTGAAACCAACTAACTGAAAATAAATTCTGTTGTTACATTTAAATAATTTTAAGAACTTCTTCCTTCTTTTATACATAGATCCTCTTCTTCTTTGTTTTCTATGATATTTATAACAGCCTGCAGCCTTCACTTGAGCGATTTTGTTCATAATGTCAGTTGAAAGTTAATGTATATTCTGAAAAACGGAAACTATTATAAACAAAAAGACTCCTCTAAGTACTTGTTTGTGGTGAATCCCAACGTCATGGCACAAATTGCCCACTCCGTACGAACCATTACATTTTTGAGTGGCTTTAATTACTCCCGAAGAGTGCTAGTGACGCAATTACAACATTGTTACTTTATACTGCACTCAACTGCAGCACAATAATAAGTAATCAATGAATTTAATGTATTGTTAGAAATGAATGCTACGCCGTAATAACATTCTATTTACTCAGTTTTTCAGTTAATTTTTAAATGTAGAACAAAGTGCATTTGTTGTTCCGTTTTTCTTCTATTACTGTTCTTAAAAGTTAGTTTGTTGTATGGAAGTTTTGAAATTGTTGTTCATCATTAACTTCATAAATTATAGATATAGCATTGTAAGTTCAATATGGGAGCCGAAAGGTTCTGGAGGGCTGACCGCGACCACTAGAGCATGTAATTGTTTTAGGGATCTAAGAAACCTGTCTTGAAAAGAAATAGGCCTCGCACAAGGTGGACCGATGACCTAGTGAAGGCCGCAGGAATCCGCTGGACACGGGAAGCACAGAACCGGTCGAAGTGGTGGTGCTTGGGGGAGGCTATGTTCACGTCACCGTCACTGTTCCACGGTAGGGCAGATGCGTCTTCCCGTACATAAAAGAAGCGATCAAATAATACTAACTTCGCTCAGTTAGTGTTCCAAATAGACAAGCATTTTATAATATGTTAATCAATATAAACACAAACATTAACAAACTAACGCACGCTTGACAAAAAAAAACAAAGAATAACAACAAGTAACAGTAAAAGTTTTGCTCATAACTGCCTGGTACAAGTAGCAGGCTGCAGCGGTTTCCATTGCACCCCGCGTTGTGGCCATTATACGTTTGAGTGGCTGTAATTGCTTTCCAAGAGGCTCCGAGGCTAGGAGCGTTAGTTGCACGTTCAGTCGCTAGATACTGGTGAAATTACTCATTTAGAAAGCTCTGTTTATGTATCGTTTGCGATGATAGATGACGGTGATTATCATTGTGTGCGAGAACTGTATTGGAAGTGTGTGTACATACATAAAATTAACTGTTTGTACTTACATTTATTTTGGTGCATGGATAATGTTTTCATGAAAATTACAATGTGCAGTTGAATTACAAGTAGTTCTACTCTTGACATAAATATTTAATTGGTTCTATATCTAATTGGCTTAGTACATAGAGATTCCGTCTAATAAAGTACTCACTAGTAATTTACCCTAGTCTGTACAAACCGATTTGACACGATGAGACACGTATCACCTAATATTAGCGATTTAAGACGACACCTTATGGTAATCGGTGTCTCTGTTCTCAGAGAGACGATGAACACGTCACCACAATTATATTGCGCGGGAACGTTCCGCTTGATTTACAACGAAAGTTAAGTTGCCGCCATTTGCAAACATTCGTATACACACGCGATAATGTATGCATGGCTCGACGTTGTTACAATGATCTCGTTTTGGGTATCTTTGCAATGCTGATAGATAGTTTCAATAAATAGTGTCAGTTCATTACGTTGTTTGAGTTATGATTATTGTATTCGACAATTTAGCACTGGGTTATATTCTGTTTATAACAAGAATCTTCTGTTGAATAGTTGCAATTTTATGTTCAGATTTATAAAAGTTACGTAACAAAACTATGAGGGTTCCATGTTGTGTCACAGGGCTACAAAACACAACATATAGGACGGCGTCCCGCCATAACATTATCATGCAAACAGGCTTCATAAGGCCAGTTAACAACATTGCACTTTAAAGGCAGCAATAGTGCGTAAGTAATAAGCATTAGCTAGGCCATCGCCCACACTACTGCTGACCTATTTGCTATATTTTTTTACAGGATAATGAAGTACTAATGAAATATCAGGCTAAAAATAGCCAAAGACGTCGTGACAGATATCTATTTTCGCAAGTACTTGTCGAGGATCAAGGAGGATAAGTCAAGATTTTATTACGTCAGGATAAAAAATTAAATTGCTGTAACTTATATAAAAATATACAAGGAGCTCAAAGTTCCGCTTTATTGAATAAAACCAGGAATTCTCTATTTTTATCTCACGAGAACCATGTAACTTTAAAAAATATTTATAGGCATGCTGTTGGATATTTTTAATGTATAATAAATCTATAATCTATAAATTGCAAACCAAGTTTTTATATTGCTTCTTACTCTTATAGTTAAGGTGATGTGTTTTTTGTTTTCGTTTTTGTGCTCACACCATAAATTATTATTCTATGTCTATACGTGAGGATTTGTAACTGGCTTTCTGGTGACTATGGTCTCCTTTTTTGACTGTTTTTATTAGCTGTAAGTTCTCCATGTACTGAATAAATAAATAATTAAAATCTGAGTTCCTAGTCGCAATGAAGTCAAATCAATTAATTATTTTTATTAAAAGTAGTGCTAATTTTCTATCCTATATCATTTGGTGCTTTAAAACTCCTCAAGTTGCACCATCCCCCCCTACTTACCAGTTGCTACAACACTAGATGATGGCATCTTAGATCAAGATGGGGGCATCTTAGCAGTAGCCATGAGTTCAAGTATTCACAGAAAGTCGCTATAAGCGTCGCTAACGCGGTAACAACGCTAACCACGCTGTAACAGGCCATTTCAACCAATAACAGAACGTCTGCCGTACTAATAAAGGTAAAACGTCCGATAGAATCGGCGGCGGACTGAGTGAGGAGCGGTAGCGGGAGATGAAACAGAGCCGCAACGCTGTTTCTCAGCGGCAACCGTCGTTGTTTACTTGATGACGTTGACCGGTGCTGCATATAAAGTACAAAGGCACAACTGTCATAATTTCATAGAGAAGAGACTTTTTGGTGCTTATTTATTAAATCATGGCAGTGTATAGAGCGCCGCAAGCGGCATTGTATCACCATCGGTTATAGTGCCGCCAGCTTGCGGCATACCAGGACATCATTTTAAAAAGCCGCACGCGGTATTACTGTGCGTTTGCACTGGCGAAACATTCACATAAAAACATGTTGAAATCTATTTTCTGTGAATGGTCGAAACAATGTCAGATACAATGTTTGACAGAAAATAGAGATTTTGACATATTTTGTAGTTGTACGGCGTAGTTGACGGAGCCCCGCTCGACGGGGCTCCTATTTCAGAATGGTTAAACCTTGCTTGGAGGCTTATCTTCAAGTTTAGTGTAAGAAGCACATTGACGCCTCAAGCTTTTAAGAAAATATTAAAGTTCTATGTTTACTAAGTTTTATTTAGTACTTTTTAGTTCATTAAAAGGTTGTTTTTTAAAAGCTTTTTACTTATATTTTATTTTGTACTTTTTAGCATTAGGATTTGTTTAAATATCTGTTCTATCATCAGATTTCCAACAAGCTCAACAATATTTTTAATTGCACAGTTTATAAATCAAATCCAGTTTTTAGAACGTATTGTTAAGACAAATCTTATGTAACCAAATATGACAGGGCTATCTGGTTTACTTGAGGAGTAGTCGTGACCACCTTCCGGCTCCATCACCATTCTGGACACTACCTAGTGTAATAGCGCTTGCCAATACATATCCAATGAGACCGAATACGATAGTGCTATCTTGTTTAGTTAAGGAGTGCTCGTGACCACCTTTCGGCTCCTTCATCAGACCTTAGACACATCCAAGTGTCAAAGCACATGTCAATACATAACCTATGACTCCCAACACGATGTTGCAGTCTTGTTTGATTGAGGTTTTCCCATAGCCACCTTCCGGTTCAATCGTCAGACCCTGAACACCACCTAGTGTCAAAGCACTTGTTAATACATTAACAATGAGTCCAAACACGATTGTGCTATGTTCTTTGATCGAGGAGTTCTTATGACCACCTTTCGTCTCCATTATCAGACTCTGGACACCACTTAGTGTAATAGCACTTGTTAATACATAACCAACGAGTCCCAAGATGACGGTGCAGTCTTGTTTGATTGAGAAGTTCCTATGGCTACCTTCCGGCTCCATCATCAGACAATAAAAAAATCGATGTCGATGTCGAGTCAAATAAGTCAATCGATAAATAATTTGTATTACATATGTCCCATTTTAAACTCACAAAATAAAAAAAAGAAATAGTAATCAAAAGCTACGTTTATTAAACTTCAAATGTTTGTTGAGGACAAAAAAAAAGAAAACAGTCGACACACGTCACCCAGTTATTAAACCAAAGTTGTTAACGTGGAGTTTTCACCAGAGTTACATTTACCATAGTCAGTTCGTATTTTAGACACGAAATCTGTGAATATAAAAGAAGATTTTCATCTTCGCTTTTTTTTAACACTTTAGGAAAGAATTTATTAGGTCCTAAAAGTTGAAGCACGAACTTCCACTATTAAGACCGTCATTTATATAATTGGGATCATTTATCGCTCTCTCCTGCCTCTTGGCCCGCCCCACAACCCCTTTATACCATAGTGATAGAAATTGAGTAGTGTTTCGTAACTAGTGCTTGCTGTAATTACAGCCGTGGGCTACGGCTAAATATTATACGTTCAATTCGCAGTACGCAATATAGTGCGTCGGCAGACTATATAGTCTCCCCTGGCTAAGTTTGCACTGTGCACCCTTACCAACTGTGTTTAAGTACCTACTTCAATATGGTCGATATTGTTTTTTAGGGTTCCGTACTCGAAGGGTGCCAAGTTGAATACTATTACTCAGTCTCCGCTAACTGTCCATCCGTCTGTCTGTCAGCGGGCTGTATCTCATGAACCGTAATAGTTAGACAGTTGAAATTTACTCAGATTGTGTATATCTATTGCCAAGTTCTGGGCCAAACAGAAAATATAAATTATATTTGCAATCGACACGCTAAGAAGAAGATTGCCGCTATAACAAAAATAAAATAAAGTTAATAATTTTAAAAAAGTTAACAAACAAGAAACATGTTTCGAGGCAGACACTATTGTTGTTAAAACTAATTTTCACTTTTTATTTTGTTATTTTTATTTTGTATTTCACGAACCGTGTCCAAATAATTTTATTATTTCCTTTTTTTAAGCGATTTTCGCTTGATTTTAATACGGTACGAAATAATAACAATTGAACGAACCGCCACTTTGCCTTAGGGCCGAGTCACACCGGAATGGCCGGCAAATTAATCAACATAAAACCTCACACTGACCTGCAAAATATAAAAAAACTAAAGAAAATTTGAATTTCGCAGGCTACCTTAGCGCATGCCCCTTAAACAAAAACGCTATGATGCCCGCAAAACTGTCAATGTTTCTTGATGATGGTTTATGGCCGGACGACTTTCAATTTCGGAAATTTATCTATTATAATAGAAAAACTTATGAAAAGAATGAAGAAAATAGAATAATACGCAATGACGAGAAACTCAATGACGACGGATAGAAATATCAATAGAAGCAACGTGACCAATAACAACACAAAACTTATTAGTTTCAACTGTAGGTCGATCACTCGTTCAGTCACATGCGTGCGAGGTTTATGTAGATCAGTTGACATCATAGCTTTACAAGAGACTTGGTTGCTACCGAAAGATATCCCTTTCTTGGGCACTATTGACACAGATTTCGAGTTTACGGGAAAATCAAAGATAAATACCAGTAGTTGGTGTGTTGCGTGGAAGACCGTACGGTGGTGTCGCCTTACTTTGGCGGAAAACTATCTTTCAAGCGGTAACTGTCATATAGTCTACAAGTGCGCGTATCAGCTATAAAAGTGACATTATGTGAAAGTACGGTATTAGTGTTTGTACTTCTAGACTTTTGTGTTGAGCAGCAATGGCGTTGTGCCGATATTGAAATATTATCTTCGGACACATTTACGTACGTAAGTGATATTTATGGTTCTCAGAGTTGGTTAGACCACTGTGTAGTATCTGAAGCAGCGTGGCGGTCTGTCGTCGATGCAAAGATATTACACAATGTTTATTGGCCTGACCATATACCATTAGAAATAACGTGTAACTTAAATGTACTTAGAATGAAGTCCAAAAGCGTTATTAGTAAACGCAATAAGGTCACGTGGGGTGAAAAGACTTGCAAAAAACCGACTTTTACAAGAATTAATATACGATGTGACTGTGTGTCATTTACTCTAATTTCATGATAATATATTATTATATTTATTTTAAAACCGTCACTTAAGGGCCGATTCGGGGTTCTTAAGAACACATTAAATCTCAATTTTATGGGTTGACAGCTCGACACGTTTGGGCACGCCGCAATTGTGGCGATAAGTCCCCTCTTTGAGGAGTGGCTCCACGGCATCCTCACCTTCCGCCTGACGCCTCACCGGACACGGCTGTTTCGGGAGGTTCCTGTTCTGTATAAGGCGGGAGGAAACGCCCGGGTTTCACCACTGTGTGGGTCGCCCGGAGGACACGGTGGAGGTCTGCCCGGCTTGGGCAGAGCACCGCCGTGTCCTCACAGAGGCGATCGGCGGCGGCGATCTCTCGCGTCCTGAGCGAGAGTGTATGGGAGGCCGTCACCTCCTTCTGCGAAGCAGTTATGCTCGCGAAGGAGGAGGCGGAGCGTGCGAGGGAGATGCAAGCTGCACGCCCTCGCACCCCTAGTCACCGCAGGAGACGCTCCGGGCGTCGGGAGTCACGAGCTGACTTCCGGCCACCGTAGGCGCGGGCTTGCGGACGGTGAGCAATGGGTAGCTCGCCGTCCGATAAGGACCAGGCCTGGGTCGACGGCGCGTTGTGTTCCACACGCGCCTCAAAGAGATGTCAGCACCAACTGACGAAGTCCGTACGGATCAATGCCTGCTGGGGTTGCGGGTTTAGGAGCATGAGGAACAGGGTGTAAAGTTCATTCATCCACCATAGAAAAGGGAGGATCCTCCGACCAGACGGATGTCGTGTCTGGCGGGCAACTGCCCAGAGATTGAAGTCGGGAAGCTTGTATATATGTTTATCGCGCGGTAAACTCTAATTGCGCGATGCAGGATTTGTATGACGTCAGGATGTTGTGTGACGTCAGGTCTTTGATGCGTAGTTTGCATGTAGCGATGTACATGCCGCTACACGGGTTTGTCCGAAAGGGATATCGCGGCCCTAGTATACGGGCAACGGAAGTCACGTCAGTAAAAGTCTGACACGCCCTCTCGCTCCACCCAGCGGGACAAGTCATTTGATGATTTCCCACACTCAAAAAAAAAAAAAAATGTCGACACGTTAGAAGGGGAAGGAAGGAATTGGGAAGTGACCCGTGGTCACTTTCTACAAATATTCTGAGAACCAAAACGAGCTCAGGCAGTTTAGACGGACTGATAAGTCTATTCTGCGAAACTGTCGGAATCCGTGCTATATAATCAACATGCGTCTCTCAAAGTTAGTGCGAACAAGGTTGCGCTTACATGAATATAATGTAAGGTATAGAAACCAACAAACAAATAGAAAACTAGAATCATGCTTGAAACTTAAAAGAATAACTTATGAACCATTCCAAAGGCATGCAAAGCCGATGTCTCCATTGATGTAACTATCTATTATAATATAACTATAATTATAGGATAGTGATAATGATATTGGATTAATTGTTTTATTATTCTGGCGGCTACCTGGAACACTGGAATAGGTTTCGTGCTAAAAACATAATTGTATGTTTTATATAATACAATATAATATAAATTGTAACTTTGACTTTTCCATCGCAAAAGGTTGATATTCCCTGGACCCAAAGCAACGGACAGGAATGCAGCCACATCTGGAGATCATAAATATCACGATACCCGACCTATTCGGGCCACTCAGAAACAATTCAGAGATTTTAAGTCTTTGTTGCAAAAACTTGTAAAGAGGCTGAGAATTCCATGTGCAGCATGGAATATTTTAGGAATTTAGGAGAGGGATATTGTTAGACAAGAAAGGCAGTTGGTTTTGAGTCGCGAAAGGGGACAGACATATCAGCCATCAGAGTCCGTAGCCAGGGTGGTTAAGTTAGAGGGTTGGTTGGAGACGGTAGGGTGTGGAAGGAACATTAGGCTATGTCCAAGTGGGCTGCCGCAAGATAGCGAGTATTATTTATTAAGTTAAATATAGTTGGGTTGAAACCCACACTAGACTAATGTAGTATTTAACGAAATACGAGTATGTGTGTGTGTTTGTTGGTGCGACTGGGTGAGTGTGTGCTTGTTGGTGCGACTGAGTGAGTATTTAATTATAATAATTATCCTAGGCTGGTAATATTATTAAACTTCTTGTAACTCAACACTTAATTAGTATCGTGTTTTATAACTAATGTTACATTTTCGTGTATTACGTGTCCATATCCTAATCCGTACCTTGGCAGATTATTGTCACTAGCAGTTGGCTATAGGGAAATGGCGAAGGCCTTCTACCATACTTGACTGGGCAGTAATGCCCCTGACTTATGACAACTGTTGACTTTGAGATGACGCACCACATTTGGAAGGTCACAGGTCATTTGGAATTGATCTAGGCTATAAAGCCAATCTGTAATTGCATTACAAAACAACCAAACGTTAGTGATGATTTGTGTTTCCACGAAAGTTTTGCCATAGAGTACCTTGCGTGAGGCTTGTTGACGCATATTTCCAAGGAGTGGGGTTAGGCTTCACCAAGTACCTCAAACCGAATTGGTAGACGTTCTAAGAACGCTAGGGAACGTGTCTCGATAAAAATACCCCGTCCGTTCTGTAGGACTATTACTAAATCGACACTGTTTATCGAGACACGCTATTGGGACGCAACGCCTCTAACAGCCGCACTGCATCCTCTAAATGGGCAGATTAAGGAAATATGAGGTGACAAGCTACCGCTTCGGCGTTCACCAGGTACGATCGTAATGTATTCTGCTAGAGACTGAGTCTACGGTGCGTTTGTGCTAATTTTGTGTATTTTATATTAGTACGCGATTAGAACTATTCAATATTAAACTTGTTTTCCTCAATAACAGTTGGACTTCGCAGTACTCTGTCTTAGGATTGAGTAAAACATTTATATAGTGCTTAGGGAGCGTGTTCCGTTAGAATCGTATTAGTTCCTCAGAGGTTCTATGCGTTAGATCTAACAGGACACGTACAATGAGGCAAGCGTTGTTATACGGTTCCCGGTCTCACTGAAGTGGGTATATTGTAAACAGACAAATTAACGTAGTATTACGTAATCGTATTTGAAGTACAAATGTAACGATCCTTTTACCCCTTCCTCCTTACCAAGTCTTTATTGCAGATATTGGTGCTCAATAGCGAGAGGAGGAGACTTGGCGGTCCAACATTATAAATCTAAAACATAATATTATATTATATACTTTTGCATACCCTCTTGTCTTCTTAGCTATAATACTCGTGTTTACTAACTGTGAATTCCCAATATTAACTTCCCTGTCCAATCCTTGTCCCCTAGCTTTTCTAAGTCGGGACAAGGCAGTTTAGTTTATGGGAATTCTTCTCTTTCTCCCAACGGTGGGAGGGTGACCAGTCTGGGACGAGCCCTACAGAACTGTGCGGAAAGGAGGGGCACAGTTCTTCCCCCTACGGGGAACCGACCCAAACACTAATATTAGCACAATTAGGAAAAACTAAAATTTTATCAGCCTAGGGTAATTCAGGTACTGTCACAACGACGAGACTAAGACAGGTTGATTTCCCTTCCGAATTTAGAAAATGTAGTGATAAATTGTGTACGAATGTAGAACATATTCGTAAATCCATTATTAATAGAATATATACGTACCATGAAATTGTTGACATATTGAGCGAAGCGGCATGTTTGTTACTGTGGGCCGGATCAAAACAAAAGAAAACCGGTGATAGGTTGGAACAAACATGTTAGACAAGCGCACTCGGGGGCCCGGCTTGCTTTTCAGAATTGGGTGTTATGTGGTGAACCGAAAGTGGTTTCTGTGTTCGATACCATGAGGATAACAAAATGGGTTTTTAAAATTAAAGTAAAGTGGTGTCAGGAAAACAGAGAACAAATAAAATAATAAAATCGACCGACTAGCGTACCCTTAAGTCACTGCAATACACTCAGGAACAACTCTATGGAGCAGGCTTACAGGATACCACAGACACACTTGCCTCTTTTGCACAAATTAAATAGCTTCCTTTGACCTCAACGTAGATCGGGTAAACACATCGTTGTGAGCAGTAATTTCTTTGCCCGCGTGACCTCCGGTGCTTCGCGCCACACAATAAGGGGCCACATCAAAAATCCAATTATTCCTCAATAATTCTATGGAGATTTAAAGATTTCTGCTGCCTTTTTTTATTCATGAACGCAAGGCATTTCCAATAATTATTGTCAACTTCGGTATGAGAGTGAATTAAATTCCTGTAAAAGGCATGAATGTAAGGCCGTAATGTATGTACGTATATACCTATTATAGGTATACACAGCATTCACCATAAAAGAAAATTGTTATTAACTATAAAAACGTATGAAAACATAAAATACAATTAGAAAACAACATTCTAAATTAGTGGATATTTGCATTATACTAAATAAAATGTTATTATGAAAGGTAGGCGGTGAGAGGGTATAAGTGTGAGTGATATCTAAGATTTAATGTGAACATGAAATTACAAAAAATATTTATCAATTGGTTAGTTCATGCACTCCCGTTCCTCAGAGACTGATCTTCTAAAATATTTATCAATTGATTAGTTCATGCACTCCCGTTCCTCAGAGACTGATCTTCTAAAATATTTATCAATTGGTTAGTTCATGCACTCCCGTTCCTCAGAGACTGATCTTCTAAAATATTTATCAATTGGTTAGTTCATGCACTCCCGTTCCTCAGAGACTGATCTTCTAAAATATTTATCAATTGGTTAGTTCATGCACTCCCGTTCAAAGGAACAAAGGAAATTATATTAACAGCTTACACAATAAAAAATCTAAAATGCAGGTTAAAACTTTGATAATTCTATAATTTCCTTAGGTATAAGGCGATTTTTCTTTCGAGAAAGTTTTCGAAGACCAGATATAAAGGGGTCTGAACTCAGAAAAAGTCTTTGTAACTTCGCGTGACATATTTCGATTAAAATCTCGTCTGAACAGTTTTAAATGTTTGTTATTAGATTCAGCTGCTTCGTCGGAAAGTTCTCCAATGGATAAAAGAGCATAATTATTCTGATACATCAACACCATGTATGTGAACTTTGTGGACAGAAGTAAGGAGATTATACCACGGATATTCTACTTTTTTACCAAATTTGAACTACTTGACGCGCGGTTTCCGAAGGATATTCTTTAAAGTTATTACAATCAATGACCGCCTACTAAGATCGGAAAAGTCTTTCCTGGGTCTACTACAGCGCCGGACGGTCCCGGTTGCTCCTGCTGTAAATGGCACTGTTCAACTTTTCTTGTCAATTCTACACATTAATTATCGTCGAACCAATGAGAATAATTATTTAAAAATCTATCTTTAGTACGTGTTGACTTAACCCAAAATTTTTCAAGACTTCTACATATATTAACAATTCGATGTAATAAAGGTGTAATTTCTACATTTTCGGCATCCTTATGAGACGCAAAAAAAACTTTTAAGATATATTTTTTACGATCTGGCGGTTTCTGCGAACACCATAGCTCAAATAAATGCCCCCTTGAAAAGGAATATTTGATAAATAAAGAGAGAAATAAGAATATAAAATTAATATCAAGTTTCGTAGCTATTGCTACGCCGCGTCTACGGCGCTATGAGGCGTCGTAGCAGACATATTGTGGTTGCGCGGGGAAATTAAGGTAGCTAGAATGATGTTTCTCATAAAATAGATAGATGTACCACCATTTTAAACTAAATCAGGACCGGGCCAGTTGGAGCCAAAATTTTGCAACTCTTGATAAAATTACAGTAACAGAAAAAAATACTGAGAAAAATAGGTTGGCGTAGCACCCACATAAAACGAAAAGTACACTTAAGTACACAATAAATGCGTAAAACATAATATTCACAACAAACGCTCGCCTTGTTCTTGGCATTACACTCAAATAACAAAATAATTAGCAATTCTTAGAAATCACTAAACACAAACACCGCATGGGTGGGTCACCGATAAGTAGCGAGCAACAACAACGAGATGCGTTCAATTTCAAGGTTGCTTATTATACGTTCCAAAGCACAGTTATACAGAGATAAGTACACTTCTATGTTTATTGGTGCTATATTTGGGTACTTACCTAGAACATCAATTTCTCACACTAGATCTACTCTTGCTGGATACTGTTACAACTGTTTGGTGGGCAGACGTTAGTACTGTTGACTGTTGACCACATGTCATGTTGAGCGTGCGATATTTAAGTATTTTTATCTTGGACACCGTATCTGTATCTGTGCTGCCGGTATTCAGCAAGATGTTCGAAAAGGTAATGCTCAATCAAATACTTAATCATTTTAACACCAACCATATCTTACACGATCAGCAATATGGGTTCACCAAAGGACGTTGTACGACTGACGCCGGTGTCACCTTATTAAAACACATATTTACGGCGTGGGAGGAGGCCCAAGATGCCATAGGAATTTTTGTGACCTCTCCAAAGCATGTGACTGCGTAAATCATGAAACCTTACTCTTGTAACTTGAGCATTACGGACTAGGTAAAAAGTAGTGATTGTGACATAGTATTGAATAGGGAGAAAGTAGAATTCGTCGATAAAACTGTTTTTTGGGGATTAAGCTCGACTCAAGGCTGCAGTGGGGGCCTCATTTAACATCTCTAGCAGGACGCCTAAGTTCAGCAGCATATGCTGTGAGAAAAATCCGTCAATTTACTGACGTAGATACCGCGAGGCTAGTCTATTTCAGTTACTTTCATAGTATCATGTCTTACGGTCTTACTATGGAGACGGGCTGCAGATATCGTTTCTATATGGCCTCCGCAGACGCGATTCATTAACGGAACTGTTTAAAAATATTAACATCATGAGGGTACCTTGTCAATATATCTATGAAAACAACATGTACGTTAGGAAAAATCTAAGCCTTTTCAATAAATGAGGTGATAGACACAATAGGACTAGAAATAGGGACCAATTAGTTCAACCGGGTTTCAGACTTTATGAGGTACTGTTTAAAATGTTACAATAAAATACCTCCCCACATACTACATAATCTTGTATAAAACGCACACTATGCTGCCAAGCATATTATAGCTTGGGGCATTACATCGTTGACAAAAATGCTTGGCTCATCGCTGGTCCAGCTCCACAAGGGCGCATAAACTAATTGATTAGCATTCGAAAATATTGTTGGAGCTGCTGAAGATTGTAAAACTATCTTTAGGTTGTATAAATTCAATCTCTTAGTATTATATAATTGCATAGCACATGTGTGGGTACTATATACCTACTTCAAAGCTACCATTTACTGGGTACGTCTTTCATTGACTTGAATGTGCCCTTGCGGCTGATAGTATGACATGCTCACTCAAATGTCTTGCTGGTGGTGACGTGTGTGTTGGATCATTATGTTCCCTTCAAAATGGTTGAGCTAAATGATGCCGATCCATGCGTCATGTTTGTGAACGGGCGCCGTCAGTGGGGACTGGTCATGTCTTAGCTGCCACGACTTATTTGAATTTATTTTTAATTATTTATGGTTTTTGATTTTATTTTTACTATTGACGCTTTTAACGTGCGCGTGTTTTTACATTGTTCTCACATGTATAATTACAACATGAATGATGTTACCAATATTTTGTAACAATATTCTGATTTAAAAGAGTGTCCGTGGAGTTTCTTGTCCGTTCTTCTCCATAGGAACCTACTACGCGTTGTAATGGGCAACTAGCTTCATATTTCTGACTGACCGTCACCTTAACAATTCAAAAATACCTGTAATTGGTTTATCCTTACATAGTTTAAAATGAAGTAGCTTCTGCTGTCTGTACGCTTAGATCTTTTAAACTATTCAACGGATTTTAATGCAGTTTTCAGCAATAGATAGAGTGATTCAAGAGGAAGGTTTATATGTAGGGAAATTATAAGTGCAACAACAAAAGTTTTCTTTAGCACCTGCAACCTAACGTCTTTTTTTATATGTAGGCTACGAGTTAATAGAACAGCTTCAATTATATTCATTCATCATCTTTACTATTCCAACAGAATATAAAAAAACCAGCGTCAATTTACGAACGTAAATTAATATGACTCAGAGCTACCGATAAATATATTTACTTCTGACTTGATAACTCAGCGACTAATGTTGTAAGTGAGCTACTTTATATATTTTAGAGATTCAACATCTGTCTGCTAATAAAATCAAATTCCAGCCTCAAAATTAGCAATCAAAGTTTTTTATTCAACAAGTAAATTAATAAATCATATTCGTTTTTCGTGAAAATTAGCAACACAAGCGCGGGACTGTACCTGATGCTCGTTGAGAATGAGAGGGGCGCGACCGCGTATTTCCAATCTATAACAAGGCCAGAACGCAGCCATGGGAAACTGCTCGCGTATACATTGTAAAGCTATTTTTAAATCTGTGATTACAATGTAATCACGAATTTTGCGTACTGCTCGTGTTTAGTTTGTAACGTGGACGCGCGCGCCCTGGTTCCAAACTATACTACATCACTTACGCTTGACATGAGTTTTAAACATAAATAGTAAAAAAAAAAAAATGTGAACTGGGTGAAATGGAACAGATAATGGAATATGAAATGGGTTAGGTTAGGTTAGGTTAGAACTGTGTCAACCGCGCGTGAGCCGAGCGAGCGTAGCGAGCGGTGCCGCGGCAGCGGCCGGCGAGCGCTACTTCCGAGTTGCTCGCAGCCAGGCAGGCTAATTAGCGCAAGGTGCATTACGTCGCATTTGTTTTTGATGACAATATTTTTTGTATGTTCAATTGGGTAGGTATAATAGTCAAGTCATCAATTACTTATCGTAACATTAGAAATAGATAGGTGAATACATGAAATTAGAGCTTTCATTGACCATTATTTGATGACAATAATAAGGTAATTTTATGTTCAAATATAGTAGATTCACTCATCAATTACTTATGTTAACGTATAAAAATAAAGGTGACTATAAGAAATTAGAGTTCGTTGATATTATTTTATAGATGCAGTTGATACACTTATTAGAAGCTGGCAATGCGTAGACATATGACAAATTTTGATGCTTAAGAATTATCACCATGCTGCGTCATAATAACAGTAGGTTGTTTTACAATATATGGTCGCTTGAAAACAATTTATTAGACGCTAAAAGTTCGTCGCTGAACTATTAATTCATTAAACAACTAAATATATTTGAAGACGAGACTTACACTTTAAAGAAGCTGCCTTAATTAGCACCCTTATATGTATAATACATGTCCGGTGCGAAGCCGGGGCGGATCGCTAGTTTGAAATAAATGCGTGAGTTTGATGAGAAGTGCAGCGACCTGCATCTTTTTTTGATGAAATCTATCTACATACTTCTAAGTGGTCTGAAATTGAAATATATATACAGTAATTATGTCATTTTTGATTTCATGATCCGTTCAAAACACCTTATAATACTTCTATTTATTTCTGAACAGTGCATAATACCAATGAGGCCAACCTACTCACTAAACAATAGCTCTTTTAGTGAAATTTTAGGTAACTATCGTATTTCTTAGTATTCCCGTTAGACGAAGGATAAATATTACTACCACTGTAATCTAAACATCGAGGTAAAAAAAGTACAGTAGTGACATTAAAATATGAAAATATGACATTTCTCATTTGAAGGAAGACATCGATAGATTTTAATGTTGCCATGAATGTTACCATGCTGCCATACATTTTGACGAGATAGTCGTTAAGATATAAGGTTTATAGAGTTAGGCCTTGTTGAATTAGGGGCATAACAGTGAACGCTTCATGTGAGTCTTGGCAACCTACTTTACATGAACTGTTTCGGTGGGATACACTTTAGCGGAATACAAATTACTTTAACCATAAACAGTAAGCGGGTAGAAGCAACAGTGGGTAGTTCAGCAGTTGGGCAGTCGGGACTTGCTAGGGGATGCGCGCGCGCAGGGTGGGCGGTCTTGGCGGCCAGTTTTCTTGAATCGCGCTTTTACAGCGAGCGGCCGACACAAAATATGAATGTGTCGAAACCTAAATTGTTTTGGCAACTTTATAGAACCTATGTAATTGTGTGCGTAATGTGAATAATATGTGCACATTTCTTTCTTTCCATATAGTACATACTTAGGTATGTACCGTGTAGAAAGAAAGCTACGCTGTAGTTATTTTTAAATTTTTCTAGTTAATTCATTTTGAACACAGACTGCCATGCATCAATATTTAAAGCTCACGTAGTTTAAAGCGTCAATCAAAAATACTGCGCACACAATCCATGCATCGATCACACCGCTATGCCCTCTTCACGTGGTTCTTTGCGAGCGAGTCTACTAGCTCGGGCACTATCACTAAACTGTGTTGGCGCGCTCCCAAGCCACTAGACACCAGCTCATTGCCTTCAGCTGAGTCTCACAACTTGCGGCCTAAGGAGCACCTGTTTGAAAGTAGTGTTGAAAACTTTTGAAACTCGCGTGCTTTTTCTAAAGTTTATCGATTCTTGCTGTCACGAGTTTGAATTAGTACTTCATTGGTTTATTCCAAGTGGTATGCATGCATGCATGTCCGTTGAAGTCAGTTTAAACTTTGTTATGATACCGAATTCATATCTGCTGTATGTAGGTAAGCGTATTCACTAAAGAAGTGTAGGTACATTCATTACACCCCTTCTAACACCAGTTGACAAGAACTACAAACACAAGGAATGTGACTTTTAACAAATAGGTACTTTAGATTTTAATAGACTTCATTTAAGATTTGCATACTTTGAACTTTGTTTTCACAGAATTCATTATATTAAACGTGAAGTAGGTAGTCAGGGTACGTCGCTAGTTGTGCTCGGTGCCAAATCTGGGACATCGTTACAAACGACAAATGGAATCTGTTGAGCTCACCAACTGCTTTAACATAATGCACTAGTGCGGCAACGGTTTGGTATTCAACATTCAATCAAAAGAGGTCAAGACTGAACATCTTAGCTTTAAAAACTGGGTTATGCGAATAATAATATCGCCACCATTTCAGTGATGATGAACAATTAAGTATATTAATCAAGTTTTATTATCAAAATAAAATTAATGGTTCGCTTGAAAATTTTAAGCTATGTGTACGCTGGATGTCACAACGAGCTATAAAGGCAATTAGTGACAATGGTACGTGGGTAATGGCCTATATGGGCCAATGCGCGATTTGGCACCGAGCCAGCGGCCGACAGCGAACGGTACGACACTACGATAGTACCAACGTGCAACAATGCATAGAAGGAACAGTGATTAGTCAATTAATTAACAAATTTCGTAGAAAAAGAAAGGTTAGACCTTTATTTTTCTACAAAATTTGGTACAATTACAGGTTCGCTAGAGTTACTGGAGTCTCTGACACTTGGTAGGTCAACCACACGAAGAAGAAGAAGATTAAAGATTAAGAAAAAAGGTTATAAGTGTTAAAGGTTATGTTAAAGGTTTATGCTAACTACTAACCACTATAAATAAAGATGGACTCTCTGCAAATTATTATTGTCTTCTTCTGTCTGTCTTCTGTCTTTATTGTGTGTCATGTGTGCGAGTTGGCGAGCGCGGTGACAAGTCTTAATTGTTTTTTTATTTATTTTATTTATAGGGCTCCTTTCATTTGACCTCTGGAGAGATCGTAGGTGCTTAACCGGACTTTCCTGTGGCTGCCTTAACTCTACTAACTTAAAGCCTCCAGCCAGGGCGTAAATATATCTTATAAACTAGGCGAACGCTCGCTAAGGGCATCGCCTGTGGGGTACGAACCTCGGCTTACGGTGTCGCTGGAGGGAGGCAGCAATCTTGCTGTCCCATCTGGGACAGGCTGGATCAAACATGGATAATTATTAACATTCCCCTGTTAATAATTATCCATGTTTGATCCAGCCTATCCCAGATGGGACAAAGCTACTGGTTCAGCTTCGACGCGGGCTGGCGCATCGTCGAGCAAGGGTCGGGGGGAGTATTATTTTCTTGGGAGGATCGCGGTCGCGGTGGACCTCGGCGGCGATGATAATTGAAATAAATAGCCCTCATATTGATACGGTCACTTTAAAATGTTGTTAGTTAACTAAGTAGGGTAATAATTTATGACAAAGTTTGTGTTGAAGCTTGTGTGTCTGCTAGAATTACCTTAGAATTTTAATGATCGGTGAGTGAGTATGTCAGTGACAAAATTAAGGAACTTTGGCCTGCAATAGTTCTTAAACTGCAGGTTCAAATTGAATGTAATTTGGGAATATACCTACATAGTTATACTAAGCCCTCTTGGCCAATGAATTTGGGTTATGCTTTATCCACAACGAAGTTACAGGGGGGTTGAAAATTTCCTAAACGGCTTCGAGAAAAGGATGCTACGGCTGTCATTGTTTGTTTGTTTTTGCTAGACTTGGCGGGGGCACTGCTGTGCTCTCAGATACTGGACACATCAATTTCACGTCAACGCGGCAACGAGTCGACAGCGAGACGACACCCTTCGTTAATTGTTAATTCCGCGACGGAAATCTCTAATTTATATTTTGTTAACAATCTGCCAGATACGACCTTGATCCACACTCTCTGATTTCCAAATAAACCGTCAATGTTTGTAAATATCTATTTTCGGATATAATAATTACCTAGAAGTTGAGGAAAGCGAGAAATTAGATTTAAGGTACTCACGATATTTTTTATCCTTGCCCAAATATTCTATATGTTTTTCTCAAGTAGTAGTATTTTTGTTTCTCAGCATTTTACAAACAAATTAAAATATCCATAACTATCATCTGCATTAAATAAAAGACTCCCACTAAAAACTATCCAGGCAATAAGAACACAGCAGCAACCAAACATTATAATCACATAATTAACACTAACTCGTCCAAGTCAAAAAGTCAAACACTGGATCAAGATACACGGTGTTAAGATGACGTCACAACTTGCCGCGCCAAAGCGGAGGCGAGTTCCCAAACTAATTAAAATTATAAACACGGCCGTGTAATCTCGCCGCCCGTGATTTGATTACGTCATAATTCCGCTAAGAAAGGGCTGGATGAATTTAGTACAGTACAAGTTTGGACGAGGCGAGGAGTTCGCTGTATCAGTGAGTTGATGTGTTGTAGGGAAGTCCTTCAACAAGGGATACAAGTTTTAAGACAGTTACGGTTCTTAGTATTCTTCGCTGTTGGATTTGGTAATCTGTTGGCTGTAAATGTGTTTAGTTATCACCTAATGTTTGCTTTAGTCTTTTCATTTTTTTTTTTGTATGTCAATTCGTGGAATCAATATTTGGCTGCAGTAAGCCTCTATATAAATATAATATATTATGCTTATGTTCCACAATGGATCGGGATCCTGCAAACACAAGCACATTTTTTCACATTCACTCTTATTCCCATCAAAGTAGAGTTGAAAATGCCAGACAAATTCGTTTTGAGTGTCCATTATTCTGTCTCGTATAGCAGGGAATGTTCCCAAATATCCGGGATGCGCCAATACGTCAGCTGGCCTTATATATTTGTTTTAATAACAAAACAATTTTCCCGGAATCTGTCCGACTTTTTAGTTCACAAACTAATTTTGTATAGAGATGATTTTTTTTGTAAGGGAAAGCTCTCGGGTATAACAAACTAAAACACTCTATTAAATTGAAGAATGTGCAATTTTCAATTCGTTTATAAACAACCATGAAAACGTTTGGATTGCCATTCCGATGCATAGAGTTCTTAAAATATTACTGACCTAAATTATTTTCCATTATTTTATGTATTTTATCACGTACAATCTATCACCCAAAAACTTTAACCATTATAACTTCACCATCTCATAGCAAACCATACAAGAACATTCCCATCCTCGGGTCACAGCTACAGCACCGTGTCCTCGCTAGTCGTCATTGTCACGGCGACCATTACTCTTCGTCCCACGATGGACTGACGGGACATCGGACATCGGACCCCTTGTAAATCCTTATTATAATTCAGATTTTGTCGTGGCGTTATAAATGGAAGTTTATAAGTCGTGTGAAATTCCACGTGTAATGTGGTTGGAGGTAAATACATGTATTTTTTTAAAGATAAACAGAATGAATGGATTGTTTTCACGCATATTTAAACATTACGGGGGTTTATGAACGATGGTTGGCGATTCTAACAGCTCCCCATAGACTTGAATTTGGGTTGATTTTAACTGTATGAGGAATTGGGTATACTCTCAAAATCCCCTATTTCATTGCGAGATTGTTTTACTTTGATACGTACCTACAGTTGGTATTATGTTCACCAAAGTACTTAACTGTAATAAAAAAGGTCGTAACGTGATACCGACGTGTTACCAAACGACTTTCGGAATAAAATTCTAGTTTGAAAACCTGAAAATTTGTCACGTCCGATGTTCTACAATCCAAAACTACATTGTGATTAATGGAAACTAACTCGAGGAATTTAATTAATTTGAAATAATTTAATGTTGACTGAGGCTTTCCATTGATATAGGTCGCGGGGCCGAACAAAACAGCTGAAATAATTGAAATAGTTAGAAGAAATTAATAGAAGAAGCGCGGGTAGCTCATTAACGTCTCTTAGTTAATTTCGTTAATACCTTCGTTTTGAGGGCTTGTTAGTTTAGCTTAACCAACTGCTATGGTCAATGGGTAATTCAATGGGTTACCTACCTACTGAAGATGTTGAATCTAGAAGACGACTTTGGTTTCTATTACAACTGTTGCAAATACTTTAACGTTTATAAAATGTAATATTCCTGGATACAAAGTAAAATAACAAAAATATTTTGTATTAGATTATAACACCTTGCCATCCAAGGGAAAACCCAAGCACGTCAATATACGAAATTATTTCAATTCATACATATATTCCCGAGGGCGCAGCCCTTATAGAGAAACGTATCAAAACATTCACATTCATACACGTAATGTTAAATATTGAAAACCAAACGAAAAATCTCTCGTCGAATCGTGAATTTAACCATCAAATGTAGCCTATTAACAATTTATCGTCACATGTAGCATATTAAGAATGTACATCAAATCTCTCGCATACTTGGCCCGCCGAATACCGACCGCGTTGCCGTCTAGACCTATCATTCCATTCCGCCCGAAATTCCACTTAAAATTCTAATATATCGCACAATGGCCGTCTAGGATTCCACGAAAACAATTTAAAGTTAAACAGAACCAGTAATATTATATGAGGCCAGGGCGAAGTGTCGGCGGCGGCGGCGCGCGGCTGACGGAGCGGTGCGGGGACTCTTTTCAACACTTCATTTTAATTTAGGGGGAGCTAATTACTTTGAACATTTTTTGTTTTTTGTTAATTTGTTACTTAATTACGATAAAATTAAAATTATTTCTTTATGAAGTGTCCTGAAAAGTTAACTGGGATTTAGGTAATAGAAAAACTAATGATTATATTATGTAGGTTGTAGAAAATACTGTTTACAAATTCAGTGTCCAACTAAGTAAAATACTATTTTTGTATGAATGGAAGTGTATAACTTGAAGCACCACTCGTTGAACTAAATAGGATGTCATTCGGTGTGCCAACATGGTATCTATGGTATCTGGAAGTAGTATCTAGTTAAGCTTAACACTTTGTAACAGATATACACATCCCTGCGAACATCAATGTAGAAATATAGAGGATTGAAATACAATCCGACATTGAGCTCAAAACGTCGGCCAATCTGCGGTTACAGCGCTGCAGGCGATTTATAGTGCCGAGCGATGGCGGCGTACGGAACAAAACAATGTTTGCCAAATAGATTGTTAGAAAAAAAAATCGACTACATTGTACTCTAGCACTGAAGCCTATGCGGAAGGTAGGCAAGAATGCGGTCCGCCAGCGTTTCACCAACGTTGGGGCAATCTGCGGGTGCAACGCGCTTGATTAATGACGCCAAACAATTTGTGTCTAAACTTCTATGTCCCGAACTCACGACAAAATATTCTCAAGGTGGATTGCGACATACAGTCCAACCAAATATTATTGCAGAAAGAAATAATCACTCTCAAATAACTTGAAGCAAAAAACTATTTGGACTTAATTAAAATTTTAGTCGAGCTAGATGAGGAATAACAAAGTTGAGCTCTTTTAAAATTCTCGTTTCAAAACTTTGAATAAAGGGAAAGTTCTTTTATCTAGCTGAAAGTAGTTACTAACTAATTCACAGATAGCGACAATTTAGTCGCAGATATTTAATGTTTGTAGAGAAGCACCATGTGCTCACACTATATTCAGTTGAATGGCAAATGGGCAGCGTAATGATCGTGTGGCGATAGATCGATGGCAAGACAAAATATCTCCAGCCCATTTTTTTTATTGAATCATAAATACCTGTTGCTCTGTATTAATATTTCTTCCTCATTTTATCACCAACAGGATAAAGTCCTTTTTAAGACGGCACAAAAGCTAACGCATTTTATCATCGGATCAGCATTAGTCGACATCTCGAAATATCATTAGTAACGCGAGCGCCTAGTCTAGTGCCTACACAATGCTTAATAAGGAGAATCATGGTAAAAGTGTTATACTAGTCGGTAAAGCAGACTCTGTTCCGTTTGATCACTCAGACTTTCCATTGGACCAACTCGTTCAGAATACCTCTACACAAGAGGTTTTTCCCATTACCTACAGCCTTTTACACTTTGCGAGCAATTGGCTTGCTGTATCCAGTAAGACGAGGACTGATGTCCGTGACCCGGTCAAAATATTTTGAGACATATGAAACACTTTATACTATTCACGTTTTAGATTGTTTTTCTGAGGGATATACAACCGCTGTCAGCCATCGTTCATACTCCTGTTGAGTAATATCAGTCCGCCGTCAGTGCATCTACTGGGTCACTGTTCTGGGTACGGCAATCCGCCGCCGCCGCCGCGCCGACACGCTGCCAGACGAGCACAGCCAGAGTCGAGCACAATGCCACTCACGTGTGACGCGAAGTGATGCAGCGCGCGTGACGGACGATATTGTGCTGCAACGTAGCCGGATTATCCAAATGCTTCCGGTCAGCTGCTTTACTTATTTAAATTACCTCACGGCTAAATTAAATGCCACTTTCACAAGAATTAAATGCTGCTGAAATGTAATTTACCGAAACGAAGAGCTGCTGGAGTTTATCTTTAATAACATAACACATAACATCACGCCTGTATTCCCCGAAGGGTTAGGCAGAGGTATACATACCTATAGTACACCCACATTTCGCTAGTTATGTTTAAGTCCCAATAGAGATAATAGGGGGGTAATAGGGGGCGAGCCTATTGCCATCAACCGGGCACAAATCTAGACTCTGGGCTGCTACTGAGAAATTCTTGAAGAAAAAACCTCCTTTACCCTTTTACCATTAATAAAGATATTAAATTACTGTTTTCTTTTAAATTAAGTTTTACCATAACCATTTAGTATTTGCAGCTGTACCTAAGTATTTTCACTTACAGTTTCCACTGAAGGCCCAGGTATTTCAATAAGAGAATACCTACCTGAAAAAGTAATAAAACAACCCATCATGTCGCACAAAGCGTACATCAACATAAAAGCAAGCAAAAACGTTTTCCAAAACAACATTTGTAACAGGCGTGCTCCACGTCGACAATGCTACAATGGCTTGTAATCTGGCACCCAGTTACACAGTGTTGTATTGTGTTTGCACTTTGGAACGGTTCGCCGTTCGCAGTGAATTTAATAAAGGAGTAAATCCGACAGACATCGTTAATGTCGGAATGGGAGTCTTGAAAGAGGATTAGAGGTCCATTCACTGCTCTAATTTGACTCCTTGTTATAGATGATTGAAGTGGGACCTGGGATTGGCTCGTCGGCAAAAATTATCAGACTTCCGAAGGGTTTTATTCCCGCATTGGTAAAGATTTTCCTTCAAACTGATCACTCGGATTACATTTTATTTTCCTTATATAATTCAAGATGCAACAAGCAACAAAAACGTAATGACTATGATTCCTCTTCCTTATTTTAAACTCGTCACAGATTATGATATTAAAGATCCAGTGAATAGAAAATCGAATTCAAATTTAAATGAACAAAGTCGTAAAAACCTCGAACATTCATAGCTATGGATGAGTACTGAAGGAGGAGCTCGTGGCTAAGTAATAACAGCCGCATGGGTCGATCTATCAGGTAACGCTTGCCGGGATTGGTCCGTGGTCATTCGTGGATCTTTTACAGTCGTTACGAGTCGTCGTAAGTCTGACAACCAGTTTTACCAAGGGGTATTACCCAGTTTCTGGGTTGTGGTGGTCAGATAGGCAGACAGTCGCTCCATGCAAAATACTGGTATTCAGCTGCATCCGGTTAGACTGGAAGCCCACCCCAGCATAGTTGGGAAAAGGCTAGGCAGATTTATTTGGATTAGTACTGAACATCGACCACAGATTGTCAAATGAAGAATATTTTAAACACAATTCTTATAGATTTAGTGTGAACTTCACAAGAACACTTTGTTAACGGAAAATTCTCAAAAAAATAATTTCCGCGCTCTCGGGATTTTTCCTCTTTTGACATACGCCTCTTGACCTATTTCTCACAAGGTAAACGAAATCAATTTTACTTCAAGGCGTACACTCGTAAAGCTTTTTGAATTTCCTTATTATTACGTTTGCGACTCACGTGTGTACGAGAGGCTTGCGAGCGTTGCCGATGGGCTCGACGCTCCACGAGACGATTATTGGGAATCTCGGAAGTGCTCGGCTAGGATCGGTTTTCGTTACATTTTTAATTTGATATCCTTTTACGCTATGCACTGGGCACGTACGGTATTCATTGTGATCAGAAGATTATTTTGGGAATTCAATGGTATTCGAGTAATATAACTCTCTCCTAGCGATTAGGTACTTATTATTTTCATAATAATAAACTTAATTCGTTACAACATCACGATCTATCTAAAATTACTACTTCTCTAGATTTTGAACTTATCAAAAATTTCAACTCATTCAGATAACAAAATCTAATAAAATACATGTTTCGACAGTATCAATACGATTTATCACATCATTCGTAATTACAATTGATCTCAGAACCTTTACTTTCCGGTCCCACGTTGTTCCATGTTAAAGTGTGGCGGTGGCATGCCGAGCGCCGAGAGCGACTCCTACGTATCTGGTATTAATGAAGCCCTACCTATCTTCGGTAATAAAGTAAGATTACAGTCATTGTAAAGCCGCTTTGCTGGGATCTGTACTAAGTTAATATCGAGCCTCTCGAGCGCTTATATGGGTAACGGAAATCGATGTAATATGATAGAAGGTATTATTATATTCATGAACTTTTATGGGCTCGTAATCTTACTTAGTAAGATATTTCTCAAAATATTTTTTAGGGAAATCGAGATATTTCTCGGTACCTATCATTAGGAACAGGAACTGAATCGTAATATTTTTTTGCGTTATCATGAGTACTAATATAATATTATCCAAAATATCTTATAAAGACATTTCGGTTCCTGAAAGTTGAGCTATATTTTTTTTGTAATTTGGTATCATTAATCGAGCTGTGGAGTAGAGAAGCAATGAGACATATAGGACTCCATTTCAATCCAATAAATAACACACTAGGTCCGTTAAACTACAGAGAAAATTTCAGTATGATGCAACGTTGAAACAGTAATGAAAGAACGTTTCTACGTAACGAAACGCAGCAAATGTAAAATATTTAATAAAATTCGGCGTATCATGTTTGATATTCGAAACGAATGAAAAATACCGGCCATTTTTTCCGGTGACTATGCCAACGTGTGACAAGGACGGCGTATTATCACTTAATAGAAGTGTAACTTCTTACAATTCCTGTAAACAAACTCGCACACACGACACACAATACTGCAAAGACTGCTACAATAATAATTTGCAGAGAGTTCATCTTTATTTAAAGTGGTTAGTAGTTAGCATAGACCTATCATAGTCAGCTGCTGACGAACTTAAACTTATGCGTATAATGCACCGATTTAGGGGAAGATGTTGACCAACACCCCATAACTCGGTCACGGTCAAGGCTGAGAATTACATAAGTTTGTTCACATTCCATGTTGTCTTGGTCCAAGTCATTAATCTATAATCTTCTTAATCTTTAATCTTCTTCTTCTTCGTGTGGTTAGTGACTTACCAGGTGTCAGAGACCCCAGTGACTCTAGTGAGCCTGTAATTGTACCAAATTTCGTAGAAAAAGAAACGTCTAACCTTTCTTTTTCTACGAAATTTGTTAATTAATTGACTAATCACTGTTCCTTCTGTGCATTGTTGCACGTTGGTACTATCGTAGTGTCGTACCGTTCGCGTTCGGCCGCTGGCACGGTGCCAAATCGCGCATTGGCCCATATAGGCCATTACCTACGTACCATTGTCACTAATTGCCTTTATAGCTCGTTGTGACATCCAGCGTACACATAGCTTAAAATTTTCAAGCGAACCATTAATTTTATTTTGATAATAAAACTTGATTAATATACTTAATTGTTCATCATCACTGAAATGGTGGCGATATTATTATTCGCATAACCCAGTTTTTAAAGCTAAAATGTTCAGTCTTGACCTCTTTTGATTGAATGTTGAATACCAAACCGTTGCCGCACTAGTGCATTATGTTAAAGCAGTTGGTGAGCTCAACAGATTCCATTTGTCGTTTGTAACGATGTCCCAGATTTGGCACCGAGCACAACTAGCAACGTACCCTGACTACCTACTTCACGTTTAATATAATGAATTCTGTGAAAACAAAGTTCAAAGTATGCAAATCCTAAATGAAGTCTATTAAAATCTTAAGTACCTATTTGTTACTTAAGTCACATTCTTTGTGTTTGTAGTTCTTGTCAACTGGTGTTAAAAGGGGTATAATGAATGTACCCACACTTCTTTAGTGAATACGCTTACCTACATACAGCAGATGAATTCGGTATCATAACAAAGTTGAAACTGGCTTCAACGGACATACATAGATGCATACCACTTGGAATAAACCAATGAAGTACTAATTCAAACTCGTGACAGCAAGAATCGATAAACTTTAGAAAAAGCACGCGAGTTTCAAAAGTTTTCAACACTACTTTCAAACAGGTGCTCCTTAGGCCGCAAGTTGTGAGACTCAGCTGAAGGCAATGAGCTGGTGTCTAGTGGCTTGGGGGCGCGCCAACACAGTTTAGTGATAGTGCCCGAGCTAGTAGACTCGCTCGCAAAGAACCACGTGAAGAGGGCATAGCGGTGTGATCGATGCATGGATTGTGTGCGCAATATTTTTGACTGACGCTTTAAACTACGTGAGCTTTAAATATTGATGTATGGCAGTCTGTGTTCAAAATGAATTAACTAGAAAAATTTCAAAATAACTACAGCGTAGCTTTCTTTCTACATGGTACATACCTAAGTATGTACTATATGGAAAGAAAGAAATGTGCACATATTATTCACATTAGGCACACAATTACATAGGTTCTACGTATAAAGTTGCCAAAACAATTTAGGTTTCGACACATTCATATTTTGTGTCGGCCGCTCGCTGTAAAATCGCGATTGAAGAAAACTGGCCGCCAAGACCGTCCACCCTGCGCGCGCGCATCCCCTAGCAAGTCCCGACTACCCAACTGCTGAACTACCCACTGTTGCTTCTACCCGCTTACTGTTTATGGTTAAAGTAATTTGTATTCCACTAAAGTGTATCCCACCGGAACAGTATGTAAAGTAGGTTGCTAAGACTCACATGACGCGTTCACTGTTATCAGATCTAATGCAGAACCAAGCCCCTAACTCAACAAGGCCTAACTCTATAAACCTTATATCTTAACGACTATCTCGTCAAAATGTATGGCAGCATGGTAACATTCATGGCAACATTAAAATCTATCGATGTCTTCCTTCAAATGAGAAATGTCATATTTTCATATTTTAATGTCACTATTGTACTTTTTTTTACTCTACGTTTAATAGTTTTATTTGGTTTGCAGTAAAGTATAGAACACGACGATTGTACGTAATCCAGGTGTGCAGAGATGATCAAGTTTAAATCAATACAATAGGTTACAGTTGATACGAGTATGTGTGTTGAGCATTGTATGGTGATGCCGACGACAATGGTATGGGATGGCGCCCGCGCCGACTACTTAGTTTTTCGACGTTCTTCGGAGTTCTTCTAAGATTAGAATGTAATATTACATAAATGTTTTATTCAACTACCATGTAAATGTTTAGTTTTTGCTCAATCCATAATAGCTAGGAATAAGCCGATCAAGATAATAAGACAACATGATGCAATGTGTGGCCTCTCCACCCTGAATACCTTCACAAAATGACACGAAGTACTTCTAATATTATTATTTCGTTTATTTATTTTCTTTCATATATAATTATATTTTTAAATATTTCTTACATTAAAAAACATTTAAAAATATAAAAACCGGCCAAGTGCGTGTCGGACCACGCACAATGAAGGGTTCCGTAGTTGGGATGAATTTATCCCAAGAACAAACTTAATATTGTAGTTGAAAAACATGTTCTCCCATACGGAATGTATGGGAGATCATGTTTTTCAAACCGCAAATTTAAGTTGGTTGATTGTTACTCGGTAACCTGTACAGCCTACTTAGCTCTTATAGTTTGCCTTTTTAATTTCGTTATATATGTATACTACTGCTGTGAAATTTTTCACAAGTCCAAGTACAACCATTTAGCTAGAAGGGGGGGGGGGACATTTGACTCAAACAAAAAATTTCAGTTAAAAGCTTAATATTTCGCAAACGGATGCCTGAATCCAAAAATAGTTATGACAAACTCTCAATATTTTTGAAAGACCTTTCTAACGATACCCCACAACATGGGGTAGATGAGGAAAAAAAAAACATCCCCACTTTACGTGTAGGTACGGGAGGTATCCTAAAAAAAAAAAAAAAATTTTTATTTATATTTAATAAATATTTTTCTTAATTTTATTTTATCACTTTGTCGGCATGATTAATATGTATACATATGCCAAATTACAGCTTTCTAGTACTAACCGTCTCTGAGCTAAGCCGCGGACAGACAGACGGACAGACTGACAGACAGACGGACAGAAAGACCGATGGACATAGCGAAACTATAAGGGTTCCTTGTTTACTACGGAACCCTAAAAAATGGAGGTCCACCGGTGTCGGGAGCAGGGTCCAAGCTACCGGTGGTTAGGGCTGCAGAGACAGGAACCTCCTCACAATTTGAGCCGTATCGAGGAGTAGTGCCTTCTGAATCAGGCCCTTGATCCAACCGCCTAACGACAGCCTCGAGAGATGTTGGTCGAGGCTTTCGGCCATCAGGCCATTGGCCGTTACGACAATCGGCACAATGATTATTATTATCTCCTTTATTACATTTTAAATACTTATAAATTATATTTTTAAATATTAGAAAATTAAAACATTTAAAAATATTAAAAATTATTATTATTTGGAATACAAATTATGCAGTGCATTTAGACCGATTTATTTATTTATTTATTGGAACGAACACAACGGAAATTCACGAGATACTTAGGCTACAAATTTAAAATCCATCATCTGAGTTACAATGAACGATGCTCTCGATTCCACTTACTTCCACTTGTAGCTCGGAGAAATATACCCGACTTACGGTTCCTAGAGAAAATTGCACAATCAAGGATTGAATGTCCTGAACTTCTTTCTAAGCTCTCTCTGAATGTCCCACCTCAACATTCTCGTTTGAGAAATCTCCTTCATGCTCCTGACGCTCGCACAGTTTACCGTACTTATTCTTATATAATTCGCCCAGTGAAAGTATTTAACGAAATTGTTAAGAATAAACACCCCTCAATCGATTTGTTTGCAAAAGCGAAGCTTAGCATCCATTTCTACTGTTTTATCTAAACACTATATTATTGTTGCTGATGTATTGTAATAGCGGTTGCGCAGGCATCTTTGCCTATGCAGGTACTTAATTTAATAATTAATTTAAAAATATACTTAGTCTTATAAACATAGTGTTATAGTTTACGAATTGTTAATCAATTTGTAAATTTGTACAACAATAGTCTATTGCTAAACTGTGGGGGCTTGTAAATCATCGATGATTTACATCAATGTTGTAAATGGCTTGTCGTCAATTACCTCACTGTTACTTTTCTGTATTGATAGCTGTAAGCCATCCAAATACAATAAATTATTGCCTTCACAATTCTTAAATTCTTCATTCGCCTTTTAATCTTACTTACATAATTTATAACATATTAGGTATTTGTAATATTAAAAATATTCATAAATGACAGTCGTGTCATTCAAGTGCACTGTCAAGTATTGTCAGTGATAAAGCCTTGTATTCACTGATCAAATGTCCCGCGACTTTATCGCTTCCTTAAAGAAAGCGATTGTCGCATTCGTATGTCAGTTTTTGTTTGGAAAACCGGACGACCCCCTTTGTGATTTGTTCCTTATGATCTCTATATTACAGTGGTATTTATAGTTCGTCTAACGGGAATACTGAGAAATATGATAATAACCTAAAAAATCACTAAAAGAGCTATTGTTTAGTGAGTAGGTTGGCCTCATTGGTATTATGCACTGTTCAGAAATAAATAGAAGTATTATAAGGTGTTTTGAACGGATCATGAAATCAAAAATGACATAATTATGTAACAAAGCGTTTTTATTACACTGTATACCTATTTCAATGTCAGACGACTTAGAAGTATGTAGATACTATTTCATTTAAAAAAATGCAGGTCTCAGGCCGCTGCACTTCGCATCTTGATACGGTGTCCAAGATAAAAATACTTAAATATCGCACGCTCAACATTACATGTGGTCAACAGTCCAACGTCTGCCCACCAACAACAACAGTTGCAACAGTATCCAGCAAGAGCAGCTCTAGTGTAAGAAATTGATGTTCTAGGTAAGTGCCTAAAAAAATAGAAGTGTGCTTATCTCTGTATAACTGTGCTGTGGAACGTATTATAAGCTAGCTACTATATTTTCTTACTTGAACTACCTTTTCATCGCCCCGAGTCACCCCTATTAGGAAATACCATCAACAAGAAAGTAGAATTTACAATATTTAAATGTTATATATGTTTTTTCTTACCTAATGTGTTATTACAAAATGCGTTATCGTGAGATGATAACGCATTTTGTAATAACACATTAAATTAAACGATAAAAAACAGCTTCGTTCCCAACACACAATTAAACCCATTGGCAATTAGGATCGCTCGTGCACAAAAACAAATTAATTTCCTTTATTTACACAATCAATTCAGGGCGTGTTTCAAATAAGTTAAATCAACATTTTGGGGTGTCCCCGTACCCTCCCAGTCACCAGGCGGCGGCGGCAGGTCGCAGGAGGCGTGTGTGCACGGAGCATCACAATGAACCGACACGTCCCCGCTTTCATTAACTGGAAACTGGTGTTTTTTCATACGACACGCCAGGGATTTATTGCTGGAACAAATTAAAACTTCCAATATTTCGATTGATGCCTTCCTGCGCAGAACGTTGTTAAATCGAGTTTTCGGAAACGGATCACTCGTACTGTCGTAAATTTTGTATAACGGTAATGAAGCGTGGAATTCCGATAATTACAGCTGCATGTTTCTGTGCGGCTGCCGAAATATATTACAGTACAACTGCATGCAATTATCTTATACACAACCAACGTTCATTCTGTCCATATTTGTACAGAAATCGCATTAAAAAAATAAGCTCAAACTAGGGCAAACGTTTATAAAAACAGACGAAAATGGGTTAACCGAATCACCGGACAATACGCGAATACGCAAAGCTCGAGTGCAGTGAAGTGCGGTCGTAAAGCGGAATGGTACGACACTACGATACTGCTACTGTGTGACAGGAATAACAGAAGACTCACTGTGTAGGGTATGGATGCGATTGGCACAAAGATACGATACCACCTTTGAAACGCTAATTTTTTTGGATAGAGTAAATGCCTGTGCGCATGTCATAACACCCGGGGAAAAAGTGCCATGCCACCTAATAAAAACTCCTCCGGGTGTACCTACATCCGCTTTTATAGACTTCCAATTTCCATCAATTGTTGCATTCGTAGATTGCGCTGTTCTCCTTGATATTTTTGACGGGTGTCTCCATAGACGCCCGTTAAAAATATCAAGATTATACGATTATAGAAGATTGCCTGTTGCCCGTGACTTCGTCTGCGATCCACGATGAAAAGTAGCCTATGTCCTTCTCCAGGTCCCAGGCTTCCTATCTCTCGAACATCCACATCCGCTCAGCTGTTTGAGCGTAAAAAACAAACAAACTCACTTTCGCATTTATAATATTAGTTATAATCCAGTACTTTTATGCAAGTTTAAACAAACCCTGTCCTAATTAGATTCTTACGCAATCAGTTACTAAAGGGAATTAGTTAGAAATTCAACTGTATTTTGATGGTTTTAACTTTTATTTCATTACTTAAAAAAATAAAATGTTTTAATGACATTATAAAATTGAGTTTAAGTATAAAAACACTTATCTCAAAACTTTGGTCAAATTCTAGTCAATCAATCAGCCTTCCTTTTCCAGTCTAACAGGATGCAGCGGAATACCAGTATTTTACATGGATTGACTGCCTATCTGACCTCCACAACCCAGTAACTGGGTAATACGATACCCCTTGGTAAGACTGGTTGTCAGACTTTCAGGCATCTGACGACGTAACGACTGTCAAAGATCCACGAATGGCAGCCGGGACGAACGGCTTAACGTGCTTTCCGAGGCACGGAGGAATCTTGGTACATGTAAAGATGGTCTGGTCACCCATCCACAGACCGAAGTAGAAGTAAACAGATTTTGGAACCTGTGTGCAAAATTTCACGTTCCTAGTCCCAGGAGTTTCGCCTTGCGTTGATATGTCAGTCAGTCAGTTTCTCCTTTTATATTACGTATACGTATATATACGAGTAGATAGGTGCTTTTCATAAGTCCTGGCAACGACCTCAAAAAAAATTTAAGGCCCCTACTTTGTTTCGTACTACTTTTGATTCATTTTGTTGGTTAATTTCGTGTACTTAAAAAAAAAAACATCATTTTGAGTTAATTTCTTTCGAAGTAATTTTTTTTATAACTTATCAAATTATTTTGTAACGGAGTATGTATTTGTCACCATATAATTATGAACTTCGTTAGTTTATAGCCTATCGGTATTATTTCCTTTTGATTATAAACAGCCGAAAAATTTTGAACTGCATCAAACTATTTACAATTTAACGCATTATTTTTCGATAGTTTATAATCTATCTGTAGGCAACTCACTGGCCTCATGTAAATAAAAATGTCAATTGGGTTTCGAATTACGCGCCAAGAGACATGCCATTCCCGCGCAACAGAAGCATTTGGCGTTCATGCTTGTCTTGTACGCATGCGCGGGCCCGCCTTTTTGTTCGCGCGCTCGCTAGCCGACGAGTGGGGACGCCGCGCGCCGCAGTAGTGGTCGAAAATGGGCAGTTGGATGACCAGGTGCGCGCGGACGTATGCCTAATCGCTCGGGCGTTCCCGCCAAATTCGGTTTAGTCATTTAGTTACGCTAGTTTTAGTTGTTTTTAGTACTGTGAACTGTTCTGTGTGCGAGTTTATGTAAACCTGTGCGAAAAGTAATATACGTACTCTATTACCGGTAACTTTGTGTTTGTTTTGTGTTGAAATCCCGCCATATCAAGAATATCGCACTATCCATGGAAAACCGACAAATTGTGAACTGGTATCAGACTTGCTTGCGATGTAACGCACCTTGCGCTAATATTAAAATAGCCTGCTTAGCTGCGAGCAACTTGGAAGCAGCGATCGCCGGCCATTGCCGCGGCACCGCTGTTTTCGCTTACTCGGCCCGCGCGCGGTTGGTGACAGTTCTAACCTAACCCATTTCACCCAGTTCACAATTTTTTGTCAGTTTATTATCGTTAGATTACTTTAAACTAACATAACGATATGGTGACATTATGTATATTATATGGAGTTGAACTTCTGCAGCTATCAGTCCTGTGGTACGACAGCGTCCGGCCGCATCAAAGGGTTTATGCGCGGTCCGGTCAGACGGCGTTATTGGCGGACGGTTTATGACGTCAGAGCGGTACAAACGTTTGCTCGTTTATCTTTGATACTTGAGGTTCCTCATAAAGCGTGAAGTCATTATTAGCAGTTCAGTTCAGTTCGCAGACTCTTTGAGTCAGTTTGTACACAATTATTTTGTAAAGCAACTTTAGAGTAAGGAGGTATGTGAATTTCTTAGAAACGCAATATAAATTGAAATATTGAAGATAATTTAAAGTTTTAACTATAACTCTATAATATGCTTTATAACCTTAAATAATAATGTATTTCTGGTAAAGTATTGTTCACACCTCATAGTTTCATTGGTCGCAAGTTCTGCTGGGAAATTGTAGACAAAAAAAAACCGGCCAAGTGCGTGTCGGACCACGCACAATGAAGGGTTCCGTAGAGGATGTATTTATCCCAAGAACAAACATAACATTGTAGTTGATGAATGATCTTTGCACACCCACAATATTTTTGAACGACCTTTCCAACAACACCCCACACTATGGGACGGACGAGAAAAAAAAATAAACATCCCCACTTTACAAGTAGGGGGGGTTCCCTAAAAAAAATTGTTTTACTTGTTTTGTTTAACACTTTATTGGCGTGGGTAATATGTACCGTCTCTGAGCTAAGCCGCGGACAGACAGACAGACAGACAGACGGACATGGCAAAACTATAAGGCTTCCAGTTCCGTTGTTGGAGGTAAGGTTGTTTACTACGGAACCCAAAAACCTTAAAATTTCGTTTTAAAATTGATTCCGTTAACGATGAATCAGACTCTTTCCCTCATTCAAAA
The DNA here is from genome assembly GCA_947364205.1 of Agrochola lota. Classification (NCBI taxonomy): domain Eukaryota; kingdom Metazoa; phylum Arthropoda; class Insecta; order Lepidoptera; family Noctuidae; genus Agrochola; species Agrochola lota. The sequence continues at coordinate 853,188 of OX376219.1, read as the reverse complement.
GAATCGTCGAAGGCTTCTCAGAAACATCTGCATTACAAAATCACTGTCCGTTCCAAGCTTGCCTAGAAGAGATCTCAGAAAGCGATAAGGCCGCCCATTGCATGTAGTGTTAAATATTTTTTTTGTTGTTTATGTATTTTCTGGAGTAAAATAAAATATATCCTATACTATTTTAGGGGCATGAGGAACAGGGTGTAAAGTTCACTCATCCCCCATAGAAAAGGGAGGATCCTCCGACCAGACAGGTGTCTTGTCTGGCGGGCAGCTGCCCAGAGGTTGAAGTCGGGAAGCTTGTATATATGTTTATCGCGCGGTAAGCTCTAATTGCGCGATGCAGCATTTGTGTGACGTCAGGATGTTGTGTGACGTCAGGTCTTTGATGCATAGTTCGCATGTAGCGATGTAGATGCCGCTACATCACTCCCCTCCGGAGACCGGAGGTCGATAGTGGGCTGAGTCTTGAATCTTGTGATGCTTCATAGTGCCAGCTGTGGTTACAGTGAGTCAGAACCGGGTGCCGCATAGTTCGCGGTAAGTCGGAACTGTCTGCGGTGATTCCCCAGTGAGTTGGGGTGGCGTTGCGTCTTGATCCAGTGGGTAGGATGTGGTACAGCGCCGGGTTGTGGCTGAGGGTGATGACCAGGAATGCGCGTTCGCTGCATGCTGGTGATCAGGATACCCGTTGAAGCCGTGGGTGCTGACTGGCTTTGTGACTCGCCTCACGAAAGCTTGCGGGAGTGATGATGATGATGACGTCACGCTGAAGTAGTTGCACGAAGGCTTCGTTGACGTTCATCACGTCGGGGTCACCAATTTAGGAGTATGAGGAACAGGGTGTAAAGTTCACTCATCCCCCATAGAAAAGGGAGGATCCTCCGACCAGACGGGTGTCGTGTCTGGCGGGCAACTGCCCAGAGGTTGAAGTCGGGAAGCTTGTATATATGTTTATCGCGCGGTAAACTCTAATTGCGCGATGCAGGATTTGTGTTACGTCAGGATGTTGTGTGAAGTCAGGTCTTTGATGCGTAGTTCGCATGTAGCGATGTAGATGCCGCTACACTATATTAAAAACGGCTCAAACGATTTCGATGAAAGTTGCAATATCCCCTATATTACGGGGCGAAAAATCGATCTAGCCTAGGTCTTATATCTGGGAAAATTCATTTTCTCTATTTTTACAGCCTCGGGAATGTAATACAACGTTAGTATACCAGGACGATATGTTTATTTATTTTCACCCGAGCAGAGCTCGTTGACCCAGATACTATAAATAAATAAATTACTTACAAACTGTAAGTTTAATCTCCTTTTGCCTCACTTTTACGAAGCGAAGAGATTACATCGTCGCTGTCGCAGCGTGTAGTAAACGATTTGTAAACAATCTGTGTCTCGCAGAGCAGAGGTGAGAATGTCTCGATACATAACAACGCCAGTCGGTCGAGATGCCTTGAGCCCTTCCTCCACGCCTCTGTGTTCTTAGCTTCAATAGCAATTATCTTTTTGTTTTGATTTTAAACACGATAATTTTTCTTGTTAGCTTGTTGATGGCAATATTAGTTGTGTCAGCTCAGATAACTTAACTATCAGTTTGGAAATGATCTGAATTGTACCTTAGTAATAAGCCTTAACGAACCTATAATGTGCAGGTATCGTCATTTTGCACTTTATAAACAACCAGTGGATAAAACTCACTATAGGGATGTTTTTGTATCGGATCTGTGTGTGAATGATCACATTTTGTGTTTTTATCTGCATTTTAACCATCCTTTGGAAAAAGATACGAATGAATGAAGGACTGTGACTCTAAACAGCTCAGGATTAAATGAAAACAACTCATCGATCAGTAGTCGCAATTCGCAGTAATGAGGACACAACTTAAAGGATTAACCGTCAACGTTTCCCTATTTCTTCGCATCGCTCGCTGTTAGCTGTGAGCCGATTGCACCGTCCAAACAATCTGTAAACAATCTCCCACGCCGCGCCGTAGAGGCGCGATCCTATCGATACCAGCAAACGGCAAGAGATCAACTCTATCGGCTTCGTTATTAAGCTTTATTGGAAATTGTGCACATTGTCTTGACGTCAAGAAAGAATTCCATTTTTTTTTTTGAAAACTGTTTTTGAGTTGAAACGTCTTTCATTTCGGCCAGGAGGGGGTCACTTGCCAAAACCATATTATAATAATATAATGAAATATGTTATGCCAAGATCGCTTATTACTTTGAATGTGTAAGCACCTACTGACATTATTTTACTACCTTAATTTAGAGGATAGAAGCCATTACTCGGTAGTGCATATGTCACTGGCGTAAATGGCACTGTAATCGCACGCAGCACGACGCATGCAACTAATGTGCAAGAGCTCGGATAGCAAGAGAAAGAGAGGTTCCGCCCTTCGATGAGCCGCTTTAACCTCAGAGAAACGCGGGAACGCGTTAGATTGAGCCAAGCGCAGGCACCACAGCCATCTACGAGTGCGACAAGTTCAAGCGGCGCAGTCTCGAGCACCGCTATTTGATATAACTATGTTTGCAATAGTGGCAGAGAACGAGACCAGCTCATCGACATCCACCAAAAGGTGCCAGGCTACATCCGGCAGTAACAGTGCAAGGCCACAGTTACGCGGATTACGCGTGCCCCTGATTACCGTTGGCGCTGGAATTTGCCTACAGCGCGTCAAGTCCGTGTTTATCGAGAACGAGTTTGGACACAAGTGTGATGTATATGACCGGTTGTGTTTCAAGAGAGATTTGAAATCAGCAACTGCAGCCGTATCACGATTTCTAGAGGAAGCGTTTCCAGGGAATACACCGGACTTTAAACTCTGCCGCAACTGCTTGAACGCATGTGAACATCGATGGATGCCAGCCATGAGCAGGAGCAATGGATATAATATAGATATGCTCCTTACCCTACACATTTAACCGCCTCTGTGGTCTAGTGGTTAGACCACCTGTCACAGATCCAGAGGTCCCGGGTTCGATTCCCAGTGAGAGCAAAATTTTCTACTCGGTTTAGTTGGTGGTAAAGCTTGTTCTTAGTCCGCCTGGCTAGCTACTACCATCTTATCTAAGTCTGTCGCCATAACAACAATGTTAACAGCATTTTTGTGTTTCGGCAGTTAGAGATAATATAGCCAGTTCCTCTGCTCGCTTCTACCTTCGGCTTACGTCACTTAACACTAGGTGAGATGCAGGCCAAGAGCTTCCGAGATGCGGTAAAAAAAAAAATGCTCGGCTGTAAAAAAAAAGAGCCGACCGAGGAGAACTGCTCGGCTCGTCTACCCAAGGTTGCCGTACATGCAGATACGACGGTTGCGATATGCAGGACAATACGGCATTGTGGGACAAGTAATTAATATTCCAGTTGACTTAAACAACATGGTGCAAACCCTACTTCGTCAGTTAGACGACTACTACCTGATAAATGTTAATATTAAACGGTTTTTCTTTAACTTTTTGCTTAACACCAAAACCACCAAAAACACCAACACCAGACTTAACGTAACGCCACTAGACTTTTATCTTTGGGGTTGGATGAAGCAAATAGTTTATTTTGAGTCAGCCAACACCAGGGAAGAGCTGCTGGAGCATATTCGCGTTGCTGCAACAGAAATTAAGGTTGATCCGAGCCAGTTAAGACGGTCAACACAGCAGGTGGCGATCCGAGCTACTGCGTGCCTTCAAAATGGCGGGGGGCATTTTGAACAACTTTTATAATTTCTTGTGTGTTGTAAATAATAAATAGTAATTAATACTTGTTATTTGTTTATCATTGATCTGTGATGACTGTAAATATCTACAGAAAAACCAAATCGTTATGAACTCACTACCTACGCAAGCCTATGTTCCAATAACAATATCTCTTAAACCATTAGTCATAGAATCAATTTTTTGGTATCATTATTTAGGTGAACTAAACATCTGTTAGACGATTGGATAAAAAATAGGTAGTTCCCCGGGGCGAATTTTGTAATAAGCTTGATTAACAAAAAAAACGATGCTATTTTTAACGTAAAATTGATCTTTTAGCATTTATTTTAATATGATGCAGCATTTAATGTTATTATTTGAGTTATTTAACCTATTATTAACCTTTCCATTACTAAAAGTATTTTTTTATGACAATTGGGCTTTAAATTTTAAAGTTACTGTACTTTTAGTATGCACTCTCCATAAAAGGCGATCAAAACACAAATATGGCTGCCATTCAGGGGGGGATGGGTTCCAACCCTACATGTAGAATAATTTTATTGGTAGAATAGAGCAAACTACCATCCCTTTAAGTTTGTACAGTCCGAAACCGGACATATTGTATATCTTGGCGAAGCAAGGCAAATGGCGGAGGCCGTGAGGTACACCATGTACGTCAGAGATTAGACACAGTAACCGGCGTGGTTAAGGACCTAGTTTATGTAAACTATAATGTTATGTTTGAATAAAATATGGAAATCAAAAATGTTACTTGTGTATATTATTATGTTTTCTTTGAATATCTAGATATATCAGGGAATGTACTATACAGTAAAAACACTAGTGTTTATTAATTACACACTCTCTAGCACGCACACGACGTTTCACGTAATCTACTGGGCTGCGTCCCTGATACACCCTACTCGTTTTTTTTTCTTTAAAGATGTAATGTCAGGCAATTTTTTTTTTTACAATTTTTACACGCCTCTTGTTATGTAGCAGGAATTGTGATGGCAGAACCTAAGGTTTTCAGTTACTGTTTTCTTACGGAATTTAATATTCCTTTATCAGTACAGACTTGTCTAGTTAACGTGATTGAAGTCTCTGAAATGATAGAAGATGTTCTGAACTTCTATCATTTCACTTCAATTTGAGACTTCAATTGTATTGGAAGTTTGGAAAGCTTCCACCGGCCCAAAAGGTAAGGTGTATCATATTTGGTGTTATCCTACTCTGGTGTGAAAGTCTGAAGTCCATAATATTAGATGAAACAACACGTGTACACATTTAACCCTTTATTGTAAGACTTTTCTTTAAAAACGAGGTCTTGCTTCGCTTTAACAATTTGACTTTTCCCAGGCGCTACCGGCTAGAGGTGCGACCGTGTTGATGCTGTCGATATCGATAGGTAATAACGTGTTGATTCGCATCGCCGCGTAATGCCCGTCTTTGTTGAGGTTTGCATTACCGCCTCGCGCCTGCACGGGACGTTCCGGAAAATACCTGGCTTTTTATCTAACATAACGTTTACGAGAAGTGATTGTCGTGTGACAGGAATCTAATGAAATTCCAACCACCGTGTTACGACGTATTCCATTATCAGAAGTATGTGTTATAGCGAACACCTCGTGTAACACTCAATCACATTACAACTTAACGTTACTAGCATTACTTAATCACATTATGATATTTGTTTGAACAATAATTCCGATACAAGAACAAATTGACCGATGCATATAATAATCGCCGCTAATTCCAATTAAAATTGATAATCGTCTTAGCGGTTAGGTGATAGGTTCATAACACATAATATCACGCCGGTATTCCCCGAAGCGTTAGACAGAGGTGTACCTATAGTAGGTACACCCTAAATAAGTAAGTAAGTTAGCTTACTTGACCGAAAATTATCCTTAAAATAAATACCGGGCCTTGTTTTTCATGTACTTAGTAATTAATAAAAACACAAATAGGCAGGTCACGGGGACTGCCGAGAGAAATGAAAACTTAAAACTGGTATTAGCGCCGTCTATATTCTTTACAGCACTACGGCGCGAGTATGTTAGTGACGCCAATCCATAAGTTTGTCCCCTATCAGAAATCGCTCAACGCGCCTAAATAAGTTTTTACTTCGAAATGATATAATGATAATTATGGTATTCGATTTTTGTCGTGCATCAGCACGACGTGTGCGTTATAATCATATAACAGTGTTTCCAAATTCATCCCACTCTAAAATTGACAGGATTCAGCTTTTACTTAATGCATGTGTTTAAATACCATGACTAACGAACTGTATTTGTAGTTAGGATTTTCTGGTTTTTATCAGGATTTTCAGTCTATCATTTTTAGTCATTCAGGATGTGATAACATTTATTTCCTTCCTCGTTAATTGCTTTAAAACATTGCACTAACGTTCCTAACTCTAGCCTATTAGTTCTAATCTAATTTTATAGGTAGTGAATTTCCAGTAAATCTTCGTACAAACTGTAACCCTGTCAGCGCCGGGAAACGGTTTGAATGACATTAAACGGCGAGGCACCCCTTCGGACAGGTAATAATGGGCGCCTTGAGCCCGGTCCGGCGACCTGCACTTCGCACGTCGGCCTGCGCAGGTTTGCGATGTGACTTATATTTTAACTTTGTTCTAGTTTACTAACGATTTGTTAGAAATGACGTCTAATGCCAGATTTTTCTTATGAAATAAAATATTTTTTATTCAGATTTTAAACTGGTACCAGATACTTTATGAAGATTTGCCTTATCTCTCGACACGGGGCAATAGTTGTGCTTTTTGAAAGAGAAAAGTAAGAATGTGTTTTGGTCTCCTTCTTAGGCTAAGACTAGGTCCTTTAGGCTGAAATTTGATTAAAACATGACCCTTTTAGAACGACAATTGACCAAGGGATCCTATTTCTCTAGATCTCTAGTTTATAGGTTTAAGTTCATTGCAATCATATAGAATGAACGATGAAAAAAGTTCCTCAAGATAGACACTGTGTAACAAGATGTTTGACACGGTATTATTTTTGGGTTTAAACGTGTGGAAGATAAAAGAGTTTACGAATTTCAGAAGGCACTTATTTATAATAATCAAAGCTCCAAAAAAAATATTCTAACAATGAATAATTATAAATCTCGGGAAATAATTACAAGAAACACAACAGATTCTTTTTTTGCAGATGTGAAATACAATGCCAATACTTTTGAAATGTAGAAATTTTTTATCGTTCTTCTAGATGCTCTTTAAATCTATTCCATCTGATTGATCGCAATTCGGTTTTATTTGGCGCCTCACCTCGCCACCCGGTCCGGAACGGTCCGGAACAAACAATTGCTAAAATCCAATCAACAGACAAAAGGACACTTTTTCTCGGCAGAATTGTATCCGGCGGCATCCGCAGGGTTGCTAAGAGATCGCCTTTACACTTATAGTTTGCTGTTTTATTTCGAATAATGTGTTTTTTAGTTTCATTTCAATTCACTCTCATGTACGGCTACACAGAGAGGCGGCTACTTTTAATCCGCTATCTCAAAGTTATTACCTAAATCTGTATGGATGTATATTCAAATTCAAAAGTCATTTATTCAAACTAGGCTGACAATCAGCACTTTTCGAACATCAAAATTACATAAGACAGTCCCCCAAAACGCCCACCCTTCACGACTTCCTAGTGGGAAGTAGGAAGTTGTGAAGGTTGGGAATATATCAAGCTAATTTCTCCAAATTCGTTAGGATGAAGTGAAAGAGAAAAAAATCATTGAAGCATTCCTAACACAACAATTACGAAACAGGATCTGATGATGCACGGCAAAAATCTTAAAAGAGTAACACTCTAACATAATAATACCATATTATGTTAGAGTGTTACTCTTTTAAAAAATTTGTTTCTTCTAAAGCTGGTAACCCTATAACCTCGATCAAGCCAGGGTCGCGGTGGCAATTCGTCAAAGAACGTCGAGCGCCGCGTCAGCGAGACCATTTGAATTGCAGCAGTGGCTGAACATCACCCTCAAGATATTGACACACTTGACTCACAGAGACTCGTCTTATAACATTCGGATTCGTTCAGGGGCATGAAATTGGTTTAAATATTGTACGATACGTTGTAGGATTGTTTTTGACCTGTAACTCACGTATGGATTGTGCTGTATCAGGCAGTTTGGAGTTAAGGTTTTCTGATTACAGTCTACATTAGGATCATGGTTTCTAGATTAAAATGTCATTATTATATCTGAATAAAAAATAAAATAAAAAAAAACCCATTTTGTTAGATTATGATTGCCTGTCGATCTTTTTTGAATGAGGTGAGACATCGAACAAGCACGACTAACACATAACTTAGCCAATTTTGCATAAAACTTAAAGTTATTATCTCCAGAGAACAGTGTGAACTGTCTCTAAGCCCCGCGCATTACATCCAATACTCCACGAGCCCATTGTCTGCAACTTTGCGACTAAACAATTTGCAAGCCAGCAGAAGTCACTGATACAAATGTTGAATGCTGAACACGTAGAAGGACCAGCGTCCGTGGTCCTAGGAGTCGCATTCAAATGGAGTCACAATACGTTCGCAGTATCTATTGTACGGCGCTTCAATGTGCAGTCAAATTGCGGACGTCCTGACTGCGTGCTTCTTGTTGCCGCTTTGTGAGCATTTAATATCGTTTAGGTGTCAATACGGAATTTGAAAATGTTTTGAACGGATTCTGGTTCCCACCTGCCAATATATTTTTCATAAGAATATTTCTTTTTAAATGTTTATATTCATTCGGTTCCTCATGTGGTACGTTAAGTCGATAGCTGGTTTACGATACCTATATACACGACTCTATTTTGCACTTAATCCGCCTTTCGTATCATTGAAGTTTCATATTGTAACCTCGGCTTGTGATATTAGACTAGCATACACACTAATGCATACCCACTCCGTTTGAACATCGATCCGCACGTATATAACATAGCTTTGAAATACAGATATATCGCTTTGGTCAGTCCACAATAATTCCATATTCGACTAGGCATCGCATTAAACACAGCACTCGTGTTCGATTCGAGTAGACTTATTGATTTAGATTAATTACCGCGCTCTCCCGGCGACCGAGCTTTGAGCCATCCGCGATCCTTTAAAATTATTCCCGGATTATTCTAACCCGGAATGTAATTGTTGGGGATTTTCACGTTATGTACACCTATATGGGTCTATGATATGTTTAGACGTATGTCAGGTGTAGGGCTACTGCTTGGCGTTCCGTGAATAGTTGTAATGCAGCATGAGCAGTGTTTAGGTGTAGGTATTACCTGTCTTTTGGGGTATTAATGCACAACGGAATTCTGCTGCCCTGGACGTCTTAGATTAGAACGTTATAGTGAGCAGTCCTTCTGTACAGTTATAAGATAACATGGCATGACAATTGCTTGTAGCAGTATATCATTTACAGTGTTACTTATCAAAAAAATCTACGAACTTAAAAGAAACTTTATAGACCAAAAAAATATTTAAAATTGTTTTAAATTAATTATCACAATATTGACCCGGCCAGTAAAGTGTCCCCTGCTTGAAGCGTAAATATTATTATACAAACAAAAAATGTAATTGCATTTAGTTAGAAAACCTTACGTTCAGAAACACAAGGCCCGGGGTAATTACAAACCAGTCTATTGCAGACTTATCGCAATACATAATAATTGAACAGACAAACAGTTATTTGCCGCAACCGTAATACAAGCTGATACCTCGTTTAATTTCGTTATTAAATAATTTATATGCGGACCGCCGCAAACCATATCGCTACGAACGAATTTATTTGTATGATTGTTAATCCGAGCTCAATAAAAATATCGGATGGAGTCGGAGGTACATAGGTATTATTTGTTCTCATTAGAAGTAAAATGAAACGTGAAATTCTCTTATTCCACTAGCATCACGCAAAATAGTAAGTAGGTAGGTCAACTATTTTGCGCGATGCTATTGGAAACATTGGAATAAAACCGTAAGGTAGGACATTCACAATCGACGTAAAACCGTTAGTCAGTCATTGATTTAAACCTTACCTTACCGAGATATGAGTGACATAATTCTTTCTCGGTAAGGTAAGGTATAACCAGAATGTTTGCCAAGAGTTTTATTGAACTCAGGGCAATCATCCTAATTTATACCTTAAAACCGGCCAAGTGCGAGTCGGACCACGCTCTGAAGGGTTCTGTAGTTGGAATGAATTTATCCCAAGAACAAACTTAACTTTGTAGTTGAAAAACATGTTCTCCCATACGGAATGTATGGGAGACCATGTTTTCATACTGAAAATTTAAGTTGGCCGATTATTACTCGTTAACCTGTACAGCCTACTTAGCTGTGGTAGTTTTCCATTTAATTTCGTTATACATACTACTGCTTTGATTTTTTTTCACAAATCCAAGTACAACCACTTAGGTGGCGGCGAGGGACACTTGACTCTAACTTAACTATTTGCACTTAAAAGCTTAATATATCGCAAACGGATCCCCGAATCCAAAAAAGGGTTATCACAAACTCACAATATTTTTGATCGATCTTTCTAACCATACCCCACATCATGGGCTAAATAAGAAAAAAAAAACTTGCATTAAGTTACATTGCAATGACTTGCTAATGGTTTTACGTCATTCAAATTTGATCGTGAATGTCCCGCAGAATATACTCAATGATAATAAAATCGGCACAGATTCCACAGGCAAAACTAACAAGTTAGAACTGTTTGCTTTGGGCACGCCACAATTGCGGCGATAAGTCCCCTCTTTGAGGAGTGGCTTGAGAGGCGCCATGGCGTCCTCACCTTCCGCCTGCCACAGGTCCTCACCGGGCACGGTTGTTTCGGGAGGTTCCTGTTCCGCATAAGGCGGGAGGAAACGCCCGGGTGTCACCACTGTGTGGATCGCCCGGAGGACACGGTGGACCATACGGTGGAGGTCTGCCCGGCTTGGGCGGAGCACCGCCGTGTCCTCACGGAGGCAATCGGCGGCGGCGATCTCTCGCGTCTGGCCCTGGTTCAGGCCATGGTTCGGAGCGAGACTGCATGGGAGGCCGTCACCTCCTTCTGCGAAGCAGTTATGTTCGCGAAGGAGGAGGCGGAGCGCGCGAGGGAGATGCAAGCTGCACGCCCTCGCGGCCCTAGTTCCCGCAGGAAACGCCCCGGGCGTCGGGAGTCGAGAGCCGACTTCCGGCCACCGTAGGCGCAGGCTTGTGGACGGTGAGCAATGGGCAGCTCACCGTCCGATAAGGACCGGGCCCATGTCGACGGCGCGTTGTGTTCCACGCGTGCCTCAAAGAGATGTCAGCACCAACCGACGGGGTCGAAAGACCAATGCCTGCTGGGGTTGCAGGTTTGTCCGAAAGGGATATCGCGGCCCCGGCACACAAGCAACGGAAGGAACACGGGTGGGTTTTAGTCAATAAAAGTCTGACACACCCTCTCGCTCTGCCCAGAGCGGGAGAAGTCATTTGATAATTTCCCATCCTCAAAAAAAAAAAAAAAAACTGTTTGCTTATTTATTTATTCATATGTAAATACAACATGTTTCAAACAAAGATAAATAATATGTTAATCGTACTTAAGTAAAAGTAAATTGATAATATTATATTATTGGGATGTTAAAGCAACACTGGTTAACTCATTGTTCCGACTTAGAATAATAAACGAGACAGCAATAAAAGCAAGGCGACGGACAGTGTCGTGTCGTACAAACGGCGGACTACACGCGGGACAATAGATTGTATGTTGTAGATGCACCACCATGCGTCGCCGAGTGGGCAAAAACTGATGCTGATATCATCGAGCTTATTACCATCGTATTAGTCCTCAGTCCTGACTGTACGGGAAAACAAAATGTCAAGTTTTTAAAATGGGTGACGCTCATGTATCCTGTCTCTGTTGCTCATTTATCTGTTGTAGCTCTCTTTTTAAAATTCTCTTTACCTATTGTGGTATAGCAATTTTTTTTTTTTTTTTAGATGCATCGTCTTCACATATAATTATATAACTAATGTACCTACATATACAAAATATTGTAAAACATTTTAAAAGAGTAACGGTGGAGTTTCTTGCCCATTCTTCTCCATACGAAAACTACCTTTTGGAAGGGGGGGCTGGAATCAATTAAATTTTTTGTAATTTTTGACGTTCAAAAGTGCCTTGCAAGGGCCTATTTGAAATAAATGATTTGACTTTGACTTTGTAAAGTGACTATGCAAGGACTAGTACCTACAAATAAATTAATATTTTTACCCGACTGCCCCAGAAGAAGGGTAATGTTTTTCAAGAGTATGTATGTATATAAGTATATATAGACATCGGGTGTTAAAATGGAATTGTCCGCCGGTAGTTAATTTTCACAGTTCCGTGCTTTATAATGACTAAATTAAACGATATACAAGTATAGTAAATCAGGATAATTATCGAGGACTAAGCACTTCGTAATTACATTAGAACTTCACTTAGGTAAGTTCGTTTAACTTAGTAAGTATACTCCTATTCAGTATACTCCTTTGACTTTTTATTAATCTATGACCAAAAAAAATATCACACCAAAACCAAAATTCTTGCCAAAGAGATATTTATTATTTTCTCTAATCAAAGGTATATTATAATGCTTTGCAAAAACTATTGATCATAAGGACCAACCAATCGAGTTTTAAAGATACTTAATATCTACCCACCATTGAAGCATGACGTGTTGAATGAGGAATGAATTTCTTGATGTCTTCGCCATTGTCCATCATTGCATGTTTAATCCAACAACTAATTGTTTGGCTACTAACGTAATTATACGGCTTTTTAAAATTAATTACTATTTTTTCTGTAGCTTTCACAATTTGTGTGTGTATGTAATAATGTAATGTAATCGCAGGACAAATGTCAGAACTCATATGAAAATAAGGTAACATAATACTCGTTTGCTGTTTTCATGCCTTAATTTTTTTTTACAAATCAGTGCAATAAATTTGATGTTATTAAGTATAATTACAGATAAGGTTTCTTTGAGCACTAAAAAGAGCTGAAATAATTACCTACTTTTTGGTTACTTTGTCAAGTGATAATTGCTGTAATGAGTACCATCTTTCTATAAAATTCAGTACCATTGATGGATCCCACGTCATCAGTATTCAGGATGACTTGGTCATAATTTAAAAATACCTTTAGAACCTCTTAATTTGAGGATCCGTCCCTACATCAGAATCTATGATCAATGACTATGCAGATATATTAGTGTTGATTGAAGTTTAAGAACTGGCAAATAAATAAATTCTGATTCTGATTCTGCCATTGTTGAATTGTTGTGTAAGAAACTCTAATATTTTAGTGATTGAATAATCGTGAATATTTGTCCATTACAAATCCACCACATAAGTAGTGCTACTGAATACTGTTTGACAATTTTATCTGACAAAGAAGAGATCATGACATTATTGGTGTCATCTGGTATAATTTGCTTCTTAAGCGCTTCCCTGACAATATGTAGGACCTCAGGGAAAAGGCTGCTGTGAAGAGGATGCAGTATTCTGGAAGGTGACAACAAAAATTGGTTTGATGGTTCAGGCCATATACCTTACTCTGTGATATGACCCTGGAATAAATAAATAAATACCAAGGTTGTGATGGCCACATAGGAAAAACTAAGATTCCAAAATCTGATCATCTTTAATTTTCAGAATAGTTTTTTAAATTAATGCAAATGGTGGAAATGCATAAAATGATGGATCATTTACCCAAATTACTGTAAATGCATCCACATTTTCTGTAAGTGGATCTCTATGCCAGGACAGATATCTATCACACTTAGTATTAGCTCTTGTACCAAAAAATTGATCATTTCCAAAAGATCTCACTATGTCCTGAAATGCTGCAGGAGCCAGTTCCGACTCAAAATCAATGTTTTTATTTCTAGACTCAAGATCAGCTTTTATGCTGTCTTTAGATCATACATAAAATGTAGATATCCCTATTTTTCGGGCTTCACGCCAATGCCATATACATATGCCTAGCCAGGCAATTAAGATTATTAAATTGATTTTCACCCATTTAATGATATAATCTATTGTTGTAGTATTGTTTCTATGTAATAAAATTTGGCATAATTTTAAGTCCTTTGTAAAACATTGTAGACCAAGAACAGCAGCTAACAGTTCCAAAATAGCTTATATGATTTGCCTTGTCTTCTTCTATCTAAAGCCCATTTGCTATCTGACCATTAAAACAAATATTCCCGAACAAGTGTGAGATGCATCTGACTAAATTTCAATCTTAAATTGACAATTTTTACAGGGTTTTTATATATTTATGCCACCAGTGTAAATTTTCTTTACAGTACATATTATTTTATGTTTATAATTAAATCAAAGTCATTACTGTGGTAAACTAACTCTGCACATTTTTGTTTTTCCATAATTTTGGTGTACTTAAGTATAGTAAAACATAACTCATACATGGACAACGAGCTATTAGGATATGGTGTAAAGAATAGATGAAATGAGTTCTTCATATGAATCACAAAATAATCTAAGTACTCAGCAACTTGATTAGATTTCAGATTACTTTTATCCTTATTTATGTAACAACCAAAACTCCAAAAGGTTGATAGTTTTACAAATAAAATAAAAGTTCTAAATATTCTAATAAAATCCTCAAGATAAATCACAGAATACATAAATAAGATATTACTGTTGTGGGGCAGTACACAAACCAAAGCACAAACAATTGAATTCATAAACATTTGTTTTTACAATAAACCCTCAAATAGCTTTTATCATCACAACAATGTTCAGTGTTCACTGATATAAAAAAATAGGCATTTTTTAAATCAATTGTGCATATGTAATCATTTTTAGAAAATGAGTTTACATAAAGTCCGTATGTTCCTCGTTTACTACGGAACCATAACAATAAACATAATAACCAAAGCAAAAACATATAACTGAAAATAGAAAAACAAGCATTATAATTTATAGAATTTTGGTATCGCAGGCGGGCACAAACAAAAGTTACACCATATTTCAGGTTTGTCGTTCTGCAGAACCAATTTTTTTAATAGATGTCGTATTTTTGTAAACTGCATGGTTAAGTTAATTAATGTATATAGAAAGAAAGAGAGAAAGAAAAAGTATTTATTGAGACTCGCACACTAAACATAAATAATAAAAAACAATAAAAAAAATAAAAAAAAACAAAATATACTTAAAAATTAATGCAGTCCTGTACGAGGCCAAAAGGCCCCTATCTCAGCATAAAGCTGCAACATTTAAAAAATAAATGTCGCAGCGCTGGTATTCTGATATGGCCCGCAGTGATGTCACGGAAAGATATATACAGAATTATATATAAAATAAAATAAAAAATAAAGAAATTGGTGTGTGAAATATAATAAAAAGTAAAATATATGTAGTCCGCGTGTCTGTATCCGACGTAACATCAGTTACTTGTCTATGCCTTTAGTATCTATGGTACTCTATGGCATCGTTGTGACAAGTAAAGAGACGATATTTAATACATTACGGCTGTTTATAGTGTTACAATAAAGTGAATAGTAGAATGAAAAGTGTTTCGTGGTAGTCAACGGTTAACGTAAACGTAACGTTAACGGCTATATATAGCTTCGTTTAATACCTCATGGCTTGCCACTTCAAACTCTACTTATTTCCTGAGGGCAAAACGCAGGTAAAACATAAGTGAACGCTACATTTTGTGAATTGTATAAATGTACCTACTGACTTGTAGTTCAAAATTATCAGTCAGAGCGTTTGCTAGCGGAGTATATTCGTGCGTTCAATGTGATATCACTGGAACACTACGTTTTTGACGGAGAAAAACGTATCCAGTATGCACACTCAATACTTACGACGATAGTCGTACGTGTATCCACGAGTGAAATTCATACGAAAACGCATCTAAAGTGCGCGTGGCCTATGGGTTTGCGTCCGCCGATATGCTAATGTTAACAGCATAATTATCTGTAGCTATGAATATGACGTGTTGTGTCTGGCCAGCGGCGAAAGCATAAATTATATAGGTTGAAATTTAATTCATGGGCATCCTCTTAAGAGGTCATTGTAATTTTGAATAACTTTTACTATGGGACCAACCCTGAAATCTAAGTTAATTTATAAATGAATGACCGTCACTGTGTGTGTTCTAATTAGTTTCGAGCAGTGATAGCCTAGTGATGTGACCGTCAGACTGCCAAATCATAGGTTTCGGTTCGAACCTAAGGCACGCACCCCTTTTTTTTTTTTTTGTAGGTGGGAAATTATCAAATAACTTCTCCCGCTCTGGGCGGAGCGGGAGGGCGTGTCAGATTTTTACCGACTAAAACCCACCCCTGTTCCTTCCGTTGTCTGTATGCTGGGGCCGCGATATCACTTTCGGACATATTCGCAACCCTGGCAGGCATTGACCCTTACGGACCCCGTCGGTTGGTGCTGACATCTCTTTGAGGCGCGCGTAACACAAAGCGCCGTCGACCCGGGCCTGGTCCTAATCGGACGACGAGCTACCCATTGCTCACCGTCCGCAAGCCCGCGCCTACGTTGGCCGGAAGTCGGCTCGCGACTCCCGACGCCCGGGGCGTCTCCTGTGGCGACTAGGGGCACGAGGGCGCGCATCTTGCCTCTCCCTCGCGCACTCCGCCTCCTCCTTCGCGAGCTTTACTGCTTCGCAGAAGGAAGTGACGGCTTCCCATGCACTCTCGCTCCGAACCATGGCCTGAACCAGGACCGGACGCTAGAGATCGCCGCCGCCGATCGCTTCCGTGAGGACACGGCGGTGCTCCGCCCAAGCCGGGCAGACCTCCACCATATGCTCCACCATGTCGTCTGGGCAATCCACAGAGTGGTGACCCCCGGGCGTTTCCTCCCGCCTTATGCGGAACAGGAACCTCCCGAAACAGCCGTGTCCGGTGAGGACCTGCGTCAGGTGGAAGGTGAGGACGCCGTGGCGCCTCTCTAGCCACTCCTCAAAGAGGGGACTTATCGCCACAATTGTGGCGTGCCCGAAGGCACGCACCCCTGACTTAACGGATTTACATATGTGCGTATTGTATAATTATCACTTGTATCAAAAACGGCGAAGAAAAACATCTTGAGGAAACCGCCATGCTTGAGAGATATTGCTCGACAGCATGTGAAGCCAAGTCAGAGGCCTATGAGCGGCCTTATAATTCTGACGTAAGTTCTAAGACGAAAATACTGGTTCTTAGTTTTCATTTGGGGTCGGTGCGCTTGGACGTGATCAACGTGGTGTGGCGAACAGAAGCGGGCGATGCAATGTTGAGGTCAATGATGTTGATGGGCTAGTCTTGTTTTCATGTCAACTTAATTTCGTAAACACGCGAACCATGCTAAGCCGCTAATTGCACAACGCATATTTTCTGGCAATCATAAACTATGCCTATCAATGCTCATGCCTTCTCTATATGAGAAAAGGCCTCTGCGCTGCAGTGGAACAGTAACAGGTTTACTTTTTTGTTTTTGCGCTGTTTACCTACTTTATTCAAAAATCGATCTTAAAATTATTTGGTACACAATATTTCAACATGTTGGTACTTCAAGAAACAAATAGCCCGCCGATACCTTTTTTTGCTCTTAAATTAGAATTCTATTTAACCCACGAACACACATTTACGTCCGCAATGCACACTGAAAATGATACCGCGTGCAAGCCCGGTACACTTCGGCTAAGGCATTGTATACACGAGCGAGTGCGCGCTCCGAACTGTCATTGTTGCCGCGTACCATTGTCCTTGCGAGCATAGTTATTTTGGGCAAGGTTTGCACTCTGCCTGTATGCCTAAAAAGCATAAAACTCGTCTGCTTATAAGGCGTAGTCAAAGATTGGTACCTAGATGGTTTTTTGATTAATTTTCTGAAGGGAGAAATTGTTTCATGTAGTCGGTTACGACTAAGCAAACTTGAAAATAAACATAAAATATTTCGTACAAAATTATTCCTGGAAGTAGACCCTCAATCGTATAACACAAAATGCGTAAAATGATTACAGGGATCACGAGCGATGCTTGTCCGGAAATAGAATATTATTGTTCCGTTTATCAGCGACCTTCGAGCCTATTTCTTTTATTCAAATAACTGTGGAATACATATCTCTGGTAGGTAACTAGAATTAATGTAGATGGTCGTGAGTGCAGTCACAATGCAAGTTGGGTTGAACAAGAGTGAGCACTTTTGTCAGCGCGGTGTAATCCGGGTTTGATTGCGGCGGGATCGTTCCATCGCCTCATTAATATTGGCGGGCCAGCGGTTTTTATTGCAGGGCTTCCGTCAATATGGAGGAGTGAGGAGGCTAGCTTTTGAAACGTTATGGTTACGTTTAGATGTTCAGTTTTGAGTTTTTAGTACTGTAAGTATATGGTATAGCTTAAGAAAGTAGGTAGTGACTAGAATAAAATACTTATGCTGAATAATGTTCCGGTTTTATTAAAGAAGGAGTTTCTTAATTTGTTTTCACTTTAGACACAGTCAGGCCGTTTTTCCACTGACACGTCAAAACGGTACATCAACGAGACACGAGATTATTTGAACGGAACGTGAGGTCTTGGTGACGGTGACCGTTTGTCCACCGCAACCGAACTCGGCGGCTCAGTACGTTATGAATTTATGATAGACAAAACAAAATCCGGGCGAACGGTGCTGGTGCGACGGCAGTGTGTGCACAAGATTAATGCTGCCTGTCCATTAATGCGGAGCGAGGCAGCGGAGCGGAGCGAGGGAGTAATAAGAAGTGGAGTTGAGGACTGTGTCTGTCCATTGATGCGGAGCGAGGTAGTGCGGAGCGCAGTTGCGGACTGTGCAGATCTAGTTCACGCGACGATTAATTTGACCAGGATGCAATATCCCGGAGGCGGGATTTTCAGCTTGCCCGCTCCGTTTCCTCGCCCCGCTTCCTCGCTCCGCTTCCTCGCTCCACTTCCCAGTTTAGTATAAAATTTTAATCTGGTTCGTAAATCCCTGAAGTGGAGCGGAGATTTTATGCAATTTCATTGGTTAATATTGGCACAGCTCCGCCCCGCTCCTCTCCTCTCCGCTCCAGTGGACATTCAGCCTAAACGTGGTATGTATTGCCCGCACATCATCGGCCCGTCACAATCTAGTATCCAATATTTTTCGTGAGCTGTAATAGAAGCAAACTCCTGCGCTTTATTGTCTAAAATATCAAATTCTATATTGTGTAGTCTGATAACTAACTCTGTGTACAATTTTTTGAAATGTTTTTTTAAGTTGTCCCTAACCGAAAACTAGTAGCGTATTTCCTCATTTAACCAAACTTTTTTGCCCTACTCAAAGTGATACTAGCAGATCTACTATAATGTATTGGAACGAATATTGATGTAAGAAGGGATTACCCCCAATTGCTTACACTGTGATTAAACCAAACATTCTGATCAGCAATACAAAGTGTTTTATTGAATTTGATGTAAAGTTTTGCCTGTTCTACTGTACCTGCAAGATAGTTTATTGACTCAGGCGTGATTTTACGGAAATCCATTATATACAATAGACGACGTATATTTATTACGACGTTTATTTTTTTTGTCTGGCGATGTGGCTCACACTGCGCTCTGCGCTTGACGTAGCTACACGTCGTCTCCTGGTTCGCAACAAGTCAATCGTCATCTTGAGGATGCCTCGTTGAGAGGTGAAACACGTGTCGGTTTCTTACAGGGCTCTTTATGGGGCTCAGGACTCTTTGAGAATAGTTAAGCGGATTAGGTTACTAAATATACGTCATCTAATGTATTTTATCATGGATTTCCGCAAAGTCACGCATGATTCAATTAACTATCATAAGTATAGAAGCAAAATTGTTATTTAAATAAAATATCTTGAGATACATAGTGAAGGTAGCAACAGCAAATAGAGCAGCAATTGTTCATCAATTATTCGCCTCCAGCCTCTAAAACAGCAATATTAATGTTGGCAGTGTTGCCAGCCGTACAACCACACATAGTATAAACACTAGATGTTAGTACTGCGTAGGCTCTGTTTACCTACACAACAATATTATACAACAACGCCATTTACATATATACACACACGAGCAACTCATTTACATTAAAATAACATTAATTATATTTATACTTTCAGACGATAATTCATTCAACATACTGTCAAAGGCACCAGGGTACATGCAATGACTGACGTACTTGCGTAGATCCTACCTCTTTGTTCTAATACTTATGTAATCAATTGACCACGCAACAACCTGTATCATCTTTGAAAGCAACATAATTCGTTCAGCCAATATTCATTGTCGTAGGTCTAATTTTAATTACTTTCAAAACCTATTGTCGTTATATCTAAAGGCGTACTTAACTAAACAGTCTCAAGCCACATAACACCCCTGTACCTAATGATTACCCAACTCTCAACTACCAACATCACAACTTCAACCCTAACGCGCTATCTGCGCCATAACCCGTGAGTTGCGCAACTTTACCCGCACTCCCAATAAGACAACTATCTCAGATCGAAGAGGTACTAATGCACGGATCGCTCCGTACGGCACTCCCGAGGCCAGATATTGTAAAGTTCCCATCAAACTGTTCTTGGTATCAGCAAGTCAAATATAAGGGAAGACCCACAGTGGCCGGAGCGGGCTGCTTTACATAAAGTTAATGTTCTTTGTGCTGTGGGACTTTTATGTGAATTTATTTACAGTGACGGTGTATGTTTGGGTTTAGATACTCGTATATGAATCAAATTGTAATGGAGTATGGTCTAACTGAAAGTCATTTAAAATTGCGTCAGAATTACTAAAGATGGAGCAGCGGTGGTCCAGTTGAGCAGTGGTTGCCCAGTAGAACAGTGGTGGCCCAGTTTAGCAGTGGTGGCCCAGTGGTAACGGCCGCGACTTACGAGTTGTAGGTCGTGAGTTCAAACCCAGGCTGGCACTTTACTTTGTGTATTAATTTCACCGCTGCTCTCAAAACGGTGAAGGAAAACATCTTGAGGAAACCAGCATGTCCTAGAACCAAAAAATCGAAGACATGTGATATCCACTAACCCGCACTGGGCCCACGAGATAGATTATGGACCAGTTCCTCTCATAAGAGAATACCTGTATCCCAGCAGTGGGAACATTAGGCATAGGTTTATTATGCTTAATAAGAATAAGGACGTTTAGTTTCTTATTTGTTATCACTACTAAACGTTAACCAGCAAGTTAGCTTAAGGGTGCACTAGTCGTCGGCTCGAACTCGTTGGTGACTGAGTAGCGTGACTAATACGCATGCTAATTAGTCTAATTATTTATATATTTTTATTTATTTATCAAGTTTTTATATCTATGCATATTGCACTTTTCTATGAAATAGCAGATTTTTTTTTAATAAGTGGGAAGAAGCAATATTTCAACAGGGGTTTCTGAATCATGTATTGAATCCATGGTAGCCGGCTTCGCGTTGATGTCCCTGCCACCCTGTATATTTAGTAAATTAGACGATGATTTATAACGAAAACGAGCGCGTAAAATTTCATGAACAGACCTTTGAGTATTATAGGTATTATGGAAAAACTACTGGATTTTATAAAATTATTTAAACTTTTGAATAAATTATATATTTATCCATGTACGGTTTCTATTTTTTTACTACATATTATAAGTTATTTATTTACGCTCAAAAGCGAGTTAAAATTTGTATTGAAACATGGAAGTTTCGACGCATAACTTCCAAACCAATTTTTTTTCCAATTCTGCTTCCATACAGGGCTAGAAAAAATTATATGATTTGTTTTTTTACGAGTAATCACCTCATACTACGTTTGTTCGGAAGAATGACCGACTAGCGTACCCTTAAGCATTAAGTCTAATCTAGGCATATTCTTCATGTCTCTCACGTCTCAGGTATCTAAAATATCTGTAGCTCTGTGCTGAAACTTCTTATTTTCACAGCACTCTTAGCGAATGAAGACATTTCGCGAATCAAACGTACGACCTCCTAAATCGCTCGCAGTTCTGCTCTCGCCTCTCAGCATGCTCCAGAGTGTTATCACGGGTGGTCCTCAGGGACGCATCATCGTTACACTTGCCGGAATAATTTCCATTGTAAAAGCAAACACAGAGCGGCGGGAATACGCCCGCCTGCGCGCCTGCCTGCTTAGCTGAGGATATCTAATGTAAGCGTGTACGGAACACTGACTGATGGGCTTTTTGGATGATGTATTATAAAAAGGGATTGTAAAAATTTAATGCTGATTAGCATGAACTGCCAAATATGTAAGTAACATTTTTATTCATCATAATCATAATCATTTATTTGTCACAATATGGTACATTATATGGTCTTAACCGATATAGCCCCACCCTTTTGTATCGTACAACCCCCGCGTTTTGATATTGCCACGCGGTATTCGTCAGTTTCTTCTTTGAAAATAATTATATTTATAAGTTGAATAGTACTATTCACAGGCTGACATGTTGTCATAGTGACAAATTATTGTATTTTGACACTAACAAGTTTGTTATTGGTTTTAAGTTAACTCAGAAAACTCTATCTCTGTCTTGGGAATGTAGACATATGATTGCTATATTGATAGCATATAATATTAATGAAGTTAATATTACAGATTGTAGTATTAGTGACAAGTCTGTGCTGTCTAGATATACTAACAACATAGAGATTAAATATGAATTATCATGTTGTACGAAGGAGGATCCACCAATAATACCAATATTTTTAGAGGCCACTACCATTCAGGTAAGATATTCTCTCATACTCAAACTCAAAACTCAAAGCTTTTTATTTCAATTAAACTATTTACAGGCACTTTTGAATTGTCAAGGAATCGTTGTAGCGGCATCCACATCGCTACATGCAAACTACGCAACAAAGACCTGACGTCACACAACATCCTGACGTCACACAAATCCTGCATCGCGCAATTAGAGTTTACCGCGCGATAAAACATATATACAAGCTTCCCGACTTCAACCTCTGGGCAGTTGCCCGCCAGACATCACACCCGTCTGGTCGGAGGATCCTCCCTTTTCTATGGGGGATGAGTGAACTTTACACCCTGTTCCTCATACCCCCAAATTGGTGACCCCGAACATGAACGTCAACGCAGCCTTCGTGCAACTACTTCAGCGTGACGTCATCATCATCATCACTCCCGCAAGCTTTCGTGAGGCGAGTCACACAGCCAGTCAGCACCCACGGCTTCAACGGGTATCCTGACCACCAGCCCTTTTCTATGGGGGATGAGTGAACTTTACACCCTGTTCCTCATACCCCTAAATCGGTAAATCAGAAATATGAAGCTAGTTGCCCATTCCAAAGCGTAGTAGGTACCTATGTCGAAGAACGGGCAAGAAAATCCATGGACACTCTTTTAAATAAAATGTTACAAAATATCTCTCTCTTTCTGCTGGAACCCACACGGGCATTCTAGAATCATCAGTTGTAGTTGTGGATGTTACTCTGGATAACTATTTAAACTAGATAATAAGACGACAGAGGTTGTCCCTTCAAATAACCAATTATTATTGTTATCTTCTGGCAATATTACACATAATAATAATAATAAAAAACTAAAGTAGCTGCAACATACTTTAAAATTATTCAATCAATATATCCAAGGTTACTCCTCCAAATTACTGGAAATACAATTGTTTTTAGAAGATACCAAGTTTAATGTAATCATCAAGTAATGTCAATTAACTATGAAAATTATTGTGTAGCAGCCGGAAACGTATGATACATGGCGGATCATTAACATTAGTAAATTTATATTCCATCGAAAGAACGAAAAGACATCATCGGACTGTCCGTTGAACACACCATTGAATTGTCCTGTGTTGAGCTTGATATGCATGTTATAGTATGCGTATACAGACCTCCAGGTTACCAGAATCTATCTATGTTTGATTCTGTTAAATGGAAGATGTGCTAAAGAAACTTAGTGCTAGGTAGTAAGTCAATAATCATATGTGGCGATTTTAATATTAATTTATTAGAAAATAACTCGAATACCGTCAGATTATTAAATCTTTTTAGGTAATTTTATTTGTCAATTTTTTTTATACTTGTATAGATAATATTTTATGTAATTGTGATTATTAACATAAACAAATTGGAAATAAGTTGCCATCTGACAGTGGACAAACAATAACATTTTTCTCCTACATCATACCTTTACAAAAAATTCCAATAAGGTTTAGGCCAATTACATGTAAAAATTTAGATAAATTAAACAATTCTTTGGCAAGTAAATTATGTATTTAGTGTTTTAATAATATATGTGACCCTAATGAGTTCTACGCCGAGTTCTTTTCACTATTGCAAATTAGTTTTGTATAATTTAGAAGCATTTTTTTAATTTTTGTAAATGTGAGCACCATGGAGCCGTTTATATTTTTTTTTGTTTTTTTAAATTTATTAATATGTATGTTGACTTGAAAAATCATGATAGCTGAGAGTATGTCATGCTCACTTAAATGTCTCGCTGATGGTGGCGAGTGTGTTGGATCATTCGGTTCCCTACAAAATGGTTGAGCTGAATGGTGCTGATCCACGCGTCATGTTCGTGAACGGGCGCCGTCAGTTGTGACTGGTCATCTCTTATCTGCCATGGCTTATTTTTAATATTATATTTTGAATTTCTTTTGATTATTTTTTTTGTACATTGTTCTCACATATAGAAGCAACAAGAATAATGTACCCAGGATTTTGTAATTTTCTATATTTAAAAGAGTGTCCTTGGAATTTCTTGCCCGTTCTTCTCCATAAGATCTACGTTTTGGAATGGGCAACTGAGCTCTCGAGCTTCAACTTTCTGACTAACTGACGCGACTATTTGACAATTCAAAAGTGCCTGTAAATAGTTTAATTGAAATAAATGCTTTGAGTTTGAGTTTGAATTAAACAAACAATTTATTGACACTTTTCCACTAAAGACAGAAACTGTTTTTATTTAGTGATTGGGTGATTCCAGGTGTGAGTAAAAGAAGGGATTTTTTTTAACTTTATGGCTTAAAGCACCATAATAATATGAATAATACAAGCTTTCATCACTATATTGCAAAATATTCTAAAACTTTTAAAAGTGTGTGCAAAATAGCTAAAGCGCTTAAACAAAATCAGCTCATGATAAAATAAAAACTACCTGGCAAATAATAAATAATGAAACAAGTACGAAAAAACAGTGTAATGCTGAATTTAATTTAGAGAATGCACATGGCCCCATCAACTCAGATGTAGAAATAGCTCAGGAATTTGAAAACTTTTTTGCTAATATTCCCCTTAGAACTAATGAAGCTTTAAATTTCTCACCCGCGCTTTCTGCTGCCTTACTTAGAAATAATATAATGGCATGCCCGTTGGAGTTTAGATTTCAGCATACAAACCCCCAGGCTGTTACAAAAGCATTTAAAGATTTAAAAAAACATTACCAACAGAAGATCTATGGGGAAAGTCTGTAAAAGTCTGTAGATTTATAATCTAAACCATTGCGCCCTATTAAGCTTTCATATTTAACACTCGTGTAGACCAAGGAGTCTTTCCGTATCTCATGAAATACAGTTAAGTAGTTCCTTTGTTCAAATCCGGTGATAGTAAGGAACTCAAAAATTATAGGCCTGTGTCAATCCTGCCTGTTCTCAGTAAGGTGTTTCAAAAGTTGATGCTCAATCAAATGTTACATCACTTTAATAAAAATTCCATCTTTCATGAACAACAGTACGGTTTCACTAAAGGGCGTTGTACTACTGACGCCGGTATCACCCTAATAAAGAACATTTTTAACGCCTGGGAAGAAGCATAAGATGCTATTGGAATCTTTTGCGAGCTTTCGAAGGCGTTCGATTGCGTAGACCATGAGATACTTCTGCTGAAACTAGAGCAATATGGGATTAGGAATACAGCTATTGATTTAATAAGATAATAATAACATACCTGAAAGATAAAAAGGTTAAAGTTCAAGTAAGCAGCATAAACTCATTAGGGTCTGAAATGGGCGTACCTCAAGGTTTGATATTGGGTCCATTCCTCTTTTTAGTTTACATTCATGATTTACCCCAATTACTTTCAAATCACCCGAAGATGGTTTTATTTGCAGATGACGGATCATTGAACTTTAAAATAAACCGACAGTCATAAAATATTGACGACTCGAATAGCTCTATTCTTCAAGTCCAAGATTGTTTAACGGTAAATAATTTGATACTACATAAAATAAAAACTAAATGCATTACATTTAAATTATCTCGTGTTAGAAGTAGCGAATGTGACATCATATTGAAGGGATAAAAACTGAATTTATTAATCAAACGGTTTTCCTAGGAATCACGCTAGATGAGAAATTACAATGGGAACCGCATGGGCTCTTGCGGGGCGGCTAAGTTCAGCCGTATATGCTGTTAAAAAGATAAGACAGTTAACAGACGTAGGCACCACGCGCTTGGTCTATTTTAGCTACTTCTACAGCATTATGTCGTATGGCATTATAATGTGGGGTCGAGCTGCTGACGTTGAATCCATCTTTATTTTGCAAAAGAGAGCTGTCAGAGCCATTCATAATCTACGTCGTCGCGAATATCTCAGGGAATTATTTAAAAATATTGATATTATGACGGTACCTTGCCAATTCATTTATGAAAATATTATTTACGTAAGAAACAATCTACATCTTTTTAATAAATTGTGTGATACATATAATTTTAATACTAGAAATAAAGATAAAATAGATCAACCATTTTTCAGATTATAGAAGGAAAAGAAAGAAAGGAAATAAATTTATTTGACTCAGGTTAAGGCACACAATATTCACACAAAAACAGAAAAAATAAAGAAAACTTAAAATAATATTGTGTGCCTCACGGCTGCGTCAAATAGGCCCAGTTCAGCATAAATGCCAGACAAGTAGTGTCTGACGCTGGTTTTCAACTGGACCTTCTGTTTCGAGGACGTCGAGGAATGACAGTTTAATAGTGTGTATGTGTTCTACATTTAAATAAAAGTAGATAAAAATGTGTAGCAAATTAAATAAAATTCGATTAGATATTTGTTTACAAATTATTATAAATAATTATATAGCGCTTTATAAGGAATGAAATAAAATGATATGGTTGCACAAGAAACAATAGAAGGTCATCAATAAATAACATGTCTAGCTTCCGCTGGGTATCCATGAGATACTGCCGTAGGCGTCTTCTAAATGTCTCGATCGTGTTAATAGATCGGGTAGGTGGTGGCAGGTTATTCCACACTTTGGAAGCCGCATAACGGAAGCTACCTCTAAAAGCGGCTGTACTATGCGATTGGGTCGAGAGTTGTTTCGAGCATTGCCTTCTCCCACATTCTCGTTTACCCGCTATCCAACTCAACTTGTCGTACAGGTAGTCCGGTTTTTGGTATTTAACTACACCGTATAGAAGGCAAACCAAGTGCAGTTTGCATCTGGACTTCACTTTTAGAGTAAAATGCTTGTTTTGGGAAAGATGGGCCATGGCTTCTGCGAGGAATATTGTAACTAAATCGAGCACAAGCGTTTTGTACCCTTTGGATGAGGCGGTCTGTACGAGCTAATAAGCGCGGGCCGAACACTGTGTCAGCGTAGTTCAACCTAGATAGAACCAGCGTTTCCACGAGGTGTTCCCGTAGTCTTTCGGATAAGTAAGGCCTAATCTTATACAGAACTTTAAGGCGGTAAAAGCAGTTTCTCACCGAATCGGCTACGTGCTTTTCGAAACGAAGGTCTTTGTCCATAATAAGACCAAGATTCCGCGCTTCATAGACTCTGTCAATTGGTTCGCCTATTAACTCCAAGTGGAACGTTGCAGGTAGTTTTGCTAGTTGTTGTTTAGTGCCAAATACCATGTATTTGGTTTGGGTTGGGTTTAGCGACAGGCAATTCTCTTTAGACCAGGCGGCGATTCAACGTAGGTCATCGTTTAGATCCTTAATGGCACTATCGTACTCCTCTGGTCTAAATGATATGTAAAGTTGGTCGTCGTTGACATATATGTGGTACTTGCACTTCTGGAGGCATTTAACTATATCTGCACAGTACAAAATAAACATAATAGGGCCCAATATACATCCCTGTGGTACCCCTCTCTCAATGGAAGTAAGAGACGATTTAAGAGCAGTGCCGTCACCCAAACGTAGATCCACAAGTTGTTTTCTACCACTAAGGAAATGAAATGAAATGAAATTGTTTATTCTGTAAATAGGATATCGGATTCACTTTTACACGTCATATAAAAAATATTAAAAAAATAAGCTAGATGAGGTCGGTGTTTCCTATCTGACTACTCTGAGAAGAAAGGCCGAAACAAACTCTTCTCGGTTCTCAAAATAAGTCATAAGTGTCACGCTAACATCGGGGTTACCGGGAACGATCAAAAAAGTATTATTCATTAGATTTGAATCTGTAAAATGCGACGGAAGGTCTTGTCTGGGTTTATAAGGTGGTAATGTGGATTTCAGATTTTTCCATAATAGTTTAGGGTTCTCTATTTTATTATTTATATTATGCTTGAAAAACGCAACTTTTTCGTTGTACAAAGAACTTACCACAAGAGACTTTAACTCTTTGTAGTATTCTCTTTTAGATTCTGATTTAGTTTTTCTGGAACAGGTTAATGCATCGTACCGTAAACGCATCATCAGTTTAATCGTATAAGTAATCCATGGATAAGACTTTTCCTTGATAGTACATCTTTTTGGTGCGTGAATATCGAAAAGTAAAATAATTTGGAAGTTAAATATACGCACCATGTCATTTACATTGTCAAACGAGGAAATACTTTCAAGACATAATATTAGATAAGAAACACTTCCATATTTTAAAGTTATCCATGCATGCATCTTGTGGTCTAAATTGTATAACGTATGGTTTAAACGTATCGCGTTTTACGTGGAATTCCCCAACTATGATAGAATTACCGTTAAGCGAACCAAAAGATTCCACTGACGTGTATCTTGCTGTTAGGTCGGTACACAGAAGGTCGATGAGAGTTTCACTGGAGGATGTGAAGTGAGTAGGGGAAGTGACCAATTGAGTAAGACTGAGGCTATTCAGAAACTCGTTAGATTTTTTTTTTAATGTAGGTTGTGTCCAGCAAGTTAACATTAAAATCCCCTAGTAATATGTAATGGTCACAATTCCCGAGTGAGCTAAGCGAATCTGTTATGGCGTCTAGGAAAAGAACAAGATCAAGCCATGGTGGCCGGTACGCTGTACCTATAGCAATTTTTTTGCCGTTCAATGAGAGTGTTAGCCACATTTGTTTGACCAATTCGAACCTGGGATCGACCGCGCTAGTCCAAGTTCGAGTGCTCAGTCCCCGCCGCAGATAAAATCCGACGCCCCCAACACAGCCCGAGCACACACTTGCTGGCCGCGGCGTGTCTCGCGGACGGTAGCCCGGCACCACCGGAGCGCGCCCTTCCTCACCCGGTCGCAACCAAGTCTCGTTAATGGCCATAACGTCAAAACAGTGTATGTCAAGTGCACCAATAAGATTATCATGACTTATACCCAATGAACCAGCATTCAGAAAGCGAACTTTGATAAACTTCTCTCCTTTAATTATCTAAAGTACATACATCGTATGGGGTTCTGTGTTAAATGTTACAACAAAATACCTTATGATATATTACAATTAAATGTATTAAAAACTCATATAAACAGTACAATTTGTAAACAAGCATATTACAAAATATAGGATTATACCCAAGATAAGAATGCTTGGAAATATGCTGGTCCTGCTCCATAGGACAATTTAGTCTAGACAAAATCAAACTGGTTACACGGTAATTTTTTTTTTTTTAAAAGTAGGTACTTACTTTAGTTTAGTTAATACCTATTGCTACCTTGATTTGTATTATTTTGTTTATGTTTATTTTAATGCTACAGGCTTAAGACTGTTACTAAGTAGTATTTTTATAATTTTATAGGCCACCTGCTACCTGTAGGTACACCTATTTACCTACTATGTAAGCAGTGTTTGTACGCCTTGCAAGGCACCATATAGTGACACAATATTTTCATTTTATAACATCATGTACCAACATTATAGCTATGTAAACAAAAAAATAATTTGAATTAAATTGTGAACTGCCCTGACATCAAGTAATGGACAACATTGTCAAACTTTAAATTTTTAAGGTTGAATACGAGGCTGTGGGATATTATTAGAGTGTGTATTTTATATTTTTTTGTAATGTGCGTCTTTTTTGTGCAGAATATAGGTAGTACATTACTGTCGCGGCCTGCAACAAGCCCCATTGATGGTGATGGACGATCGTGAAAATGTGGGCCGAGGCGAAGCCGCGGCACACATACGTGAGTCCATCAATGCCTGGTTGCGGCCAAGGCTTGTATAGTACTTTTCTCAAATAATGCGCGCAAATTCAAACTAAGTAAATAAATTATAAAAAACCAGAATCAATGACGACCAATGATAATTTTTTACGTTCGTTTATTACTTCTTTACTTTAAACAGCTCTATTTGCAAACCAAATCGAAATTGAAATAAAATCTTTGATAAGTCACTTCCTTGGTTGCCATGTGTTGAAGTGAAAAGTTCGTTCCATTTTTGTATGTGGTTTCATAGTAATTTATTTGTCCGCTAAACACGACAGATATGGATTTTCATACAAACATCGCCGGCCGGGCGCTCGCATGTATTCGGCCAGTACAGCAATTTTGATTATTCTTGAAGAAGTTTGTCAAACTAATGCTCGATTTTCCAAGCATGTTTGAGAAAATCAATTTTTCGTTCTTTCGGTTCTTTCTCTCTTCTTTCTTTCGTCATATCAGAAAGCGTAAGCTTCCAAAAAGATCGTTACAAAATCCAAAGCTAGGAAATCAATTTGTGAGTTAAATTCCAAACATAGATTTTAAGGTATTAACAATATTCCTCAGAAGCAATAGTTAATAGTTCATTAGACCAAGCTCACATCGCTTCAGGTGAATGAGACTGTAAGCCCAGATCTAACTTTTGTATGTTATAATTTCGTAGTAACGAAGACTGATGGCATTATGTACATATGATACGTAAGTAAAGAAAGAGGACGCAGAGGCTACTAATCCTGCCCACACCTAACGAAGCAAAATATCTTTCTTGGCACCAAGGGAAGCCGAAACTTAGCGACAGCCAATCAAAATTAATAATATTATCAAACAGCAAAAGTGCGTCGCAGTCAACATGATAATCTGGGAGTGGCCGCCGGTCCCCCGAGTATCAGCCTGCCCGTGCCGGCTCTGGCGCCCAAAGCCGGCTGCTCGCAGTCCGGGCACGTGGCTAGCTGAATATCTAATTAATCCACTGATACTAAGGATTCTGCTTAGTCTTCGTGTATCTTCGTGTGCACATTTAGGATTTTGGACTTGTTTATGATACGGTTTTGGTCCATCGTGTCATCTTCTTCATCGTTCTCGACTTCGTTGTTGAAAGTATTAAAGAAATATACTCGTAATGTTCTGATTCTGCTACGCAGGTTTTTTGTACATATTTTAAGATAGAGCACCATCCCACCCACCTTTTACAGCATCAACTTGACATTTTGTTAGACAATTAATCCAGCAGTGTCCTTTCAGACGTTTCTCTATAAGAGAAATAGTTATGTAAGAAATGTATTCCAAAACCATAAATTATTATTCTGCGGTCATATTTAAGCCTTTGTTGATGTATATAAATCATAACTTATGTCGTAGATATAGTGACGTCACGACATGCCGTCGATCCCTGAGTGTAAACAAGATCGCCAAATTTGATAGCTCAGCAGTCGTTTAGCTAGACATTACTCGTGAATTTAACTTTAGCTATATAACCAATTTTATCCCGTCTTTAAGAAACAATCTAATGACCATGTAATGAGATCTCAAAAACGATTGATCAATATTAGTCACCAGCGTAGAAACGCCTCCGTATCTGCCAAAATTCGTTGCCTGACGGCCTTATTATTATTACTTTGCTTTTTTCTAGTATCACCCAGCCTTATGTCCAAATAGTGACGTGCCTACATAGTGTCGATGTCATCGATCACTGTAGCCATCATCGGGACTATGTCGCAGTGTCTAGAACCGACCTCCCTGGCTATTCATCATTAACGCTTGACTTATCTTACTTGTGATATGGCGCGTTCTGTTCATATTTTTGCGGATTCATATTACTATGTATTAATCAAATTCGGTAAAGTGCTAAGGAATTTGCAATGTTAACATAAATTCTTAAATAGTTGTTGCCTTGGTTTAGAATCTCTTAGCGTACTAAATACCGTTGGGGCGTGGAGTGAAGATACAAAAAAAACAGTTGACTCAGTTGACGTGGCGGCAACAAAATCGAATCTCGTGCGACATCTCACATCGTTGCAGAAATGAGGTTCAGCGAAAATAGCATCGGAGCGCCAGTTCGTTAAATCCATCACGAAAGACACGCTATGTGTCGATGGAGGGACAAGCTTCATGTAATATCCAGCTTCCAATTCTAGTTTGTGGATTGCAACTGAAATGCAATATTACCTTTATGCACGATTAAATTCAAACATTCTGCAATATATCACAATGCATTCGATAAAAGATACGAAACAGTCTCACGCGATCCACGCCGCGTTTGTGAATATACATTATTATGATATATTCACAGGTTTTTGGAACGACTTGCGGTAGGAGTGGACTGGTAGAAATCACGTAAGGAAAAAGCGTTATGCCCCCTCCATGCGACTTTCTCCTTCTCTCTGTCTCTTTCTATTATATACGAGTGTGTGTGTGCGTGCGAGTATCGCGTAACGAACTTCGTTGTTGACGGGGGTCCTCCGACCACACACGTTTTTTTTCTTGGCTTTGGTTTCTCTCGCATTCTATATAATTTTAATCAATTAACATCGATTTAGAGTGGAAAAGTATAAAACTTTTCGTAAAGCGTATCGCTCTTAAACTATGTCATCAATCACGCTACGTCAGTAGACACTACAGTGACTCGTGGAATCCTTTACGCCATTGCCCTTTACTAATATTTGTTCAGTTTTAAAAAAGTAACTAGCCATTGGCAAGATTATTACGTTGAGAATATTATGAGAAAAGGTTGCTGTATTTATTATATTTATTTTACCGTGATTTTATTATAATTCTGTTATTTTGTTAATCATAATACTTTTAACCCTTAAATCATAATGTCAACAATGCGGTCATTGCATCAATCATGATCATGGTCGTGTCGCGATTCTCGGCGCAAATCAATCACGCCGGTAACCCTTCGAATATTTGCTCCAATTGATTGAATATGACGAGCTACCCGATTATTAGGCTACCGTTGAAGCTGGACACTGGTAGTTTTGGTGGTTATAGCAATGAACGTAGTAAATCTGCAGAGTTTATCTTTTATTGGGTATAGCTACGGAAGAATTATACCCATTTTAGAGGCATGAGGAACAGGGTGTAAAGTTCACTCATCCACCATAGAAAAGGGAGGATCCTCCGACCAGACGGGTGTCGTGTCTGGCGGGCAACTGCCCAGAGGTTGAAGTCGCGAAGATTGTATATATGTCCATCGCGCGGTAAACTCTAATTGCGCGATGCAGGATTTGTGTGACGTCAGGATGTTGTGTGTCGTCAGGTTTTTGATGCGTAGTTCGCATGTAGCGATGTAGATGCCGCTACACCCATTAAACAGAAATGCTTACATGGATGAGATGATAATTCTGGAACCTTTACCAAACGTCAAAAAGTAGGAGAACGAAGAAGACCAATTTTGTATGAACTTCGTCACAACATTATATTGCAATGACAATTATAATCTCAACATACTGAAACATAAGAATTGGGTAGGTTTCAAGTAACTTGCTTACACAGATTAGGTCGCAGATGATCCTATAGTACAAAATACAACAAGAGATTATCAGCTACTCGGCATCGATCAGTCCACGCCAACAGCGTGACGTGACAGTGTCTCGCCTCTGTGCTCCTGACCTATCACGCTGACCCAAGCTAATATTTGTGCACATAGATTGGATATAACTGGCCAAGGAATTGCTTCAGATAATCTTATAGGGAACATTGCGGTTGTTGGTCTACACGTCAAAATTCACATTCAAATGAATATTGGTGTATAGCAAAAGTAGTGTTTTTATTTTCTGAACTATAATATTGTTTTATGAATCTGACACCAGGTTAGTCACTAACCACATGAAAAGAAAAAGATGAATGCGATACATCAGCCGGCCAAAGTTATATCAGTAAGTAGTGAGTTACAAGTAAGTATTTGGCTTTCATCATACGTCTAACTTTAGCGTTTAGTGTCGGAAGGTTTACCTATTCCAGCACAGATGAAATAACTTAAATTCCCAAACACGACATTTGGGAATTTCAGCAATTTAGTTTGTTTATTCCAGTATGTATGTTATTTATTATACTACATACGCATGTTATGTGTGGGAATTATGAGCATCCTTTTTGCTTGGTCGTGTGAAAAGGGTCACGTTCTTGTTGCGGCAATATCAGAGTGTTAGCGGAACGCGCTAACGTTGTACATTCGATTCTACTGCACCAAATGACGCTACATCACTATAAAAATAAAGTATATACATAAATAGCTACAAAGCAATTTTCATAATTATGTATGATGGTTGTAAATCTTATCTAAATTAAGTTTTATACTGAATGTGGATCTACTCGTAATTCACAGTCATATTAAAACTAACTCAAAAGCAAAACTTTACCTATGATAAGTTTTAGACAACAAAACAAGCCTTCAATACATGTAATTGGATTTTGTTCAACAATAAACAGACCACTGCATTTTCCAAAAATCAGAATTTCTATTTGAATCCTCATCCCATTGTATTTGTATTAAACGCCAATATGGCGTCCAGATATTTGGCGCGAACGGCGGCATCGGCCATGATGGGTGTCCGTGCGAGTGGCTCATTTAAACTGACAGCGCAGGGACGCGGGCGATTACGTCACCGTATCACCTAGGTAACGTTGTGTTTAAACGAGGTTAAGGCATTATAATGATTTACTACAGAATACATCATTACATCCAAAGTTTTATTAACACAGTACCTACCAATTTTAATATGAAGTTTTTCTCACAAGCGTTGATATTACTTTTATTTTTTTTGCAAACTTGTCTCTCAAAAATTACTGCCAGTGGTACAGCTTTTAAATTGATAAAAAGGTTTTAATTTGGTTCCAAGAATAACCAAATTCAATTCCGAAGTTAAATTCTCAGCAAATAAATCCAGAACGTTATTAAACAAATATAAAACATTTTAAAATATTTCCAAACGAAACAGAGAAATGAATACAATGTTTAAAGCATAAAACCTCAAAATCCTTTTTAAAATTGCAGTCGGGCGGTATGATGCATGTAATTAAAAAGTGGAGCAATGTTATATACGTGTACCAGTGTTGACGGAGCTCCGGTTGCGGTCATGTAAGACGAAAGAAGGGTCCTATTTACTATGGAAATGTGGAAGTAGGGGATGCAGGGTGGTGGGGTTTCCGTCGATGAAACCGCGAAGCTTTGATATTCGCGCCGGCTGCCCGTGATAGATATGTTGATGCACGGACGGAATGTCGGAATTAAAATTTATATTTTTTAAATCACATGCATTTTTTCAATGAGAGAAAGATCATTCATTAGTGGTTCTCTTTTCTACATATCCTCCGACGATTGGTACCTATTAGGTACGTAAAATTTACTCGATGGTACTTGTATGGGAGGTAATACGGCAGTATGGGGTGATTACACGAGACCGGGATATGTAGCTGAATGAAGTGATGCATCATTGCACACTGGGTTTTCAAGAGGAGCGTTCGGCTCTGGATTTGTAATTAAAAGTAGGTACTTTCTACTATCTTAGCTTCCATTAGGCCCAGTAAACAGTGATGCTAATCAAGTGTCAGTAAATGGTAGTAACTGGTAATGGTAGTAAAGATGCACCTGCATTGTTGACGGTTCATGGCACATGATGCATATTTTGAATATTTCCTTCACAACGTTTTCACTCACTCATAGAGAATTAATAACTGAAAGAGAGATTGAAAAAACTGTAATTTAGTTATACAATTTTAACAGCTGGGTTTCCCAGAAAAAGTTTAATTGGTTCTTTAAACTGCCATTAGGACATGTCCTCATACTGTTTACTTTCATTAGAAAGCCATTTTGTATTCTAGTAAACGAAACCTGGGCAGGAGTTATTACTATGTGTTAGAACGTTATGATTCGAGGAACTGCTCACTTTGAACAATAAGGCGCTTCGGAGCTCGCTCAAATGTGTGTAAGAATAATTGGTAGTGTTCCGCTAAATTCATACCTAATTATCTTTCTAACGTGATGGAATTACATTGGCTGGAAATAGATATCGGATTTAAGCTGCTGGGAACTTTGTGTAGTATTTAGAATCAAATAAACTGGTTCTGGTAGAAAGAACACGTTTTCTGTAAATAACGGTTCGGTCAACGGTTTCTGTACGAGTACTTTCTAGTCATCAATGCGCTTAGAAAGTGAAGTTCTTGACTTTGCTTTGGCGTTTGTGTGACTAGGGATGAAGATTACGTTCTTGAACGATCTTCATGTGTACTAGGTTAGTATACATAGCCGTAAACAAGGGAAAATATATCTAAGCGAAGCCACATAACAAAACGGTGAGTTAAAGTTGCACTGGAGAAAAGCCTTCCCGTGTGATGGTCTCTGGAGAATTGTTTACATGCCATTAACTTTAGTGCTTCCCACAAAGAAACGTTAATATCTGGTTGCAAACGATAAGTAGTTGTCTATTAGGTATAAATGGAATGAAAAGTTTTATTAAATATACCTTTTTTATGAAACCCATACTTTGCAGGAACGAAAAACGACGGAAAACAAAAGCCTGAAGCATCTTATGACAACGTCTAGGTACGTATGTGAATTGTAACGTGATACCCATCAATTTAATTTCACTTGGAAGCTGTCTTAATCCTTGGAATAAATCCATTATTTTCGACTTCAAACAGAACAGCGCATCTCCGTAGCTTTGAGTAACAAGCGTGCGTAACACCCTTGATTCAACAAACGCTTTAAACTAAATACGACCATGTACTCACAAAACGACTGAATATTGAGAAGTTCCACTCCTAATCTTTTCGTCATCATCCGCCCGAGGAGGTTTTTTGAAACGGTTTCAATCTATGTTGTAATCGGCTTCCAGTCTAACTGAATACCAGTATTTGACATGGTCTATCTGTCCAGTTACACGATACCCCCTGGCACATTATGGCATTTTTGGTTGGACTACCATCATAGTGGTGTAGAGGAAATGCGTGAATTCGCCGTCAACCTTTTGGTAAGTGTGGACTCTATCCAAACAAGAGACAAATATTTGTAGGGGCCTACAAAATATTTACTCTGAGTCTGAATGTTTGTTCGTGTGTTTTTAGTTCCTTTCGGCCCTCGCTTCATGATGAATATAGAAAACTGGATTGTGCGAACGTATTTGTCTTGATTGCCCCGTTCGTTGGTGTAGTGGTCGCTATCGCAAGGGTTGCGACGTCTTGGGTTCGAGACCTAGGGCAAAGTATTGTCGATCAGGATTTTCTTAGCAGCAGCTCGAAGTATTGATTCTAGCGCTTTTGGTGGCAGAAGAGTTGCCCCCTATTACATAAAATGGGACTTAAACATAACTGCAACATGTGGGTGTACTAAACACCTTCGCTTACCACTTCGGGTAATACAGCCGTGATGTTATGTTGTATTGTTTTGTTTGTGCTATCTTGTCACGTATCGTTCAGTAGTCCTTCTGTACGGATCTCCGTATTAAGTGCATGTAGAGCATTCCGTTCACCGGAGAACAATCCGAGCGCCTCGGAGGCGGATATAAGCCTTTAATATTAAAACCAATCTCTCTTGCGACACGTTCAAACTACACGATTGTGACATGGGTTTAGAAGTATTCCTGGAAGCTATGAGCAATGGGCGATAATATAATGAAACCTCAAACGACAAAGTCTTTGGTAAATTAATAGGCATAACGTATACTTGATAGGTTTTAAAGTGTATCTGGTACTGATAGACGAAATGACTTTGGTACTTAGATATAAAAATTAAAAAATCGAAATGTGTGCTGGGACACATAGTAGAAGTGAAACTTCAACGGACAAGTGGAAAAACGAATCGCAACGGACAAGTGGAAAAACGAATGGCAACGGACAAAATTTTAATTTGAAGTTTTACGGGCAGGTTTTCAAATTGGATAAGTACATTAACAATCTGCCCGTAAAACTTCAAATTAAAATTTTGTCCGTTGCCATTCGTTTTTCCACTTGTCCGTTGCGATTCGTTTTTCCACTTGTCCGTTGAAGTTTCACTTCTACTATGTGTCCCAGCACACATTTCGAATTTTTTTTCGCAGGTTTACTGCAAATTATGATTGGGTTAGGTTAGGTACATTTTAATAAATGCATTTTTTATTTAAACATATTTTATTTTATCAAAAAAAATACTGAATTCAATCCGGAACCAAAGAAAACATCCATAGTTTACTCTAAACTTATACACATACAAAGGAACATTAACAAATGCACATCTTTCGTCATCAATCTTCATTCGGCTCATCTGCGTTATAATCAACTAGCTGCCCGCCCTGGCTTCGCACGGGTAGCACTAAGTACTTATCTACAGCGCACCTACCTACCTATCTACCTATCCTACCCTACCTATCTACACTACCTACCCTACCTATCGCTATCTACTCTACCTAAGGCATTTCATTTCTTGACATTGACTCCCCTCCCGTACAGCCCGTACCCCAGTGACGCCTACATTGTATAAGGTGCTGCCTAGCTAGCCGAGCAGGGTGAGCGGCTACCACGGAACTTTTTTCGAATACTTACATTTTTAAACTCGTGATATCTTTCGAATGGAATGTCCGAATTGAATAATTCAAAAAGTTATATAAAGGTATTGAAGCATTCTTGAATATGAAGTAATTTTTATTTTATTTATTTTGATAAGGATTAATACCAAGGTACAAATAAAGAGCCTTTTGTAGCGGTGGCATTTCAATTACAATAATTAATTTCTTTGTACGTATTTTTCTGTTCTTTTCTTTTTGTCTGTATATATGTGTGTACATAAATGGTTAAATAAATAATAAATAAATACATTTTTAAAATAAAAGAACACTTATTGTGGCATAACTTTAATAGGAAGACATATGCTGTCGCGACACTTTTTGCAAATAATGATGTGTTCTGCAAAGTCGTAGTACATTATTTTATTCTATCATCAATAGTTTTCGCAGCGCACGCGATGTAAGGAATATTTTACGTAATTTTTTTACACCTTGGGTTACATTATTGGAGTTTTAGTAAGGATCCCTAATTTTTTTGAAAATAAAACTTAGCCTATGTCATTCGGGGATAGTGTAGCTTCCCAACAGTGAAATAATTTTTCAAATCGGTTCAATATAAAAAATTAAGATTACAATCTATTCTCTCCCTCCACCGCTGCCGCCTCTAACCACGCGATATATCGTCTACCCCCTCCACGCGGCCGTAACGCTTTTTTGTGACAGAAAAATCCTAATACCCCCGTCTATATAGAAGCTTCACTTCAAAAAAATATAATTGTGTAACGCCATAATTAGTTCATTAAAGTACACAAAATATTGTCCTCCCATTAATTGTACCTAACCTACCTAACCAGTCTACGAACCACCTGCTAACTCATTACTTACACCAAATCTAAAGGCCACACCAGCCCTGAAACGTATACCTCTAACTATCCAGTCTCCCGTTCCCGCTTCCACCTGCACTATGGGCCAGTCCCACACTATCACGCACTCGCCATGAGTCCCGCGACGCCGACACCTACTTTATATACTAATGCACATGCAAATTGTCCCCGCGGCTTGTAATGCCAATATTTATTACCGCCACATCTTTTATTCACGTGTCCACGATTCTGCACTGATGTACACGGAATGATGTATGATATCCAATGTCGATTTGCTGTATGACTTTCGATTCCTATTCGAAAATCATTACGAAATTTTATGAAGACTTATTTGAAATATCTTTTTCCTTATTTGATATGTTTTGGTTGAAGATATTAAAGATTATTAAGATTATAAAGGGTGGACTTTTGAGACGTGGCAGTATTGGTTGGAGTAGCTCATTTCCTACAAAATGTATAGGACAAGTTTTTTTGCGACATCTGAGTTTTTTAGTACTCAAACCTCACTAAAGTTTTTTGATCCTTTTAAGAAACAGGATCGATTGGCATCAACAAAAGTTTTTGTGAAAACTGCCTGTTCTTGCAGAATGCATTTTTTTTTTCAAAATTTGTGAATGCCGATCCAAATATCTAAAAATTTAAGGACAGACTCCAATGGCCATTTTCTTGTACCGACAACGGTTAAGGTACGTGCCCACTCCTCATCTCAAAAATAAACCCTGTATATTACACCTACCCGCCTTCACGATACCTATATCAAAGTGGTTGTTATGTTTAAGCGTCGTTGGTATAAATACGGTTGGTTCAGATAATTGATTTATACTATTTATGACATAATGGATTAATAACTAACCAACATAACAAGTAATGAAACGTTGTAATCGATTTTGAAATAAGCGAGTTATAAAAACAAGATTTAAGGTTGACTGGGGTCGCTTAGCACTCAAAAGATGGTCTTACGATACGCCTGGAGTATTACAGTTAAACAAAACTTGGCATAAAGCCTTAAAAATAATTTCACGGCACCTAACTACTTTTATTTTTAAGTATCTAACGTGTTAATCGTTTCGTTAAAAATCTCATAGAAACGAACTGAAGCAGCACTCAAACTTTAACATCTACTGTAATGTAAATTGGATGACCTCATCATTGTGATAGCGATTACAAAAGGTTATGTAAATCGCTTCGTTGACAATATTCCGGCTAACGCCGCGTCCATTACTAACTGAATTATCAAAAACAATTCCAAGTTATTACAATATGAATACGCTGCTTTAATGGCCGCAATAACACCTTGACGCTGCAAATCGAACCATATCGGTATGCTCTTAACGCTCTTATTTCTTTGTCGATGATACAGCAAACTCTTTTCATGCCATCGCATTCGTTTTTATTGCTTGACATTAAGGTTGATTACCGTTTGCGGCAGTTTTGTAGAAGTTTGTTTAGCAAAGCGTGTCCAACTATAAATCAGGATTGATGAATGAATTCGTTGGATGCAACGGAAATGTGATTTTACGTGTTTGTGACCACTTCAGGAGAATGGACGTTGAGAGCTTGATAGCGAAATGTTAGGATATTAAACCGATTAACGTAGCGTATACAATATTTTATGATTACATTTTCAGTGTGGAATTGTTAAAGTTATAAATTAATGGAAGTTATTTCGTCAAGAAATAAGATTGTTTATATTACTAAACTTTTAAAGGTTTCAGTAGATACAAAGAACATTTATCAAGTAACAGATTAAGATTAGGAAATGGATAATAATGAATGTTATCCAGCAGATTAGCTGTAAATTATGTAACCTATTTTTGTGTATAAACTAATATATTTAAGAATAACATGGTAGTATGTAATTACATACATAAGGTGGGCACGCTCCACAGCCTCACAACGTACACAAGTGTTTGCTTAACTAAATTTAAGCTCCGCACTTAATTGCCGTCCCCCGATGAACTAATCAATTAAACTCAAAATACCACTAGACGCACTCGACTGGTCCGCTGACCACACGGCCTACCTTTATCCCATTTAGTAATTATGTGGCGACAGCCGTCGACGCCTGTGACGCGTGCCAGCTGGTAAATAGCCCACTCGCACCGAAGGACCAAATGATGGCCTTAAGGTGTATTTAGGAAAATAATGTGTCATAGTTATCATGGAAAAGTTCTGAAATTATTGTGTCAGGGAGGCCTTACGATTTGGCTGCCGATGTTGTATTTCATTATAATAATAATCGTTGTATTTTTATGCTCAGTTTTGGTATTTTCATTCGTTTCCTTAAGGAAAGTATTGCTTACATTTCCATTGGTAGTCACGGGTTGAAAATCTTTTGCTCTTCTTATTTTAATTCCTAACAATTTTGTATTCCACGAAAATATAATGTAGTTAAATTACTTGCAATGGAGATGAACTGACTTTCGATCATTTATTTCCATTATTTCCTACAATATTAAGATAAATACGCCGTCAATGATAATTACGTGAATGAAGAGAGTCGAACAACCTGCAATGAAATGAAACTCATTTTGTATCGACTTACCGCCCACGACGATCAGAAGCAACACGGGGACCTTGTTGGACCACATGTTGGTTGAATGTTGTGTGAACGTTGAGCCAACCTGCCAACAAATTATATCAACATAAGTTTACTAGATTAATGCAATTATCCAACACGTTCGATGTCTCCGGCTGCAGGTGAAACTTGTGTTCGTTGCCACACGTCAAATCATTGTCATCCCAACATGTCAGTTTCTAAGTTGAAGCTTCAAAATGATCCCAATCTGGCAGAATATTATTAAAGTTAAGCTTATTTCTAGTAGCAAAATATAACAAATAACAGAGAATTTAACGAAACCCGGTAATCCAGAAAAATATTTAAGCAGATTGAAATATTTCCGATAAAATAACGACTAAAATCATTTGACCTTCGATGTTATTAAGATGAATACTGTGAATATGTGTGATCCTTTATTTATTAATAGATGTGCATGTCTTTGTACTGAAGCTTTTAGATTTTTTCGCTTGCTAAGACAGGTGTCGGAAAATTGAGATAAAGTCTAACCGTTAGAAGCAGTAAGATTCATAATGCAAATTTACGAGTACATAGCGTTGACTATTGGATGATACTTTCTTAATTCGGTTTTAAGACTTGGTGAACATTTGAGATTAAAAAAAAAAAAAAAAAAAAAAAAAAATTGAGTTTCGACCTTTTAAATTAGGCAAGTAGGCATTTGAAGTGTCTTTGGGTCGATTTAGCAGCTTTATCAATCTGTACACTAATTGGACATGATCAATCAGAATCTGAATCGTTTTAAAACAGATTGCTAATCCATTGCTTCATAAATTCGAAATAAAATTCTGCTCAACAACGTTAATAACGTAATTAATTTTA
The DNA here is from genome assembly GCA_947364205.1 of Agrochola lota. NCBI lineage: Eukaryota > Metazoa > Arthropoda > Insecta > Lepidoptera > Noctuidae > Agrochola > Agrochola lota. The sequence goes on along the minus strand of OX376219.1, from coordinate 810,393 downwards.
TTGAACTATCAAAATGAAACAGATTAATCGTAATCGTTTAATAAAATATTTTATGTTGCATAATTAGATATCCGTTTGTCATTAGATAATTATTATAGGTTGAACAGTAAATATCCTCTGAAGAACATAAAACTGTCTAGATTGCCGAAATTACTCGTCACCAAGGTGTGAAAATAAACAATCTCGTAATTAGAAGATAAACATAAACATCTCCAACCTAACACGAGTCTTATCAACTTCAATTAATGTCTCGTTAAGTTCAAACTGACGTGTATTCATAGTCAAGACTAGAACAATGTCTAATATGTCAAGTGTCATGTCACGTGACACGATACGAATTGTTTCTGTTGTATCGTTTTCTATCGTTTCGGTACAGTTCGTTGATTGATATGTATAGTTTCGGCTTTCCGAAAAACTAGCGCATGAAATTACTATAGGTAGTTTGTTAGCTGTGTCCTATGTGATGTGTCCATTTGAAAATTCAATATTTCATTGGAAATAAGTTAATTATACATGGTTACGGTTTTTACATCTCATATTGAATTTATCGATTAGATGCTCGTTCCGTACCTGATAAGGAAAAAACGGGATCACTTCGTTGTCCGTCTGTCTTTCTGTCTGTCAATCTTTCAAGACCCTTTTTCTCAGGAACGCGTGGAGGTATCAAGTTGAAATTTATATCAAAACGTAAGTTAGCTTCTAAGTCAACGCAAATAAAAAAAATCGCATTTATTTATTTTCTTGCCGTTATCAACTTACATTTACAGTTGGAGATTGACCGTGACGTAAATGGATGTATGGGACAACATGACATGGGGATAAATTCATCCCAACTACGGAACAGTTCATTCTGCATGGTCCGACATGCATTGGGCCGGTGTTTTTTCTTTTTCTTACCGTTTGCCGGTAAATGCCTTTTTTTTTGAGGTTGGGAAATTATCAAATAACTTCTCACGCTCTGGGCGGAGCGGGAGGGCGTGTCAGACTTTTACTGAGTAAAACCCACCCGTGTTCTTTCCGTTGCCTGTGTGCCAAGGCTACGATATCCCTTTCAGACAACTCGCAACCCCGGCAGGTATTAGCCCTAAAGGGCCCCGTCAGTTGGTGCTGACATCTCTTTGAGGCGCGCGTGGAACCAACGCGCCGTCGACCCGGGCCTGATCCTAAACGGACAGTGAGCTACCCATCGCTCGCCGTCCGCAAGCACGCGCCTACGGTGGCCGGAAATCGGCTTGGGGCTCCCGACGCCCGGGGCGTCTCCTGCGGCGACCAGGAGCGCGAGGGCGCGAACCTTGCCTCTCCCTCATGCGTTCCGCCTCTTCCTTCGCGAGCATTACTGCTTCGAAGAAGGAAGTGACGGCCTCCCATGCACTCTCGCTCCGAACCACGGTCTGAACCAGGGCCGGGCGCGAGAGATCGCCGCCTCCGATTGCCTCCGTGAGGACACGGCGGTGCCCCGCCCAAGCCGGGCAGACCTCCACCGTATGCTCCACCGTGTCCTCCGGGCGATCTACACAGTGTTGTCACCCGGGCGTTTCCTTCCGCTTTATCCTGAACAGGAACCCCCCGGAACAACCATGTCCGGTGAGGACCTGCGTCAGGCGGAAGGTGAGGACGCGGTGGCGCCTCTCCAGTCACTCTTCCAAAGAGGGGACTTATCGCCACAATTGTGGCGTGCCCAGCGTTGGCTCCATGACGCCATGAGATCCCGCCGGAGCTCTGTCCGCTGTGCCGTGATTTATTGCGGCAACGGAGTTACGCCCCGGCGTTTCGCCTCCTCGCGCCACTCCCAGATGTGCGCGAGGACTCTTGCCTCCAGATCCCATGGCGGCCATCCGGCCGTGCCTGCTCATAATTTATGTTTGATCTACAAAAGACCAAAGTTAGAACTTAACAATTTCAAAGCAATTTTGACTTTAACATACTAAACATAATATTCGAATATTCCAGCAGCTTAATAACTTCCTAAAATATCAATAGCATCCTAACTATATATTAATATTATAAATGTGAAATAGAGTTTGTTTGTTACGCTTTCACACTTAAGCGGCTAAACGGATTTGAATGAAATTTGACAGATAGGTACCCTGGGGTCTGGAGATGGACATACGCTACTTTTCATCCTGGATCGGCGATGAAGTCGCAGGTAGAAATAAATAAATGAATCATCATCTAAACTTCTTCGCAATCAATCGCTAGAAATGTAACTTTCTCCTATAAATCATGTGTTCACCGGTTCCTCCTTAATATAAAGCAGCAACAATAAAGTGCGGCAAGTGACGGCGGCCGCACTAACATCGCTTTAATTTATATTTTTTGGTCTTTTGTTCCGCGCAACTTGGAAATGGACGCGTTAACTCTTTGCTACTTAAATACTAAAATACTTTGTACACCAAAGACTGCACTTCATTTTTGGTTTTTATTTATGGATAATAGTGGATATGTTGCGCCAGGCCCAAATAAATTGGGATAAGGGCAGGAGAATAATGAATTGTAGTAACGCATGGTATGAATAAAGTTTCCACGAGGGGCAATAATAATAGAGATCAGCCAAAGTTCTGAAAAGACCAAGAAAAGTGTATAAAAGACCAAGAAATTCTGTTTCAGTCGCTTCTTTGTTTGTTTTTCGTTGAATGTTTTATAACAATTAATAGTATTAACAGCAGTTATTTAACATTAAATTATATCACATTCATTTTCAAGTAGCGTGTGAGTATGTGTATAGTATTTTCCAATAAAAGGAAATACCCACAAAATCTTTTTTTCCTTTTTTTTTTGTTAAGTAAAGAGGACAGGACAGTGGTCAGATGTCAGAACAAAACATAACAATACACTTACGGGTAACGTGTTGATGTCGGCGCCGCTAAAGCAATCTTCAAGTTCCTTGAGCTAACATCCCGTAGCACTCAGTCATAATAAACTATTCAACACAAAATTTCCCCGCGAAATACTTTCCGATGTCGTAGCCGTAGCGCCTCTACGCCGTAGCGGAGAACCGCGCACCTACACAACGAACTCGCGAATGGCGGGAGATGCCATACACCGCTCCGCTACGCGACACAGACTAGAATATTCACACCACAGATATTCCGATAAACCAGTGGGCCAATTGATTCTCTGCTGCTCAATGTTCGTGTTAAACTTTTATAGGCACACTCGTATAGGTAAGCGCCTCATTTTGTATTCGCTTGTTTCGGACATAATTGAATATGAGACCATGTTTTGCACAGATTAACGTGGCTTTGTTTCATTCCTATTGTGCGAATTTCGATTAATAATTAAATTAGGCAGCCGAGTTGTAGGTGCTTATAAATGTTTGAAATTAGTTTTCGGTCGTTTCAGGAATATCGTTGATGAAGATTTTTGATTAGAAATATAAACCTTAGCGCATTGTGATAAGAGCAATAATTAAGTGCATGAATAAAACTACCGCTATAATGAGAACGGTAGTGTTTTGATAGTGGTACTTTTATTAAAACGGTTTATATTTTATAAACGCGGTGTTTGCTAATTGAATTCCGAGTATTTTATCGCATACACGTGTTTTTATACCATTGTCTCATCTCGCTAATTGGAAGCTGAGTAATACCTTTCTAAGTCTCATAGTTTGCACATGATATTTTAAAAGCAAATATTTTCTTTTACTTTCATCCCTACTCTCTACAAAATGTTTAATGGTTACATGGTTGAGGGTGGATTTAAATTATATTTCTGCCATTAGGGTAAGATATCATTTCATTTCTCAAAAAATTACAGCTGTTAATAACACTAGATATTCCGTCCAAGAATTACTTCTGATTATTGATCTGAACTTGGAGTCTTTTCAGTTATTATCTCCATACACAAACAAAAGCGTAGTACCATTTAAAACTCAATTTAAACCTCTCAAAACACAACGACGTCACTTTTAAATAAATTAAAATGCAAATCCATGGAGTCGTCGCCGTCGATAACTTATAATCCAATAGAATCATAATCGTTGTGAACTGGATCAAACTGGAAATATAATTCGGAGCTTTACAAAGGAATGCGCTTCAACTTTCATGAATTTTATTCACTGGCGATCGTCCGCGAATTTGTGTGGAATAATATTTTATATTTTATGGGTATGATCTGATTTTGTAATGTCAGTTTGTAGAGTTATTTATTGCGTTCAAGGTACTTCTTAGATTCAATTTAACGCGTAGGGTAGGTCTGCCGTATTGTAGGTATGACTTAACTTGCTAGTTAACTCATACATACATGCAAATCAACCTTTGTAAAACCAGTTTCTCCTATTGTTTCAGGAGTACTCCAAGTACTTCCGCGGGCAGCACAGGAGAGCTATGAACCAGTTGGAGGGGTCGGCACAAGCAGTCGGCGCGGCATATTGGTGCCTTTCATTCATTTCAATAAAACAAAACACTGTGTAACACTTAATCTTTAAGTAGGTAGTGACATACGCACATACAACCTTTACATAAAAACACGTCAGTTTTCTGTCGAATCAAAACTCAAGGAACTCTTACGTGCCAATGTTATTTAAAGTAATATCACAAACACAATAAAACTTTCTTTATTCCGGTAATAGTTGGTAACTTGTTATACAAAGTTACAAAACGCAATAAAATGATAATCGTCGATCGCAGCGACATCTGACTAACGGTCGCGTAAACTCGCCGTTTCCCGTGGGTACTACCAAGTATTCATATACCTACCTACTAACCACAGAGTTACAGAAAACTTTAACCCAGACTCGACAAAATGTTCCCCTTAACTTTCACGATCTTTTAACAATGTATATTATTCGGAATTTGGACTCTTTTTGTATATGTAAATATTAATTTTATATGAACAGTAAGCTTTGTCAAAGCCCAACGAATGTAATCCTCATAAAGGCCTGGGGTTAATTTAATATTTTATTAATATACATATATTTATTTCATGGCTGGTTGTGTTCTTTTGTGAATAATAAACTTGTATACAATATACTTTTTACCACATCTTTTCAAATAGAGCTAGTTTATTCCTCGTAAACAGGTACCAAAATAGTTTTTTAATCCCTAGAATGTGGATATTGTTAGTAAAAGTTGCAATCACCAAAGAGATAAATCACGAACATTGTATGAACAAGTAACAGGTTGGCAAGAAAGAGAAAGTGTGAATTTGGTCAAAATTTAAGTCCAAGATGGCGAAAATTTTCAAATGTATCATCATGGGTATCATTTCCATGGTTTTCAAGGGTGCTCAAGACGATATTGAGGTCAAATTCTAAATCCAAGATGGTGGCTCTCAAAATTTTCAAATTTATCATCATGGCTATCATTTCTATGGTTTTCAAGGGCACTAAAGTCGATTGTATGAACAACTAACAGGCTGGCAAGAAAGAGAAAGTGTGAATTTGGTCAAAATTTAAATTCAAGATGGCGGCTGCGAAAATTATCAATTTTTTCATGGGTGTCGTTTTCATAGTCTTCGAGGGTGCTAAAGCCGATAGTGAGGTCAAAATGTAAATCCAAGATGGTGGCTGCGAATTTTTTTTTTGTCATGGTTGTCGTTTTCATAGTCTTAGAGGGTGCTAAAGCCGATATTGAGGTCAAAATGAAAATCCAAGATGGCGGCTGCGAACATTTTGTTTTTGTTTTAAATCATACATGAGAAGGAACCGGTCGGAACGCACACTTTTTTTTTCTCATAGAGGATGCTTAAAAGTGCTCGGGAGCAAAACTAGATGTATTCCGCGGTAAGCTACCGGGATTCAGAAAGAAAATCACGGTATCCTTGCCAAATTGTTCGTAATTTAAATTTTTATTTTAATTTCATAGTTTTTTTGTTTTTGTTGTTACTAGTCTTATCGTAATACGTCATATTTACGTTAGTCAATTTTAGTTTATTTTACTTTAGGTTTAGTTTAGTTTAGTATATTAAATTGCAAGGCAACAAGATATTGTTATCAATGCTATTTACGCCGTAATTGTCATGTACATTAGTGTCCTTTAGTTATTAAGATTGATTCTAGCATATGTAAGTTTAATGAATGTGATGTGGCTGTGCTTTTTCAAAATAAATAAATAAATCTATTTTAAGCTCGAGTGACGTACTTTGAATCCCTCGCTGCACTCAGGATTCAAAGAAACACTCTCACCTTAAAAATTGTTGTTTACTTCCTAGGCAAACAATCTGCTATTAATCATAGGCACTGTTTTTCGCCTACAATTACACCCCTTTTTTATATACTTATAAATAGAATACGTCCTTAGTTCTGAAATAATGTAATTAATAAATTAAAATAAAATTTTGTAACGAAATTCCTTATCGCTCTATAAACTCTGCTCACTTGGCGAATGAGAGCTAGCCAGAAAAACATTTTGACCGTCACTTACGTAACAAAAGTCTCATGCAGAAGCGAAAGGAACTTCATTCTAACCGGCTGTCCCACGACACCTCTCGACTGTTTTATTTTTTAATTTAATTTAAAATATAAATATATTGAAATTACTGTATAGGTGACTTCTATACTGACAACTTAACTTGCTACAGCCTCACAGAAGCTTGAACACAAAATCCAGTAAACTCACCACCACCAAGCTTAACTCGCGCCGTCTACTGGTTGACTAGTGAGTCTCTCAGTTTTAACATAAAACTTATAGAAACAGAAGACCCACTCCACTTCTTATGCGAGAACAAGCTCACACACTTGTATAATGGTAAAATTATCAATTTTGAATAAAGCATACGCAATTTACAAAAAGTTCGAAACGTTTTTATCTAACTGAACTGTATTGCCTATTAATGTACAAGTTCTTCGTTTGAATGGGTCTTCTGTATTTTTTGTGAGGTGTTTTTTATCAGTGTCTGACAGTGCCTGCCGGCCGCAGATACCGCGCTAACCGAGCGGATTCAAAGATATTTCAACTTTCAACACTTATTTTATACACTGAAGGATTCGCGCGCTCATTCTAACTGACGACCCGGTAAAGGGATTAACTGCATCCATTATGAGGAGTTTAAAAAAATGGCTGACGTTCTAAAATTTTATGAGAAGTACTTTGCGTTTTTAAGATAGAAAGTAAGGAGGATTTACAATACTTTGTTAAGAGAGTAAATATAGGTAGGTACTGTGAGATTGTGGGTGCCTCTAATACTGTGAAATTTTTCGATACTCTAGAAGAAAATACTTTAAATTTGTTTTTATAGAAAATAAATTATGAAAATTATTTTTCATTTTACGTTCACAAACAGACGTTTGAATCATAAGTCAATAATCAGTCATAAATAGAACTTGTCGTTGTTTATCGTGTATATCTCGGCTCTCAATCGGTGCCATATCGATCGGCCGGATGGCGGCGCGCGGCTCGGCATTCGGCGGCTTAGCGCGAATTATGTTTAATTTAAAGTTTCGCGCGATTCAGCCCCCCTGCCTCGTGCCTCCCCACCGCACGGATACCGGCTCTAATGCAGCTAATCGTATTTTTGTAACAAATCCCTGTAATTGCGCTTTTTAATAAAGTAGAAGAGTGTTTGTACGAATGTAATTAGACATAGGTAATTACGTTTTCTGCCATTTTAAAATAATGTGTTTACCTATAATGTATGTTAGTTGGTGATATTAAAATAAATTTTAGGTTATAGTAAATTCATTATTTTAAAATTCGCCCTTCTAAAACTATGGCTGACCATTTCGTATGCATGGTCCAAGTGGCATGACCAATGGAACAATATTATTATTAAATATGGGTACATATACATATGTATGGATAGGTATGTATTTAAAATTATTGTTTTTTTTTTAAATAAAAGACCAATAAAGCTATCGGATCCGCTTTGATATTGAAGGCGAGAATTAGATACCTACCAAACCCACACACATTTTCTACTTGAACCAAATCACATCACGACGTGTCCGTAAATACGTAAATAAAATGCTGCAGGCTTAAGGTCTAAGCCGCAATCGGGAAAGTGCCTGCATTCAAATTTACTTATACGGGCACTCCATGTAAGGTTGTGCACACATTGTAGACCTCGGGTTGGTATTCAGGATACGGACGGCATCGCGTCACTGTTGCGCCTACTTACCCATCCACTCTTGACCTTCTATCTCTGTTCTACAAAGCATATACATAATTATCCCTTCGTGATATCTCTGTTAATGCTCATCTCCTTTATTTATTATAGCTAACACGAGCCATCTCTTTCTTTTTTTCATGACTTATATTTCCAAGCCAACAAATATTGTGAGAGAAAGAGAATTTGGTCTTCTTACCATGAATCCCTCTCGTGACAGTTAGCACATAGACGTTAGAGTATATTCTCGCGCCTACTTCCTTGTCCACCTGCTGGTATATATATGCGACGACTCGTATTTGTCTAATGTTATTGCGAGTCGCGTATTGCTAGAGCACACAGCGACGCGCCGCGCTGAGTGAATGCTGAATATTCATGTTTTGTGGCTACGCCGCTAGGTGGCGTGATGGTGACAGCTGGGATATCTGAGAAACCATGACCCTTCTCCGTAAGTCTTGAAGTTATGATCAGGTGTTATATTTTTTGTTTATGGAGCCCCAACAGTAACGTAGATAACAAGGAGTCACGCATTATTTGGTTAATCACATAATATCACAATACTATAGTAACAAAACGCAAAAATTTCACGTTTTATCACTTAACAGGAATTAATTGACCGCAGTAGTACTAACTAGGTACTGAAATTGTTGACCAAAATATGCAGAAATCAAGTGTTCAATGTTTAAATCATATGTAATAATTCATAATCCACAGTCCGCTATCACTGACGCCCCACTCACGTCGGTAGAAGTTTGAATAATAGAGGGAGCGGTTGTAATCCGCGGCGATTCGTGTCGCGGGATTGAATCTAACCGATATTCGATCCAAGCTGATCTGATCCGCAGTGATTGGACCACTGGACAACCGTGCTAATCACTATTGTCCCGTTGTTGGGATCAAACCCACACAAAACATATTATATAACAAATTGAAATGGTCGGAACACTGACCGCTTCCACGATTTATTACTAACCAGTAATGTTTAGAGTCAAAAGTATTGATATTTTTTAACATTATTTGGGTTCCAGCTAAATAATACTTTTATTAATCAGTAATAATGTAAAGGACTGTGACTGTAAAGCGTATTCTTTCTGATTAATTTGGATCGGGGCACTTGCGCGGAAAACATTTCCGCGAAAGACACTTGCGCGAACCCACTTGCACGAAAATATATTTCCGCGAAAGACACTTACGCGAACCCCCTTGCGCGAAATAACATTTCTGCTAATGGACTTTTGCGCGAAGGGATACTTCCGCGACAAGATATTTTCGTAAATGGATATTAGCGTGAAAGACACTTGCGCGAAGGACACCTGTGCGAATCCACTAGCGCGAAAGACACTAACGCGAAACCACTTGCGCGAAAGGACAGTTGCGCGAAAAAGTTGCGGAAATGAGATTTGTTTATGTATATTAATTTAATTCGGATTTTCAAATACATCCATATAGTTGTTAGTAACAAAGAAATGCTTATAAGAAACTTATGTTAGTAATGACAAGAGAAAACACTTTAAAAACTAAATACAAAAATCAACATTACCGGAAACTCCGATACCCGTGCGCTCAAGCATCGGAGAATCCCACCGGTCCAACAAAACACTCAAGGTGCTGTTGGTACTAGCACGCATGCGCGTTAGGACAGAAGTGCAACGCTAGCGCATGACTGCAGCGAAGCTGTCTACATTGGCCTCGGCAAACATGCCAGAGGCACTGCAATATCGCGGCAGCCCCATCAGAATCCTGATGCATTGTTGTATGAGTACTGCACTCTAAGGTCACTGTACGCCCTCTGCAAATAGTCAACCCACAGGCTGCTCGTATAAAAGGACTGACAGTATGCTTTAAACAACGTCACTTTAACGTTCTGTGTACACCGTGCAAACCTGCGAGCTAACATATTACTTCGTACAGACAATGACCTTCGCTCTCTCTCAACGTCAGTACTGTCCTTTAGGTCATCGGTGACCCAGCGACCCAAATACTTAAATTTACTCGTAGTAACGATTTTTAAAGAGGTACCACCCAAGTGAACTTCAGGTAAGTTTTCATAACATTTAGTTCCTGCCCTAAAGACCATTCGTTCAGATATCACTGAGTTGTATTTAACGCCATGGGCCTCACAGGCATTCACAGGTATTTAAAAGCTTTCTCAATGCACAGACCGAAGGAATCAGCAGCACCATATCATCTGCGTAGCTTATATTATTAATACACACACCATCGACATGACAACCGATCCTAGTGCTACGGAGCTCCTCGATCAGCTCATTGATATAGAAATTAAAGAGATGAGGGGAGGAAAGCCCCCCTTGCCTCACCCCGCAATCCAGCTTGTACTCATCCGAGAGTGTGCCTGCCCATCTTACATGATTCCTCTGATATAACATTAAAATTATTAAATTGTCTGACGCCATTAATTTTGACCCAAATTTTGTTATCAGTGTCTATGTTAGGACATATTGTACATATCGTAGTTGAATTGCGCAAATTTGATCCAGGTGGGTCTTCACCTGGATCAAATTTACTCACTTCTACTACGTACATTAAAAGCTATTGTCCCGCATAACATTAAGAAGAAGTAATACGTAGACGACACGGTTGGCGCAGTGGCTGAGCGATCGACTGCTGCGCAACGTGTCGCGGGTTCGATCCCCGCACGGAACAAATATTTGTATGATCTGCAAGTAGTTGTTCCGGGTCTGGGTGTTAGTGTATGTGAGTTTCCATGTTTGTAAACGCACCCACGATACAAGAAGAAATTCTTAGTGTGGGGCAACGTTTTAAAAAAAAAAAAAAAAAAAAAAATACAACCAATACATGAAAAAACTAAATATACAATAAAAGAGGATTTTCGTAATGTAAATCTTAAAAAACCAAAAATCATAAATAATAATGAAATTAATACCTGTAGTGTCATCAATGCTAAGTTGTTACTTCCAAAGTACAACAATTTATATGGCAAGAGATCTTACGGTTATAATACCTTACCTTATTAATCATTATATCATTCATCTATATCTTTGAGAGACAAAATAACTTCTAAAAACATAAAGTACAAATTAAAGGAACATTTCTTACAAAATATAAATATCTAATGCATATTATACGAATTGAAATAAATGTTATAAATGAATTTAGTTAAATAGTAAATAAACATAATAAATACACAACAATATCGTGGGAAAATTAACTACTTACTAATATCATACTTTTAGGAACAACCTGTATCAATCTAAATCACATTCCTCCACCACTTTTTGCTTGAAGGACGGTCAGATTGGTCATCGATGCTCGCTCGTTAGTAATAGGTAAATATTTAGCTTATTACCCTCGCTTTTGTTTTCGTTATTGTTTCATTTTATCATTCAGAACTAAAGTTTGGTAATATTGTCGTACACAGCACTCGCTCACTTGGCATCATGCAGCCGACGCTCTGCGTATTGTTTAAAACGAGAACATTTAACCACCATTGCGATTGTGACGCTGCTAGGGCTGGCACGCGGGTTACATACCCTAATTTAATAATTTAACCACAAAGGAACAGTCAATCAAACCAATATGCATTTAACATCCAAGCGTTTTTTTCATACTGTGTGTGTGGCTCATAAATTTCCCTGGCAGGTAAAGTGATGTTGTGCAAATAAGCATAACCATGGGTTCAATGTGTCGCGGTAGACCAAAAAACCTGCAATAAACATGATTGCGTACTAATATGTAAAGAATCAATTTTATTGCAAGTCGTGAACATCCTCTGCTAGCACCCCTAGTGCGGCAAGCAGGCGTCAATAATTCACGCGTGCTATAACTCGCGCTCAATAATGAACAACAGAGTCTGCTTATTGCTGGAATGTACATATAATATCATTGCTCCATTGATTACGTAGTGCGGTAGATGCGGGTCGTCCACTCCCAAGATTGCTGCTTTTACTTCGACCTTACTCCAGTTCTTGTTGCTGTTTCCATTTTTCATGAAATTATTTCGTGACATCTTGTGTATCGGTGTAAAAATTATACTTGTAATGGCCCCGAGGTTTATGAATCGGCTTCTTTTTCAGGCTGCAAGTTGATAATTGTGACTTTATCAGTGTCTTACTCTATAAGTGTTAATCATTAAGATAGTCATAAATAACTTAAGTTTGCCATAATCACCCTACTTGGCAAATTAATGAAAATGTTAGGTAGTACGTACAGGCAACCACACATCAATGGTAACTATTTGTTATTGAAAGCGACTTTATTTCGTAGCTGTAAGAGCGATTTTCGTAGTGCAAGTGTTATCTACTACTGATATACGATTAATGAAAAGAAGAATTTACATTGGCTGATTAATCTATCTTTCTTTCTTTACTATAGCTAGGCGACAATTTCTCCGGGTTGTCCTGTCCTTTCTACTAAAGGGATCAACGCGGCGAAACCTATTCATTTATGTGCAACTTTCAAGTTTTGTTTCAATCAGCGATGTAATCCCCCAACTTAAAATATGCCTGCCTGCATAGTGTGCGTTTATACAAGATTTGAATTTCGTCTCAATCAGTTGAAGTATGTGGGGAGGAATTTTATTGTAACATTTTAAACAGTATCCCATGAAATATGCGTCCACTTTAGCCAGTCTGAAACCTGGTTGAACTATTAGGTCCCTATTTCTTGTACTATAATTATGTCTATCACCTCTTTTACCAAAAAAGATGTGTTTTTTTCTTATGTGGATGTTTTCATAGATACTCGTATATTGACAAGGTACCGTCATGATGAACAGTTCCCTTAGAGAGTCACGCCTGCGGAGATAATATATGGCTCTGATCGCTCTTTTCTGCAGAATAAAAATATACTCGATGTCTGCCGCCCGTCCCCACAGTAAAATACCGTAAGAAATGATAGTATGAAAGTAACTAAAATAGACCAGCCTCGCGGTATCTACATCAGTAAATTGACGGATTTTTCTGACAGCATAAGCTGCTGAACTTAGCCGTCCTGCAAGAGATGTTAAATGAGAACCCCATTGTAACCTTGAGTCGAGCGTGATCCCTAGGAAAACAGTTTTATCGACGAATTTTAGTTTCTCTTGATTCAATACTATTTCACAACGTAATAAGGTGTCTTTTTTCCTCCATATTGTAGTACAAGTATGTTGTTATTTTACCACAGCACGGTTTAAGCGTTTGTTTAAAATAGGCACATAAAAGGCACTTTTGAACGTCAAAAATGGACAAGAAAATAGAATTGATTCTAGTTGCCCTTTCCAAAAGGTAGTTCCGTATGTAGAAGAATGAGCAAGAAACTCCACTGTTACTTTTTTTAAATGTTTTACAATATTTTGTATAAATTAATTATATATTAACATTTATGTGAAGGCACCTATAATAAAATTACTTTATCACATTATATAAAAATAATGAAAAATGAAGCAATGACAAATAAGTTAATTATTAATAAAAGGTCCCAGTTCATTTTTACTTTCTTGGTAGTTTTGATAAATAAACAATTAGGACAGCTGGATTTTAAAACGTCTATCGATATTATTTATTACGAATCCTTCATGCTGTTCTCTAGGTTTTATCGTTGGTGCGTTTCGAGGAATAAAATTTTAATATTTTTAATTTGATTTTGTTAGTTCGATTCCCAACTAATGAAAATTAATTTCTGTGATTCTTTTTTTACTTTTTTGTTATATCATAGTTCGTAGAACGTACACAAAAAACATGAACTTTAGGCTTCTTCTGTCATCTATGGTTATAATAAAAATAAATATCTAGTGTAGTAGTTAGGTGACTGTACCTAATGAGAAATCCCGTGTTTTTATGATGTAATGTTGTTATTTTAGTTGAGTGGAGACGTGTAGGAATCGTCCAATCACAGATTGTTCGATTTCTGCAGGTCTCCGCTCAGCGCCGCTCATCTCCGCTTCAGTGGAAACGCATCCTAAACCCTTTGAATAACATAAGTGTTCCTCGAGCGCTCGACCGTTTGGTGTCCGAAAGCAGAGGGGGTGACGGGGTGAAGAGCAAGAGCGGGTGTCTCCAAATGTGTTGGCCATAGTGCTGCCTCACACATCCGGGTTATTGCATCTTGAGCAAGACTCGTGTGCTGTCCATCTGGGAATGTAACATAGTGGGCAGTAGCAGTGGCCTAGGAGTTGTGCAAATCATAAAAAACTGAAATCAGAATTGATGAAACTGAGTGTTAGTGCAAGTTCAGTAATATTGCATATACTGTGAGTTTGTTCCTCCATTTGTTTTTTTTTTAAATATCATGTCCGCGACCAAAACTTGGATTTCTTCATAAATATTTTAACTGTTTTATCGCTGGTATTACTAACTCCACCGAGTAAATCTTCAACACCGTGTAAGTGCTACTTTAATTCATACCTACTTTTTTTGTAAAGTCTGCAGGGTGGTGCTGTAACTCATCACAAAACAAACAAAAAAATGTTTACTTCCTACTCTCACGTTCGCTTTATGAGCGCTATCATGTCGAACGACACCACATTTAGTTATTTCACGAGCACCGTAAGATACTTAACCTTGCGTTAAAAACGTTAACAAACAATGCTCCTTTTGGATCTCCTATACTATCTACACTGCTCCAAGGCTGGTCGTTGCCTATTATAATCTTACGTAAATTGGTTCGTGTGCGGCGAGCCTGTCCGCGGATCTGAGGCGTCTCACTAGCCCAACATACAACTGTATCTGATAGTAAACATCATCATACTCTCTATCAGCACAATGGCTTCTCTGCTAAGGGTTGAAGGATATCACCTCATGGAAATGATGAGGTCCAAACATTTACGAAATGCCACAAACCAACTTTGGATCTGCAGTAGGGCGTTATTTACGTCGTCAAAATTTGTAGCACGTCTATATGCCTTAAAAATTAAGGAAGTATCGTCAGCAAATAACACCATTTGTGGTTGATTTTTTAATAATAAATGTACCGTTATTACTCGGCAGTAGTAACAAACCATGTGGCAGTGGCAACGTAAAAACTGAATTTGATAAACGAAGTAATAAGTATTGACAGCGCCTCCATGAAGTTTCTAGTATTCTCGTTTGTAAAATTCAAAATAACATTTTTATTTAACTGGTTGCCGCTTCAATTAGCAGGTAATAGCTACTTAAAACACTTGCTCCTAACTGAAACAAACCGCTAATAAGTTCATTTTAATTCTATTTATTCTATCTCAACACAAACTTGTAACAATCTTCTGGAATAATCGCTTCGCTGTACAGTTGTAGTAAGAATTTTAACCGAAACCCTGCTGCACCTGTTTAAGGTGTAACGTAATAGAAAAGGCGGGAAGAGCCGAAGTTTGCCGAACAAACAGCGCTGTTATGAGGTGAAAAGCAACGCAAACAGTCGCGAGACTTGCCAATATCGAGTTAGCGTCCTTTGTAAGGCTATGTCTTCGCTGAGGAGCGGGTTGGGTTAGAGTCCTTTGTAAGGCTATGTTAAAACATAGCCTTACAAAGGACGCTAACTCAACCCGGTAACTCGATATTGGTGAGTCTCGACATTAAATGATTGCCGTGAGCTCTGAACATGAAAAGGAAAATAAATTTAACAACTTCTCATACACGACACTGCCAAATATTATAGAATTTATGAAATGGAACCACAGGGATCCTTAGCTGCTAGAATAGACTAAAGTGGTCAAAGGCGTAATGGATATGACTTTGGCGTTGTAAAGCTAGTGATATTTTATCTTCATCAGGAATGGAAATACACCGTTTAAAACACTTTGCAAGGCGATACGAAGCGCTGCCCGCCTGGGACACACGACTGTTGAACTGTTGGTAGATGCTGCAACTTGCACCGTGGAGACCTAAGCCGATGCTCTGAACAGAGTAATTGAAGTTATTTTTGTACAGGATAGCTAGGCTAAGATGGTCTTTCCTAGGCCTTTCTGTTTTTGTTAAGTGTTCAACATAACTGGCTTTATAATGCGATGTTTTCTTCCGATAGTGTGAGATAATTTTGTTTTTCCGTCATCTAAACAAATAAATAAAATTAATGTCAAAATAACAGTTTTAAATGCACAATGTGAAAGTTTATACGATACATATACCAAAAGACTATTTTTAAAATTTTTGTCTGTCTGTTTGTTTGTTCCGGCTAATCTCCGAAACAACTGCACCGATTTTGACGAACCTGTCAGATAGCTGATATTACAAGGAGTAACTTAGGCTACTTTTATTTTAGAAAAGAATTCGTGTCCCCGCGGGCGAAGTTGCAGGCAGCCGCTAGTAATGAATATGTTCTCCGTATCGGAACACAATATTTTTAATTAAATCGCCCTTCCACAGTACCAATAATTTCATGTATTGTAACCCACACCATTACTTATTTACGTAAACCTTATATATTTGCTTTATAAAGGTAAATGAATGGGCATTGAATGCGCATTAAATCCTCAATTGAACCCGTATAGAGCTTTGTGGAACACGGCTTTAATTCCTTTGTCTGTCGGATACGCAATAATACCGACCTGTGTACGTCACTATCGGTTCATAAATAGCGATGTGCTGTCAATAGGTAGGTACATAACGCGAGTTCAGTAATCCTCTTATGACTAATTAAATGATAAGCTGCTGGCTTGTTGTTCATTTCGTTTTATAATAATTATCACACAACTATAGTTAATACATAACCATCTATTGATTGATTGCATTTAATATCACTAAACAAAAACAAATAACGGAGTAATGCCCAAAATTTTACGTTTTTAGGGTTCCGTAGTAAAGAAGGACCACTAATAGCTTCGCTATGTCCGCCTGTCTGTCTGTCCGTCTGTCTATCCTTAGCTCAGCTCAGAGACTATTTCTACTAGAAAGCTGTAATTTGGTACGGCTAAACAGAAAAAGTGGTAAAATAAAATCATGAAAATATATTACGTATTGCACGTAAAGTGATGTTTTTTTTTCTCATCTATCTCACGGTGTGGGGTGCCGTTGGAAATTTAGTTCAAAAATATTGTGAGTTTGTGAAAACCATTTTTGGTTTCAGGGATTCGTTTGCGAAATATTAAAGTCCAAATTTTTGTTAGAGTCGAGTGTCCCCCCCCCCCTGCCAGCTAAATGTTTGGTTTTGGATATGTGAAAAAAATCCCGGCTGTAGTGTATATAACGAAATTAAAAGGAAACTAGCACAGCTTACAAGTTAACGAGTAATAATCGACCAACTTACATTTTCGGTTGGAAAAACATGTTCCCACATAAATTTCGTAGGGCGAACATGTTTTTCAACTATAAAGTTAAGTTTGTTCTTGCGATAAATACTTCCTACCTACGGAACCCTTCATTGTGCGTGGTCCGATACGCACTTGGTCGGTTTTTTTTGCTTTCATTCGCCACAGATCTTTGCGTCTGGTTGGCAATGAAATGTGGGTACCTCTAGGTATAAGGGTGAGTTTCCACTAAACGGAGCTGAGCGGAGACGTGCAAGAATCGTCCAATCACAGACGAGACGAGCAACTTCCCTCCGATTCAACACTATAGGTACAGTAAGGGAAATTTATTGTTAAGAAAATTGACTGCCAACTTAAATTGACCATACTATTATTATACGTTATACATTTAAAGAATTTATTCTCATAAGAACAATATATAGGTTCACTTACAATGAGATATAAAGTAATTGCTTAAATCTAAATGAAATACATTTTGCCTCATTATTTATTTATTGAACAGTTTATGTACACACATTATAAATAGACAAATTATGACATTAGTATGTTCAAATCACATCTGTCATTATTTGACAGTTTTATGTAAAGTGTCAATTTGCTCAAAATATTTTCCCTGGCTGTACAAAGACGTAGAAAAAGGCTCTACCCAAACAAACATTCTGAAAATTTTAGAATTTGCATCGTCCTATATGTCGTAGTTTATTCAATATACGTTAGAGCAGCTAGCAGGGTGATCCGTTGTCCAATCCGCGCCGTTTGCGTTTAATCCGCTCTGTCTGTGCACGCCGTAGGTACCTAATGTGGGATTAGCGCGCTAAATAAACGAGTGTCTAATGAGAATTAACGCGATGTGAACAGTTGACACAGTATTTTGTTTAAAGTAGTTGAAATAGTTTCTGAAAACTGGAATTTTCGTACTTTATAGGTTCATCATCTTGACGTTTAGTGCTCTTATTGTAACTTTATTGAGTAGGTAAGCGAAAAGAGAGGTTATGGAACAGTTTATATCTTTATGTAAAACTGGTCTAAAAAACTCAGGTAGGTTTTAATAATACTACGGAAACACAGTGTTTTTAATGCACTTAGATATTGAAGCTCGTTGCATATTACAATGTTTGCAGTTACGATCTCTTTAGCGCGTTAGTGCCCCTCAGCATCGACTGAAGCCGAGCCATTTACATAATGTTCGCATCGTTTGAATTGCAACACTTGCTTTAGAGAAAATAGCATTCAGTTATTTGCAGAACGTTGTGCAATGATCCGTAATGTGCGATCAAAGTTGTAAGCAATAACCTGTTTGCGAATTCAGAAGGATAACTTAGGGTACCTAGTCAAATTCAGCAAACGTAATAAGGTGTCTTTTTTTGCCACAAACCGGTAGAATGTGGCTACTCTACCAGTCACCCCGCTTGACATGCCTCCATATTGTAGTACAAGTATGGTTTAACCGTTTATTTTAAATAGGCACATAAAAGGCACTTTTGAACGTCAAAAATGAACAAGAAAATAGAATTGATTCTAGTTGCCCTTTCCAAAACTTAGTTCCGTATGTAGAAGAATGAGCAAGAAACTCCACCGTTGTTACTCTTTTAAAATGTTTTACAATATTTTGTCTAAATTAATTATATATTATCATTATATGTGAAGGCGATACATCTATAATAAAATTACTTGGCTGAAAAATGAAGCAATGACAAATAAGTTAATTAATAATAAAAGGTCCCAGTTCATTTCTGCTTTCTCGTTAGTTTTGATAAATAAACAATTAGGACAGCTGGATTTTAAAACGTCTATCGATATTATTTATTACGAATCCCTCATGCTCTTCTCTAGTTTTTATCGATATTTTGTTAGTTCGATTCCCAACTAATGAAAATTTCTGTGATTCTTTTTTTACTTTTTTGTAATATTGTAGTTCGTAGAACGTACACAGAAAAACATGAACTTTAGGCTTCTTCTGTCTTCTATGGTTATAATAAAAATAAATATCTAGTGTAGTAGTTAGGTGACTGTACCTAATGAGAAATCCCGTGTTTTTATGATGCAATGTTATGTTAGTGGCAGCCGTTCGTCAGGAATAATCGATCTGTAAGAATGCATCAGTCAGTGTATCAGTGTTGTGCCGTTGGGTAGTATAGTATAAAGAAAAGTTGTATAAAAATTTGGCTGATAATTTAGAATATCGTGGTGTCTTACGATTTCCGCACGAACGAAGTCTCGGGCAGCAACTAGTAATTTTATAAAGCTCGTGTATCTTAAACATCCCTATTCCTAAATTCAAAATTCAGAATGTTTGATATTGCTAGACCAAAACATGCCAACACCAAGAGAATCTCAAACGTTTTGTAATACAGACATTCTATTCAATATACTTTTATACATACATCAATCTCCCTAGCCTTTTCCCAACTATGTTGGGGTCGACTTCCAGTCTAACCGGATGCAGCTGAATACCAGTATTTTACATGGAACGACTGCATATCTGACCTCCACAACCCAATTACTGGGTAACACGATACCCCTCGGTAGGACTGGTTGTCAGACTTCCGGGCTTCTGACAACCCATAACCAACGGCTTAGCGTGCTTTCAGAGGTACGGAGGAGTCTCGGTATGTAAAGATGGTCACCCATCCACGGACGAAAACATCTAACGGGCATCTGCGAGTTGGCTTTGGCCCCTCGAACGCCTTCTAAAGGTCCGGGACCCCAGGGTCCCGAGAAAAGTCAAGAGAAGTAAAAACAATAATAATAATTCGTAAAGCCGAATTCAAACCGTGACCTCCCATAATTTCAGTCACTTTAAATCCGTCCACAAGTCGCAGCTCCCCGTAATCCTCACGACGCGACACATCTCTTCAAACAGACCTTGTCTTATTAACAACTTGTTAATTCCGGCCAACTGCCACTCGATGAGTAAACAATACCCTCGCCCCCCCCCGCTCCCCGCGGCCCCTCTCCCCTCACGTATGTTAATTTAACCTAGTTTCACAAATTAGACCATTTTGGAAGCTCCGAGTACGCTGGAGCGTTCTTGCGATAGTATTTTCTGTGAAAACAGACAGACAGGCTGCAATCAGCAGTCTTAGTGGAATGATACGACATAGCTTACTGCATCTGTGAGGAGACAAGTGTAATCGCTGTATGCTAATGACTTCAATAAGAACGCTTATGAGGCATAGCTGCATAGTGATGAGAGATTAATTGAAGAAAAGTTTGGGACTTGTGTAACTGAAGTTGGGTGTGTGAAATTGAAGTGGAATTCTTCAACTGCAACTTTACGGATTAATAAGAGGTTGATAGGCGTAACAGTATAGCGAAAAGTTTCTGTAGTGGCAGTAACTGACAGAGCTCAAGCAAGTCTCCCAAGAGGTTCCCTTCAACAAAATGTACTGATTCTGCCCCCTCTGTCTTATCAACATACACACAAAACTGCTAGCATATACATACAGCAGTCTTTGGTTTAATTTAGAAATATCTCATTTAAGAGTCATACGTTCCTCATTAACGCGGCACATGTGTGTCGCCAGGTGCTCATGAACTGGAGCAAGTACCAAATATTTGTGTTGCGATAGTACATACATCTACAGGTAGGTACATCGATGTCACTCATGTCAAAGTTAATTCGCTCCAATTCTCACAATACGAGGATCATTCCAATTCCCAGGGCTACTTGCAAACGTTTCGATAGAGGTAACTTAGATTGTATGGTGCTAGATAAGAATTCCAATGTAAATAATAATTCCTTCTGCAATGAATATCCTCGTTATTATTATTTTGATGAATTTAAAATTTCGTTTACTTTTAAAGGTATTTTTCATTGAATAGATCTCAACCTATGTTAATAAAATCATCAAGTTTAGAAGGAGGAATAATGATGGCATTCATTTAGTTCGTTTATTCCGACCTATAAGAAACGCTGTTTTGAGATGAAGCCCACAGTAAAATTTTACTACAACCATCAAATCTAATATTCTAATCCAGTCTAAACATAATCTAAGCTCCAGAGAAAGGGTGCGTTTCCACTGAAGCGGAGACGACCGGATCTGAGTGGAGACATGCAGGAATCGTCAAATCACAGATTGTTCGATT
Source organism: Agrochola lota (assembly GCA_947364205.1). Taxonomy (NCBI): domain Eukaryota; kingdom Metazoa; phylum Arthropoda; class Insecta; order Lepidoptera; family Noctuidae; genus Agrochola; species Agrochola lota. The sequence goes on along the minus strand of OX376219.1, from coordinate 789,080 downwards.
TCTGCAGGTCTCCGCTCAGCGCTGCTGTCTCCGCTTCAGTGGAAACGCATCCTAAACCCTTTGAATAACATAAGTGTTCCTCGAGCGCTCGACCGCTTGGTGTCCGAGAGCAGAGGGGGTGACGGGGTGAAGAGAGAGCGGGTGTCTCCAAATGTGTCGGCCATAGTGCTGCCTCACACATCCGGGTTATTGCATCTTGAGCAAGACTCGTGTGCTGTCCATCTGGGAATGTAATATAGTGGGCAGTAGCAGTGGCCTAGGAGTTGTGCAAATCATAAAAAACTGAAATCAGAATTGACGAAACTGAGTGTTAGTGCAAGTTCAGTAATATTGCTTAAACTGTGAGTTTGTTCCTCCATTTGTTTTTTTTTTTAAATATCATGTCCGCGACCAAAACTTCAGCATTTCTTCATAAATATTATAACTGTTTTATCGCTGGTATTACTAACTCCACCGAGTAAATCTTCAACACCGTGTAAGTGCTACTTTAATTCATACCTACTTTTTTTGTAAAGTCTGCAGGGTGGTGCTGTAACTCATCACGCAACAAACAAAAAAAAATGTTTACTTCCTACTCTCACGTTCGCGTTATGAGCGCTGTCATGTCGAACGACACCACATTTAGTTATTTCACGCGCACCGTAAGATAGTTAACCTTACTAGTAATTTGCTTTAAAATCGTTAACCAACAAGGCTCCTTTTGGATCTCCTATACTATCTACACTGGTCCAAGGCTGGTCGTTGCCTATTATAATCTTACGGAAATTGGTTCGTGTGTGTGTCTCACTAGCCCAACATACAACTGTGTCTAATAGTAAACATCATCATACTCTCTATCAGCACAACGGCTTCTCTGCTAAGGGTTGAAATGATGAGGTCCAAACATTTACGAAATGCCCTTTTGTTTAGGTATCTTATTATAGTGGTGAATCGGGAAATAGCCGTCTTACAATTCAATTAAAAAATATGGTAGCTTGATAGCTTTACCATAATTTACCCACTTGTTTTCCATTTTATCCCTAATATAGTGCAGCATTTTCAACGTATCGAACACAAATTAAACATTTTAACGCATTTAAAATGTAAAATGTTTTATCTTGTTCCACAACACATGAAATTGTTTTTAACGCGTTATAAACGGATGTGCGTTTTTGAAGTCCTAATATCTACAATGTACAAAATATGTAGATAAATGAAAAGCTTTGTATGCAACTGAAAACTGGTGTATAAAACGCATACCGATGATTATAAAAAACGTTTTTATTCTGAAGACCAAGCTCTACTAGTTTTCACGAAAAGCTAATATTTTTTTTCATCGTTGCAGCTGATACCGGTCTGAAGTCTACTATTACCAATGTTCAGGTAATCAATTAAAGTATTGGCCGGTAATAAAAGAAGAACTTTCTTTTCATCTTTAAACGCAGTGCTTTAGGTTCTGTTAAACTTGTCCAATGTTCTAACAAATTGGTTTTTCACGTCTCCGTAGAAGCTGGGCGACATAATGTGATCTGCGACAATATAATTAGGTTAGTGTTGCACATTCATGATACGAAGCAATCACTTGACTGTGATATTCTACATAGAATTTATAGATTTGAGAGTGGTAAAACTTCGCTGATGTTTCCTTATTTTTGATTTTATCTCATGTTTTAATGATTTGTTATTAAATACGACAAGTAAGAAGAAGTTCACCCATTTCTGATGGGAAGTCAATCTACACAATCTTACTACCTTAGTTACACCAAACATAACCTAGCATAATTATGAAGACATGTTTAAAGTAATGAATCTATAGTTACACATCAATAACCATATCATCAGTGCGATCGTATATGATGGTGGTGTAATCGTAACAAGGTTTGTATCCGGTCTCGGGAGCCCGCATTGCCGTCGTCGGCACTAAACCAATTTGGTCATTTTAATACGGTTTGCAACAGGACCAGTCTTTGAACGAATACACCTTCGGTTATTGTGTTACGGAACATCTAACAGTTTCCTTCGAAACATCTTGTTTGTGATAGCCTTAGGAAAATATTATTACCAAAACGTTTGAGCTTAGGGACGGTCAAATTCTACCAGGAGTGTCTTATGATATGCAAACGTTTTGAGCTGAGCGGTAAATGAAGATATCATAGTAAACATTGACCATAATCTTATAAATATTAGCACATGGAACAGATTTGATGTAATAAGTGAAAATCTGTGAAATGTGGCGTCAAGCCACCAATAGTCTGAAATAGGTGATGGCCAATAAAAACATGAATAACCATTATGATGAATTAGAGCCCCAAATTGCCAACATTTTTAATTGACAAATAGAATCAACTTCAGCAGACTCACCGAATGATTCAAATCACGTATGTTTGTTTGAACATTGAATATTGCCGGTAAAAAATACACAGGTATATTTAATGTATTTAGTCTAAACAAATAAATACACATTTGTTTGAAAACCGGTATCGGCACGAAGCATTTATTCCGTATAACGTTATTTGCATTGGTCTGATAATAAGCGCCTACGTTAATATTAATGTATCGAAATATAACGCGACTCACGAAATGTGGTAATACGATACCTATGTAAAACAATCTCAAAATACTGGCAAATGCAAACGGAAACACATTTTCCGTGATTGACGTGATTGATTCCGCTTGACTTAGATACTACACTTATTTCCGTGTAAGATTCTCTACTTGAAATACATATATTACATTTTTATTATCAAGAAGTCGCTATCTGTTTGTGTACTACTGTGATTCAGTAGATTGCTTGTCAAGTGAGATGCTAATGGAAATGTCTCCACATACGCGTTTGTTGTAGCTGTTTGCAGGATTACTATTGATGTCAAAGGGCAGGTAGTTAGTAACCAATGATCTACTCACAACTAGGGTATTTGTGTGGAAATATACTATACAATAACTGTGAGGATTATGATTCCTCCACTGTTGTGCCGCGTGTGCTTATAGTGTAAATCCCGCGGCGAACAAACATGCCGGCTGCAGGATAAATAATTATAAATCGCCGCAAAATAATAATAATTCCACTTTTCCATAATTGTTCGTTGTGTTTATTTACGTGAAGGTAGTATTGTTTATGTACAATAGTTAAATTGGTGATAACTTAAGCCCTTTTCCAGATTATGACGTAATAAAAAATTCAGTACAAAGCTTACGTTCCCTGTTGGCCAACACAGATACCTAAACTACGTAATATCTTTAGAAACAAACAATGGTCTGTGGCAAATATCTCCGCCACTGCTAGAGCGTCACGTCGTATCACTCCTCACCATCATCTCATTGGTACATAGTAAGTAATTGGGAGATTATTTGTAAGAAACACGTGAAGCGCCTACCGGTTGGCTCTGTCATAGATATTCATAGGCATTATAGTTGGACACAAACAAATCCCCATATGAAAGGCGGGTGTCGATGTGTATGTAAAGAGTAAATATAAAATGATATTTCATGAAATTCTTGGTTACAGGCAAACGTTCAATCATTTAACGCCACAAAGCTACTAATACATTATATGTGCGAATAGATAGAACATAGCTATATTAGGGAACAAGCACTAATTAACTAGTGAATTAGATTAATGCGCTGTTCGAATGCAAACACCTCGTTACGTCACACGTACAGGGCTAGTGTAACGGAAATAATTAATAGTCTTCCGACAGAGATTTGCAATATTTAAGATGGATTAGTGACCCTAATTTAGCACTCTTGCCAATGATTAGCCTGGGTGGTCGGTCGCCACCTTAGTGAATGCTGCACGTAGAAATGTTTTCAAACACAATTTCTGTGCTCTTAAGTACACAGGCAGTGCAGTTAAAATTTATTATCTTCGTCACGTTAACGAACATACAACAAACGAAAAAACGCTGCTATCTCCGCGAGGTGGCGCCCGCATCGACTCTTTATGTCACTCACACGACGCGCGCCGCGTAATCGACAACCTTTTGTTGTTCTGAAAAATTATTTATTTCAATGTTTTTCAGTTTTCAATAAAGTACTTAGGTACTATTATTTCAATCGTAAACATCAGTACCATAAATATTGTGCATCATCTTTTTGAATAAGTATTCCAAATTGATGGATCCACTGCTTGCGTTCAGTTTGCTAAGTGACAAAAACTATCTCATTATCGCCCGAAACGACGAAATGATATAAAAGCAAACTGCTTTACAGAATAAGTAGAGAAGACAAAAGCTCACGCACATAGATGCCTGACAAAAGAAACATACTCGGATACGTCTGTCAGTTCTTCACTATTATCATGGCGGGTTTATAATTATGAATTAGTTTTCCAAAATGGTACTTATATGTAACATATTTTTCTGGTAGACCTTCCCTTAACACAGCTTGTAAGAGATCAATTAGAGAAAATCATCAAAAATGCCTTGACCGTCATCAATTTCAGTCTGCTGTGTTATCTGCAACACACGTCTCACGTACGGATGCGTGTGTGCGTGCAGTCCGTGTGTGTGCGTGTGGAGGCTCACGTCATGTCGGCGTCATCGATCCACTCGCATCCAATTATTCATATATGTACATAGTTATGTGCAGTGCTGTTGCCATGCGATCGCTCAGTGGGAGACTGGATTCAGGATCTGAGAATTTTAGCTTCACTTAAATTTGAAATGTTAAATCCGGTTGGTCTTGCAAGAAGAATAAAATGTTGTATGTTGGACTCCCCAGTTGATTAGAAATGCATAACTAAGCAAACAAGCAAACTATGATAATGATGTTAATACCTACTCATTAATTGCCAGAAGAAGGTAAAAATGGAAAAGACAGAATCTTTGTTAGGAACTGCTCTTGAAATGACTTAAAATATTTGACTGTATTCTTACCTAACTACTGGTTTCAATATTTTTGTTCATGTAAGTATTTTGATACCTCATTGGCTTCAATTTTCTCACTTGATAACTTACTTTGAAGTTCCAAGTCCATAAACTTGAATATAAATAATCTTCCCAAAAATTGTGTAGCTTCTTTTGTGCATACAAAAGAAGCTACACTATAGATTTATTTGAACACCAAGCATACACCTTATGTTTTAATTAATCCAATTCTGCAGCATCATTTAATACGCAAACCTCTTACATGGTCACCGTACATGCAGTTTGGGCGCACCATACCAACATAATGTACGTCGGTGGAACAATGTGCGACCTACACACTATCTTCAAGCCTGGTCCGAAGGAGCTGGGCAGTTGGCTTTGTTTGTGGGTTTCTCACTTATACGGGTCAGACATCATGCGATCTAAGCATTGACGGGAAGAAGAACACATCGTTTCATTTTGAAAATTTCTTATCAGCCTTTTTGAGGGCTTCGTTATGTGCACTAGTAAGTGGGCATAATGTGTCTTCTTTAATCTTATTAAAATATTCTTCAAATTCACAGACAAATCAGGAACAAAGGGTAGAAGAACTTTAGAAAAACTGTTAAAACTAAATTATTTTATTCTTTCTTTCTGTTTTAACATACAGGAACGTGATGATATCTATGTCTTAGGTAGGTACTTAATTTCAAAAGAATGGCAATGGCACAAAAGATACGATAATCAATCATCCTACTTCGCCTAGGTTCGTCAATCTCAGTATGGTAGTTCATCTCATAGGCTAACAAATCCAATCCCGTATCGACCGCGTCAGAACCATTCGTAAAGAACATTGTAAATTACTAAAGACCATCCATCTATCCTTTGTCTGGTGGCACGGTTATGCTACGGGTAGAATTAAGTAAAAGGTACGTATAGGCAAATGTACCTATTATTTTGTCTATGCTATGGGTATGGTGATTATTACCATTCCTAGAGTACGGTTTTCGCAAACGTTTCTTTTTACCTAGTTGTCATCACGATGTAGTCATTTTTGCGCCATAGCACTGCAGGACATTTACGTCAGTCGTATATAAGTCTTGCGTACTTGCGTTGCCCAATGTAACCAAGGTAACCCGTGATTAACCCCTTTAAGCTTAATCCCTGTGACGGCTTGCCATCAATTCATAGTGCAAAAGACAGCGATTAAAATTCCCGATCTTTTGATAGCCGTTGACCTTTTGTCCCCGCATTCTGTGTATGGAATTCCATTTACATATGTACAAGCACCACATAGGTCTACACATTTAATAGGTAAATGCTCTACATAATATGTACGTAGTTATATTTATTAGTGTGTAATTACATCGCGGCGGCTTTGACAAGCGAGCCGCGTAATTGTTTGCCACTCAGTGCGAATCATTCCGGATCATGTCCCTTGCAAATATTGGCCAGCACTCGTTTATGTTTCGATATCTATGAAACTACTCGACCGATGTCGATGCCATTTCCTGTATGGGAGTGAAAGAAATATCTTCCATATTTCTTGTTATATTGTTGTGAGTGTTCTAGGTCTCACACTATTGTGCACTGGATTGGAGGGCACTATTACGTTGTTCGGTGAATAAAACTCTCGGTGACTTGACGTATATCATTTACTTGTTCAATATAAGATCTGGATACAAACTGAACACTGAATATTATTTGAGGTATATTGAGTCGCGCACTAAAATACACTAGGGTTTTACATTTTGGTTTGAGCTTAACTAGTATTCTACTATGGTACAAGTAGCGGGTGGTTTGAGTATTAAAAATAAATGATTTACAATTCTTAACCAATGATAGGTAGGTGAGGCCTGGATATTTTAGTCAAGCATGAACTTGATTCTCGACAGGTTGTAACCTGCTCCCTGAATGATACCTTTTTACGTAGTTTATTTTCGACAAGTTGCAACTTGTTCTTGGGCGATGCCATCTGGCTAGTTTCTCGTCGACAAGTTGCGACTTGTTCGTGAGTGATGCTAATATTCTGTCTATGTGTGTTCAGGTGACTGTTAGTGATTTACCTGTGTTCTTGTCAAGTTAGGACCTGCTTGGTGGGTAGTACAATTATCGCTTGTTTGAATATTATTATTTACAACATTGATCTATGTGATTTACGTTACATAATTAAACCGTACTATTGTTTGAGTGGGCGTCCTGCACATTCCTCCCGCCGTGCGTCGTCCGTCGCTGACGTCGCAGTCGTAGAAGCCGGTGCAGTGTCGCCGTGGTCTATTGATAGTACCACTATCTTTTTCACTGGACGTCGCAGGATACCTCCCTTCGTAGACACGTCCACTGTGCGGACGACTCCATCTGGGCCAGGGAATGTAGCGCAGATGCGTCCTCTGATCCACATATTTCTTGGGAGGTTACCATCTACGATGAACACTAGATCGCCTACCCTGGGGATCACGCCTCTAGTGTGTGATTCTCTACGGTTCCGTAGTTCTGGGAGATATTCTTTCAGCCATCTGGCCCAGAATATATCGGTAAGCCTCTGAGCTGCACGCCAACTGGCTCGTAAGCGTAAATCGCTGTCGTTGAATTCTCCTGGTGCTGCGATGCGACCTGTGAGTATTTGGTCGTTTAGAGAGACCCCTCGGGTCTTAGCTGCAGCGTCACAGACAATTCTCAATTTGTCCGGTTTCATCGGGTTGTAAACTGCGAAGTGAGGCAAGTACCAGGTTCTATGTTTTGAGGTGGTCGTTGGAGCTGGTTCAGCGTATCCCTTTGATACTAGTGCTTCCATTTGTTCAGAGTACCCCTAGTTCTTTAGTTCTGGATCTTTATCAATTTTCTTTTCCACACTGATGAGTCTGTTCAAAGCGCTGTCGTAGTTGTCTGGCATTTTTATATTTTCATCTCGCCATAATAGAGCGGTTTGATACCGTCCTTCCGCAGTTCTCTTCGTGTGCTGCTGCAGGATACGAAGTGCCTTTTCATCAGGATCATTGATGGGTTTCTTTGGATTGACTTGCATATTGTCTATTGTGATGTATTCTTTCACCAGTTCATGAAGGTCGTCATCTGTGTTAGCATGTCTGATGAAGTTCACTCTATGGCCCAGTGCTCGTGTGTGGCTGCCGTGAAGGACCCAACCGAGTGGCGTTAGTGATGCCACTGGTTGGTTCTTCTTTCCTGTTTTGATTTCTATTGTAATGAGGAGATCCCAGTTGTCTTGGCCGATCAGGAGTCTGGGTCTCGCATCTTCAGTTACTATGTCTTTGGCTATGTCTCGAAGATGTTCACAGTCCCTGATTGCATCTCCAGGTATCCTCTGTGCAGCCAACTCTAGCTGCTTGACTGTTCTCGCTTGTAACTTCCGTTCAGGTGTGTGAAGTCCTCTGATGAAGAAGTTCACTCGTCGAGATGTCATGTCAATCGTAGGTTCACTGTCGAAGGCAGCTATACGTAGTGGTTTACAGGATCCTTCTGCTCCGATTTGATTGGCTAGGCTCTCGTCGATTATGGTTACCGTAGAGCCGTCATCTAGGAGTGCGTAGGTATCTACAGCTCCCGCCGGTCCAGAAAGGTGCACAGGTATTATTTTCAAAAACGATACCTTAGGTGTCCATGCTGAATTAACCTTCTCTTGTTCTTCTTTGGAGCATTCGGGTTCTTCTTTGTTCTTGTTCGCTGCACTGTTGGCGTGTAACATCTTGTGATGTAAATGTACACAGTCATTTATTTCGCATTTCTTTGGTTTACAGCTGTGTTGCTTTGTTCTGTATTTGAGGCAACGAAAACACAAGCGATGCTTCTTGGCTATATCCCATCTAGCATTGGTAGTTGCTTTCTTGAATTGTTCACATTCTATGATGCTGTGCCCCTGACGTTCACATAAACTACACTTTGGTTTGTTCGTTTCTTGCGTGGTATGTACTCGTTGCTGGCGTCGCTGCGTGTTTTGTGAGGTTTGTGTTGTTGCAGCGATATTTTCAGGCAGTGCATACGGACTGCATATTTCAGCTTCAATCTTGATGAATCGGGTGAACTTTATGAGATCGGGTTCTGTTCTGGGCTGCATTGCTGAGAACTGGTACCACTGTCTCTTCAAGGTTGGCGTGAGCTTCTCAACGATAGCTTTCGTTACTTCTGGATTGAAGAGATAATGTCCACAGTTGAGTGCTTGCAGAGTCCCAACTATGCTTTCTTCTTTGGTGGCGAATGTACAAACTTCACGCGGAGATTCAGTGAGGCGCGGCAGAGTTCGTAGACGCTCTATTTCGGCCATTGCGATTGAGTCTGAGCGTCCGAAGCGTAGCTCGAGTGATTTCATAACTTCATTCGGGTCGGCGTTCACTATTAATAGACCCAGTACAGCTTCCTTGGCTAGACCTCGAAGGCTTCTTCTAAGTCTAGACATGTTCTCCACTGCTGATAATCGGTGTGCCGTCTCATAGTAGGCGGCGCGGAACGTGAGCCAATCTTGATGAGCTCCGTTGAAGCAGGGTAGTTCGGTATGTCTTGTTGGCTGCTGGTAATGCGTGGCTTGCACAGCGTGTGTGATCGCAGCAGCAAGTTCTTTCATGTCCGCCCTTGGTTCTTGGACGGCCAATGTTGTAGGCTGTTGCTCGACGTGCGCTGATGGCATAGACTGCGGCACCCGGGACTCGGCGGCATACCTCGGATTGTAGCTGTGATGTGGTGCCGTAGTGTAGATTGGTTGCCACGATGTGTTCGTTGTCGCGTATGTCGAGTTCTGTGGCCAGGGTGCGACGGGTTCTGTCGGCACTGGCATTGGTTGCGGCTGAGTAGGCTCGTATTTCGGTTGCCAGTACGTGGATGTGATCACTGGCTGCTGGTTCGGGTATGGCTGCAAGGGCGCGGAGTTCTGTTGCCAGGCAGCGATTACTGGCGGCGGGTTCAGGTGCGGCTGTTCAGGCGCGAAATTCGGCTGCCAGGAGGCGGCGGTGCTTACTGGCGGCATGTTCGGGTGCGACTGTACAGTCGCAAAGTTCGGGTGCGATTGTTCAGTCGCGAAGTTCGGCTGCCAGGAGGCGGCGGTGCTCACTGGCGGCATGTTCGGGTGCGACTGTTCAGTCGCGAAGTTCGGCTGCCAGGAGGCGGCGGTGCTCACTGGCGGCATGTTCGGGTGCGAGTGTTCAGTCGCAAAGTTCGGATGCCAGGAGGCGGCGGTGCTCACTGGCGGCATGTTCGGGTGCGACTGTGCAGTCGCAAAGTTCAGGTGCGATTGTTCAGTCGCGAAGTTCGGCTGCCAGGAGGCGGCGGTGCTCACTGGCGGCATGTTCGGGTGCGACTGTACAGTCGCAAAGTTTGGCTGCGATTGTTCAATCGCAAAGTTCGGCTGCCAGGAGGCGGCGGTGCTCACTGGCGGCATGTTCGGGTGCGACTGTGCAGTCGCAAAGTTCAGGTGCGATTGTTCAGTCGCGAAGTTCGGCTGCCAGGAGGCGGCGGTGCTCACTGGCGGCATGTTCGGGTGCGACTGTACAGTCGCAAAGTTCGGCTGCGATTGTTCAATCGCAAAGTTCGGCTGCCAGGAGGCGGCGGTGCTCACTGGCAGCGTGTTCTTAGGTTCGGTGTTCAGGTTTTCAGGCGGTGGTTGCATGGTGCTGACTCCCGCCGGTAAGGTCGCCGGGATGTACCAGGACACGGCGGCGGTCACTGGAACTGCAGGTTCGGTCGGCGACTTTACTTCGGATTGATGTGGTCGGTCGGCGATAGCGAGTACTTGAGTTGATTGTAGCCAAGTAGTCACTCGTTGATCATTTCCAGTTTCCGAGGCCATTGCGGATGAGTCTTCATCCGTAGATTCAGTTTCGACTTCGGCGAGGCGCGCGGTTGCTAATTCCACTAACCTTTGTGCTAGCTCCGTTTTGGCCTTGGCTATGCGACGCGCTTTAGACACTTTTTCACTCTTTTGCGACGTAGGTTTGCTGCGGCGACCACTTTCTTTATTTTCAGGTTCAGTTTCTTGTTGTGTGGCGGCGACTTTGATTGTAGATTCGGTCGCGGTGGGTGCTTCTGACGTATCAGCGGTCGTTCTCGTAGCCTCCGTACTGACTGTCTCAGTCGTAGTTTCTGTAGCGGTTTCAGTAGCGGTTTCAGTCGCGGTTTCAGTCGCGGTTTCAGTCGCAGTTTCAGTCGTGGTTGACGCTTGTCGGCCTCTTCTACCTGTAGACCTCGTAACTGGCATTGTTCTTGATAAATTCTTCTACTCGTAAATAATATTCTTCAAGAAGTTCGGGAGAGTCTTCTCAATAGTGTTTTCCTCAGATCCGGCTAACGAAGGACCAGACAATGTGAGTGTTCTAGGTCTCACACTATTGTGCACTGGATTGGAGGGCACTATTACGTTGTTCGGTGAATAAAACTCTCGGTGACTTGACGTATATCATTTACTTGTTCAATATAAGATCTGGATACAAACTGAACACTGAATATTATTTGAGGTATATTGAGTCGCGCACTAAAATACACTAGGGTTTTACATTTTGGTTTGAGCTTAACTAGTATTCTACTATGGTACAAGTAGTGGGTGGTTTGAGTATTAAAAATAAATGATTTACAATTCTTAACCAATGATAGGTAGGTGAGGCCTGGATATTTTAGTCAAGCATGAACTTGATTCTCGACAGGTTGTAACCTGCTCCCTGAATGATACCTTTTTACGTAGTTTATTTTCGACAAGTTGCAACTTGTTCTTGGGCGATGCCATCTGGCTAGTTTCTCGTCGACAAGTTGCGACTTGTTCGTGAGTGATGCTAATATTCTGTTTATGTGTGTTCAGGTGACTGTTAGTGATTTACCTGTGTTCTTGTCAAGTTAGGACCTGCTTGGTGGGTAGTACAATTATCGCTTGTTTGAATATTATTATTTACAACATTGATCTATGTGATTTACGTTACATAATTAAACCGTACTATTGTTTGAGTGGGCGTCCTGCACAATTGTCTTGTATTCTTGTCATATTTTGTATGAGCTTAGATTTTCTCTACTCATACTAATAAATCAGTATTATGTTTGTTCCAATTCCAGCGACCTTTGGTTTAGTAAAGCAAAACATTGAAACATGACGCGGCCTGTTTGTTCGTACATTTAGTTCTACTTCCGTATACGTCCCAACCTTCGTTACTCCAGGAGCTATGACGGTCAGGAGGCCACACAATGCAAAAACCTGGGCGATAATAACGACTGCCTTGTGATTTGTAAAATTATGCTTCAATATCAGTATTTACCATCGCTTATGATCCTTTAATTATAATTTTAATTCTTTGATTTCGGGCAAAGGTAACAGATAAAGTTGAGTGGATACCGGTAATAATCCAAATGCATTCATTATGGTTGATCATGTTATCATAATTATGTTATCTTGTTATGGTTAGTAGTAATAATTAAACAATATCGTAGTATTTGACAATACATGCGGCAATGCTACGTCCGTGGTAATATTTTTCCTATACATTTCATAATTGTAAAAAGATCACGAATTCGTAACGACAAAAAGTAGTTGCGTCCGTCCAAGATGAAATCACGTTTCTTCAGTATGTTCATCTCATTTTGTGAACAGACCGCTCGGTACTAGTATCGTGCGATTTACCGTACAGATACCTAGGTAGCTAGGACAAAGAAGTCTAGGAAATTCTGCTTACAAATAAAAAAACAATGCCACACTGTTAAACAAACTCGAAACAAGACACATAGCAGTTGTTATGTGTCGTGTTTTGAGTTTGTTTTACCTTTACCAGTTTACATAACCCCAAACGAAAATCAAATCCAATTTTCTTGTTCACAAATTCCGTTGGCATTCGTATTGAAATTACGTATTACGTTGTTTAATACAATTCAATAAGCGCGAACCTAATACCATCATTGTATCAAAATGGAAAAAGTAGGACAACTTACAAAGAAGGCGTAAATGTGTGTACAGATTGACGCTGAACTAGCTGATTATTGCAGTTGCAGTGCTAAGCTTCATTGTACAGCAGTAGTTCAATGGCATAAGTCATTAGTGATGAGAGTATTTCTCTATAATATGTGATGACTATTCACATGATAATATCTTGATATACTACTACCACTCTGATTAGGAAGTTGCCAATGAAAGCATTTAACTTTTAAGATGAAAACTTCGATGACGGACAGTCAAACCAAATGTAGCTTTGTTATTTTCAAATTATCAAGAGGGTATATAATAACACTTTTATCGTTCAATAAACTGTCTGCAACTTCTGTATCTTCCTGTTCAGCTGTATCCTTCGTGTTGGTAATCTTCAAACGCACATAATGTAGCAAAATGTTTCATTTTGATTATGTGACACAATCGCGCACTGAATACTAATCCGGGGCCCTCCGCTGATAGCTTTGACTGCGGGAGCGCGCTGTACTTTGCGTACTCACTAACTCACAACTTTATGTTTGTGTATACAAGTGAAATAAGGGAGGATGTCTTGAAAATGTGGTCTCCTATAATTGAAGATGCACAAGGATCTGTATCTTTTTATGTTTTATTTTTAGCATGTAAGGTGTAATCTTTGTTGGAGATCCAAATAAATAAATAAATAAATAAAATATTTATAGTATAAAGTTAAGTAAAAAAATACACCGTTAACGTAGTTATAGTTTTTGTCTAAACAAATTGTTAGCGTTTGCGTCAAAGGAGTCCCACCGGACAGCTTTATTGTGACAAAACTGTCTAAACAAACATGTCTAATGTTCTGAGAAGCTTGGAGGATTTTACACGAAAAAGGAATTATGAAAGTCTAGATTTATACTCATAAATGTTTAAATGTTGAGCCAGTTGAAACTTAAGTAAATAAACAGTACAAGATAAACAGGTTTCGTACTAGGTATTCAATTATATTCAAACGTAGTTATCTATCGTACAGCTTACCATCCCGTAGGTACCAGCTGTAAGGATAATTACCGCGGAGGGTAGAACCCAGTGAAGTTCTAGTGAACTACTAGGATCCTTGAACTCAACATGTTGTACTGCATCACTTTGGGAGTATCTCACCTGCTCTGAGGTATGGCATATTATGTGTAACTGCAGTTGAGTACCCAACAGAAGTTAGATGCATAACTAATAAAGTAAAATCATTCCTACAGTTCGTGTTGGTTCTTCTCCGAATGGAACGTGTAGCCTCTTTAGTACCGTTTTAATATGATCTTAAATATAATTTCAATATCATTTCACACGCTATGAAAAACACTCATCATGCCAGCGTTCTTAAAAATCTTTGAGAACCCAAGTAAAAGCGGCCTACCTTCACATAAAACCTGAGTTAGCTTTAGCGGCACGCACGAATTATTCCAACGTGGCACTTGTAATCCATCTGCAAACCGTAATAATATTCAAATTGAAGTAAAAACATGTATTTCTAATGAATCCCGTTTGCAAATTGGATATGAGCGTCGGAGTGTTGGTATCAAATCGTAACGTATTCACTAATTATATCGGCGGTAGATCGCGGCCGCGTCAAATTGGATCTATTTGATATTCGTTGATGGAACTAATCATACACCTAGCATGGCGTGTAAGCTTGTTTTTTTTTCCAAAATTGCCACTGGAATGGCGACCTTCGTTAGTGGTTGACTCTATCTTTAAAATACTAGTTAATTGATTCAGGCGTGACTTTGCGGAAATCTATTATAAAATACAATAGACGACGTATATTTAGTAAACTAATCCGCGTAACAGTGTTGAAAGACTCATAAAGAACCCTGTAAGAAATCGACACGTGTTTCACCTCTCAACGAGGCATCCTCAGGATAGCACGTCTAGCGTCGAGAGCAGTGTGAGCCACTTCGCCCGCCGACCCCACTTATGTAGGATTACTGCCCCGCTCCCCTCGGCTAGGATCATCAGCGCGATAAGGGGCTGCGAACAATCGCAATATAGGTGACCTTGGAATACTTACTTGTATTTAATTAGTTCCACAGTGTAACGTTCCCTGTGGCCACCGAAAACGGTGGCGGCACTAGCTCGCCTGTATAATTGCATACTCCACACCGGCGCCTTCCCGTCCTGCTGGAACATGGGGAAGGTCATCATGTTGCCCAAGCCCGGGAAGAACATATTTAAGCCGGAAAGCTACCGGCCGATCACGCTTCTGTCTACAACTCCAAGGTGTTTGAGTCGCTTCTGTTGCCCCACCTAACACCGCACATGACGCCTCGCCCGGAACAGCTTGGGTTCCGGGCCGAGCACAGCACGACGCTCCAGCTGTCGAGGGTACTGCACATCCTCACGACGGCCGTGAACAAGAGAGAGTACGCCGCAGCAGTATTCCTCGATATGGAAAAGGCATTCGACCGGGTCTGGCACCCCGGCCTAATATACTTGTACAAGCTCACCTTCACCACAGTGTCCCGTCGCTTGATACAGGTGGTTTCCTCCTTTCTACAGGATAGGTCCATCAAGGTCTCGGTGGAGAACGTGCTCTCCAGGGCATGCACCGTTGCCGCGGGGGTGCTGCAGGAGAGCTGTGTCTCGCCTGCGCTGTACTTAGTGTACACCGACGACATACCTGCCACGCACACAGCAAAACTCGCGCTGTACGCCGATGACGCCGCGTACATGACCACTTCACTGTCGGCAGACCACGCGGCCATCAAGATGCAGCGTGCCCTGTACGACCTCCCCGAGTTGCTCAGCAAATGTAGACTGTCGGTGAACGCAGGTAAGACGCAGGCAATCATAGTTACGGCACGCGGCCGTATGCACCCATCGAGCCTCGAGCTAATGGGGACCGGGGTCAATAGGACCAAGACCGCCAAGTACCTGGGGGTCACACGCGACAGTCGGCTCTCCATGGGCCCGCACGTCTGCAACACCTACGCGCGGGTAAAGGTGACTCGACATCTCCGCCTGGTGCTCTCGTCACGCCTCCCATTGCGAACCAAGCTGGGGATCTACAAGACCTACATGCGACCGCAACTCACTTACGCCGCCCCGGCTTGGCTCGCCCTCACGGCCGAGACGCACTAGAAGAAGCTCAAGACGCAGCAAAACATCACGCTGCGTCAAATAACTAAAGCTCCTCGGTTCGTGAGGAACTCTGTAATCCACAGAGACCTGCGTGTCGAGAGCGTCGAAGATTTCTGCACCAACCTGACGCGGAGGATGTTCGCGCGTGCCGATGTCTGTGAATTGCACCTGTGACAGTACCTGAATTACTCTAGGCTGATAAATTTTAGTTTTTCCCTAATTGTGTTAATATTAGAGTTTGGATCGGTTCCCCCGTAGGGGAAGAACTGTGCCCCTCCTTTCCGCACAGTTCTGTAGGGCTCGTCCCAGACTGGTCACCCTCCCACCGATATAAGAAAGAGAAGAATTCCCATAAACTAAACTGCCTTGTCCCGACTTAGAAAAGCTAGGGGACAAGGATTGGACAGGGACGTTAATAATAGGAATTCACAGTTAGTAAACACGAGTATTATAATATGAAGCTAAGAAGACAAGAGAGTATGCAAAAGTATATAATATAGTTTTATGTTTTAGTATTATAAATGTTGGAACGCCTACGTCTCCTCCTCTCGCAGTTGAGCACCAATATCTGCAATAAAGACTTGGTAAGGTGGAAGGGGTAAAGGGATCGTTACACTTGTGCTTAAAATACGATTACGTACTACTACGTTAATTTGTCTGTTTACAATATACCCACTTCAGTGAGACCGGGAACCGTATAACAACGTTTGCCTCATTGTACGTGTCCTGTTAGTCCTAACGCATAGAACCTCTGAGCAACTAATACGATTCTAACGGAACACGCTCCCTAAGCACTATATAAATGTTTTACTCAATCCTAAGACAGAGTACTGCGAAGTCCAACTGTTATTGAGGAAAACAAGTTTAATATTGAATAGTTCTAGTCGCGTACTAATATGAAAGACACAAAACTAGCACAAGTGCACCGCAGACTCAGTCTCTAGCAGAATACATTACGATCGCACCTGGTGAACGCCGAAGTGGTAGTTCGTCACTTCATATTTCCTTAATCTGCCCCATTTAGAGGATGTGGTGCGATGGTTAGCGGCGTTGCGTCCCAATAGCGTGTCTCAATAAATAGTGTCGATTCAGTAATAGGCCTACAAACAGCCGGGTGGGGTTTTAATTTAATGAGACACGGTCCCTAGCGTTCTTAGAACGTCTACCAATTCAGTTTTAGGTACTTCGTGAAGCCGACCCCCACTCCCTGGAAATATGTGTCAACAAGCCTCACGCAAGGTATTCTGTGGCAAAACCTTCTGGGAAACAGAAATCATCACCAACGTTTGGTTGTTTTGTAATGCAATTACAGATTGGCTTTATAGCCTAGATCAATTCCAAATGACCTGTGAGTATTTATGGCTCTGCATTCCAAATGTGGTGCGTCATCTCAAAGTCAACAGTTGTCATAAGTCAGGGGCATTACTGCCCAGTCAAGTATGGTGGAAGGCCTTCGCCATTTCCCTATAGCCAACTGCTAGTGACAATAATCTGCCAAGGTACGGATTAGGATATGGACACGTAATACACGAGAATGTAACATTAGTTATAAAACACGATACTAATTAAGTGTTGAGTTACAAGAACTTTAATTATATTACCAGCCTAGGATAATTATTATAATGAAATACTCACTCAGTCGCACCAACAAGCACACACTCACCCAGTCGCACCAATAAACACACACACATACTCGTACTTCGTTAAATACTACATTAGTTTCAACCCAATTATATTTAACTTAATAAATAATACTCGCTATCTTGCGACAGCCCACTTGGACATGGCCTAATATTACGTCCACACCCTACCGTGGTCTCAAACCAACCCTCCTAACTTAACTACCCTGACTACGGACTCTGATGTCTCACATGTCTGTCCTCTTTCGCGACTCAAAACCAACTGTCTTTCTTGTCTAACAATCTCCCTGTCCTAAATTCCTAAAATATTTCATGCTGCACATGGAATCCTCAGCCCCTTTACAAGTTTTTGCAACAAAGACTTAAAATCTCTGAATTGCTTCTGAGTGGCCCGAATAGGTCGGGTATCTCAATACTCAATACTCAATACGTTTATTGCATTCCACAATGTGAACTTAGGTGGTAGGTACATAAAGATTTGATCGTGACATTTACGATCTCCAGATGTGGTTATATTACTGTTTGTTGCTTTGGGTCCAGGGAATATCAATCTTTTGCGATGGAAAAGTCAAAGCTACAATTTATATTATATTGTATTAAATAAAACATACAATTATGTTCTTAGCACGAAACCTATTCAAGTGTTCCAGGTAGCCGCCAGAATAATGTAACAATTAATCCAATATCATTATCATTATCCTATAACTACAGTTATAGGATAATAGATAGTTACATCAATGGGGCATCGGCTTTGTTTGGAATGGTTCATAAGTTATTCTTTTAGGTTTCAAGCATGATTCTAGTTTTCTATTTGTTTTTTGGTTTCTTTACCTTACATTATATTCATGTAAGCGCAACCTTGTTCGCACTAACTTAGAGAGCCGCATGTTGATTATATAGCACCGATTGCGACAATTTCGCAGAATAGACTTATGGTTGCTTTTCAATTGTTTTAAAAGGGTCCGTCTAAACTGCCTGAGCCCGTTTTAATTCTCAGAATATTTGTAGAAAGTGGCCACGGGTCGCTTCCCATAAAATATAAATGGAATGGGTTTGTAAGAGGTTCAATATTGTTTTAACATTTTAAAGAAATAGGATATTTTGTTATTAATTAGGGTAACGTGTCGAGCTGTCAACCCATAAAATTGAGATTTAATGTGTTCTTAAGAACCCCGAGTCGGCCCTTAAGTGACGGTTTTAAAATAAATATTATAATATATTGTTACCAAATTAGAGTAAATGACACATAGTCACACACCACATCAAAGACATAGCACCATGGCACGCGCGCCCACCAGACTACTAGCGCTTCCCGCGCGACACCATTGCAGACGTAGCGCAACCGCCGGATGACCCTTCTGAGTAGGTCGCCCTTAGCCTACACACGGCTTACCCATGACAAAAAGAACTCCACAATTGCTACACGACACTCGCAGCGCCAATACGCCATATAGGCGCCTAGCGCACACACACATGACTAGCAGAAAAACCCAAAAAAAGTACCACACGAGCGACACACACACAACTCAAGTCGCTCGACACACACTACAACGCTCCGCGCCCTACAGCGCTACCGGCTAGATCTGGTTCACGCTGTGGGGGGCGGGGAAGACTTTCACTATGGGGAGCGCCAACCAAAACCGACGCCCTCGTTGCTAGACCGGCCTTTGTTGGGCCTTCCCTAGGGAACTAGGGATCTCATCCGGCAGGGGCCTGGTTGCACGAGCGTCGTGAAGCACTTAGGGCGCTCCCATAGATACACCCCAGAAACACACCCAAAGCGCTGAGGGAAGGCAAGCCCCCCCCTCTTGCGAATAGGTGTGCATTAAAGCACTCCCACCTCAGGGGAACCCAATGACGGGCTCCCGATTTCGTGGGCCGAGAGAAGACTTCCACGGGCAAGGGGCCAATACCCCAAAAAAGCAAAGCCCCAAAACCGATTCCTCGTGCCCCCTTCGGGGGCGCACAGACGACTACGACCGTTGTAAGGGGCTCACACTGCTCTCGACGTTCGACGTGTCCACACGTCGGATCCGGGTTCGCAACAAGTCAATCGCTATCCTGGGGATGCTTCGTTGAGAGGTGAAACACGTGTCGATTTCTTACAGCGTTCTTTATGACTCTTTGAGAACAGTTACGCGGATTAGGTTACTAAATATACGTCGTCTATTGTACTTAAAATACTCAAAACTCTGTACATTGTGTTTTTGTTTAGGATGTATGAGTTGTACCAACAGTATTGTTAATAAAAATATATTTATTTATTTATAGTTGGCCATGTACAGAACCTGGATTGTTCCCTTTAAATAAGTAGCAGCAGCAAGTACTTAATATTAAACAAATTAACACGGAATGAATTTAGTTTAATTTTGCATGAATATTCTCCCGTTGGCACCCTTTGGGTACGGAACCCTAAAAGCATACAGTTATTTTATTATAGGTAATTTAAAAATCTAATTGTATTAAAATAATACAAAAATAAATTACTAATAAACATACAAAAATATAACAATAGTTGGGGATCGAACTTACAATCAACATCATGTAAGGCAGACGTCGAACCGCCCGGTTGAACGGTACGTTTTACAGTTGAATAAAATATCCTTTCTTATACCTACACGTCATAATATAAAAGCTAACTTTAAAAAGACTCACGGCACTTCCTATAAATTTTTGCCTTATTGTTTTACTGAGATTTGGTTATTCTGTATCCAAAAAATTCTAATTTCAGTAATTTTCCGCGTCGCGTCTGACCTGACCGCATTTTCAAATATGTCAAAAAAATTACAGAACTGTTTCATACGAGTAGTAATCTGTCTGATTTCAGAATGTAGTTGAACGATACAATTTTCAAGTGGTGGTACCCAGATATAAAAAAAGAAAGTGTTAGACTAGTACCTTACTAATCAGACAATTTTTAGATAGTCATAAATTAGAAAAAAATCGTATTGCGGCGTTTTTACGTACGATTCGTTAAGAGCTTACCCGAAACGATTGAACTGAAATTAGGGACTATTTAAAAAAAAATACAAAAGGAAACTAGATATGTCATACATGTCTCAATTGGTCTCACGTGTGAATTTCATAAATGTGTATCCTGAATATGTAGATATTATGTAGTAAGTTTGGAACCACAGCAAGCGTGCCGTGATAGTTGCAGGGCAAATGCATACTGACTACTACATCAGCCTTATAGAAGTAGAGTCATCATCATCATTTTAGCCGAAAGACGTCCACTGTTGAACATAGGCCTCCAAGCGTCACTACATCGACGAGCCCTATGCTTCACAGAAGTGCTGAAAAATAAAGTTACTAGTACTGAAGTGAATATTTTTTATTAAATTGTCGATACAACAATCTACCTAGCCTTTTCCCAACTATGTTGGGGTCGGCTTCCAGTCAAACCGGATGCAGCTGAATACCAGTATTTTACATGGAGCGACCGCCTATCTGACCTCCACAACCCAGTAACTGGGTAATACGATACCCCTTGGTAAGACTGATGTCAGACTTTCGGGCTTCTGACGACTCGTAACGACTGTCAAAGATCCACGATTAACAGCCGGGACCAACGGCTTAACGTGCTTTCCGAGGCACGGAGGATTCTCGGTATGTTAAGATGTTCACCCATCCACTGACCAACCTCGGCAAGCGTAGCTTAACCTGATGGATCGACCAGTGCGGCTGTTGTTACTTAGCCACGAGCTCCTCCATTAAATTGTCGATACAAACATATTAAATATTACACATAACAACATATAGTAATGGGGCAATATGTATTAGGGCGCTTGTAAACATTTTTTTATCGGACATGGACCATGTTTTTCGCTCTTATACTAAGTATAACATATTTAAAAAAAAACACATCCGGCAACTAAAACGACCGTCCTGCTCATTCTTTCCACCCCGTGTGTCCACGTGAATCCTCCAAATAGTGCCTAGGAAAGCACGTACAGCCGTTGGTACCAATTAATCTCTTCCCGGTTACGTCGCATTTCCGTCCCATCGGACAATAATGGTGAGGGAAGAAGAAGTGCTGTGTATTGGCTCGACTGTGTAGTTAAAATGTATTACAAAACCATCGATGTGCTGAAATACATCGATGGTTTTGTACTACATTTTGGAACTTAGTGACGTATGCGCTCAGGTAGCTAGAATGCGCACACACTTGCCTTGTTTTATATAGTACCTCCTGTATACTTAGCTGTTTTCATTGAAATTGGCCACCGTGACCGCAAATAGTTCAGGACTTTGACCGTATCTCATCTAAATGTATGGAATCTAAAAAGGAGAAATAATATTAGGTATCCTAATAGTGGAATCAACAAACAAATTAATTTCGCATAATTTTTAAAATAACGGGCACAGTTCCGGCCTATTCTCAGGACTTTCTTATCATAGGGCAGTGCACATGTGTTTTGAACACACGTGGGTGTTACAGGGCCAGTGTGACTTTCGACAAGGCTGTGAATCTGAAGGAATATATTTTTGACCCACTACAGAAGTCTGGCTGACTGAATCAATAATATTTTGATATATTATAATGTGTACTTAGTAGACCAACCTTGGCTACAATACCCAGTCCATTTTTTCGCTTATCCTGCGGGATATGCGGCTTCAGTTCGTAAGACTTGGCTAGTCTATATGTTTTTACAAACGCACGGTCGCTTTAATAGAAAATGCGTCTGATGTGAGACCCCGCAGCCGGCGATGCTGAGAAAAGCTGCTGCTGTGTTCTCTACGTTGTTCAGCTGCCAATTCGTCGTCTGCACGTTCTGCGAGGAATGAAAATTGCTCCCACAGGCCGAACCCACTAGGTTTGTATATTTCACCACACAAATACAAAATTATTTACAACACTCTTACTGGATAAGTTGTTTCTTCATGAATCTTGGATTTCAAGATGATTTCAAGAATAAAATCGAAATAAAATGAGAAATATGAAACTGCAGAAGGTAACATTTTCTGTCACAGTTCAGTCAGCAAATAATCTCATACTTACGTCAATTTTGACGTTCTTATATTTACGGGAATGCCAATTTTATTTTCTTTGTCAAGTCAAAGCTTTTGCAGAATACGTTTTAGTACATTTGTTATTTTCATTCTAGTCGCAATCTCATGGCACAAAACGTCACGTTTGACTTAGTTTTTTGGTTTAGCCAGCAGAATACCTTTTATGACATTTTGGAACTTTTGCGGCTTTGCGACTTGAATTTGAAAGTTTTTTAAGTACGAGAATTGGCCTTTTGACGATTAATCGTGAGGAGAAAAGATCATGATCATGTTAGTCCGAGAGCTGTTCACGAGCAAGGGCTCTTTATCATTGTCGATTGTCGAATAAGTTAACCGTCTATTCCATCTAAAATCATCCGAGAACTCTCCCCAACAATTGATTTAGAACTCAAGTTTCCAGGGTCACACAAGCTACATTGTATGACTTACCTTGGAATTGTAGTGCAAGGCTGATGGCTGCCCCGGATGTGAACCAGGCGAAGTTCGCAACCAGCCACCTGAGCAAACATCCCCTTGCTCAGACCCCCAACTACTTCACAATGCTGCTTTACGACTAGTTTGTAATTGCGCTAAAGCTAACACAAATTACTGCGTCTAAGGCTCTAGACAGATAGACTGCATTCAAACTGCAAAGTAGTTGAAATGCAGTCCCTGTGTCTAGAGCCTAAGGGATCGTCAGGGTATCGGATGAGATAAAATATTATATTTTACATTCGAGTTACATGATATAAACATTTACTAATAATCTGGATTGCAGCTTTTGGTTTCAATAGATACGAGTAGGTACGATGCAGAATGCTCTGCGCTGTGAGTAAATATAAAAAATCCCTAAAACATTTTCTAGAGTTCTCTAAATACCGTTTCAGCAATACCTATTCAAGACACGCTTGACCAACCCAAATTCTAGCTCAGGTCTCCGCGAATCCTATTATATGTCCACGTCTAACATGGCTGTAGTGATCACTCGGGACTCGGGGACATTCGGACACGGCACGACCGCGGCCCGACTGTCACTGACAGAACACCGGACTCGCGCAGTCGGCACAGCCATCCGTGCGGTATAATGTGATACTGATGTTGACCTAAGGATTTAATTATGAATTTAGTTCACGAAACTCGTTGAAAGGGAATAATTGAGATGTTAAAGTTTAATAAATTTCATGTAGAATTCCTTTATCTTTTATTACAAGAAAACTATTAATTGTTTTCTCGTTTCTTCATAATCTTGTTGTAAAACTTGAGCACATGAGAGTCCAAATACCTACAAGGTGAAATACCTCACCAAGTTGCAAACCCGCTTCTGTGACCTAAATAAAGAAATAAGCAGTTCAAACAGCAGCACATGAACAGCTGAAAGTGTTGGGGAATGGAAAACAGAAGGTTTCAGCACAAACACAAAACTGGAATGCTGACTGAATTCTAAGGCTGGAACAAAAGCGCCACTCACGTTACATAGAACTGCAGAGCGATGCGAAACAACAACGGAATACAAGTTGACGTTCTGCACTAAACTGAATTATAAACCAAAATCATTCCGGATTTGTAACTGGTAGATATTTCTCAAATGCATTTTATTTTTATCTTATAGGAATATGATTTGATCAGGTTTCCATCCCACTTTTAAATAATAAGTACTTAGGTGAAACTCCAGTAGCTGTTGTAAGGAACAGATACTGAGGTTTTAATTATTACACTGCAATTAAACTCTCAAATACTTTGTTCACTCTATAAAACGCGGTAAAAAACTAGCTATTTGGTCTATAAGCAACAAAGTGGATTCAATTGAACCGCGTCACGAGTGTCCAGCGCCAAGCGAGCGCCTCGTTTGTCACCGTCGCTGTCAAACCGGACGCGCTTTAATTAAAATTTATTCATTTCACACCAGCATTTAACTTTACTTTTTCATATGACGCTTTGGAAGGCTTTATGTGACGCCATAGCGATAAAACTACTGAAGTTATGGAGAGTCTGCACCACACGTTTCAGTTATCTGAATTATAGAAGCGGAGGTAAAACGGTTAGCTCCTGCCCGCTAGTAGATGGCTTTAAACTTTAACATAAAATTAGCTAATGAAGTTTTCTTTAAATTCCTATAAATGCGTTTGCTAATACCATGTCCGTCTATTGCAGGGAGTCTGTGGCCGGCCACACGGCCCGGGCTGATTCCGACCCGGCCGGCGCCGCCCCGGGCCATCCCACGCTATCTATTATTCTGCCGGAACACTGATCATATTGGTACAGCACAAGTAGATGACTTCAAATATTCGTTGTCTACACACGCGCACTGAGACAGTGACCGATTTGATGAAAAGTAAAGGAAACTTGCGGGAATTGGACAGTCAGTCTATCAACAAACTGACCGTAAATTCAAGGCACTGTTGTCAGCCGCAGGAGATGGATTTAATATTTTCAAACAAATTCCTTTCCCATATAGCGGTTGCATATTATAATCACCTATTGGAACTGTAATTTTCATTTGAAAATATTAAATCGGAAAAATAGTAAGTTTCAAGTAAAATATTAACCTTGAGGCGCTATCATTTATGTTTCTTGACTGTAAATGAAGCTCTGTGCGCAATGAGCGTCGTGTGTAGAAAATCTAAACTTCATAAAAGTTTATGTACTTGTATTGTATGCATGCAATCGATGACCCAAACAATATTCGACACAAAGGTTTTCATAACGAGAATCGACCATTCAATTCATCTATACCGGGCTTGTAACATTCCCGGTATAGCCTATTTTCTATTTTGGAAACTCGACGTGTTCATAGTAAACTGTTCCAAAAATTTGAGCTGTGCCAAGTGGAGCTTAAGTTCAACCGTTTACTACCTGTATGGCCTATGTATCATACATAATTTGGTAATGTATGTAATAAAGTACTTTATTTAATTAAACGGGCGGCGCCAACATCATCATCATTCTCCTCATCACCCTCCATCCGTGCGTCGCTTCAAGAAGGGACTGCCGCCTAATGGAAATGCAAGTATGTGGATAAAAGTTCTGTTTTGCCTCTCCACCAATGTGTATATTTTATACCATAAAGAATTTACTTCAATCAAATTAAAGTAAATTCTTTATGGTATAAAATATACCCACCTTAATTGCGAGGTGGGTCTATTTTTTACCATAACGAATTTCTTACCTTTTTCTTACTTCCATAATTACCATAACGCCATCTTACGGTTGTTTATAAAGTTACTGGAGGACTAAGTCCTCCACGCCTCTCAAAATTGAATGTGAACGCATCAACAACAGCCCTCTGTCGAGGGGTAGTCAAATTCATTCCTAACCGTGGACCGTTTATATTAAGTTTCAAGTATCTGTGCATAGGTGGCGCTAGCAGCTTCAAAAGGGTTTGGGAAGCCTTTGTGGCGAACTGTGTAGCAACTCGTGGGGTACAACAATCTAAATGTTCACATGAATTTAAAAAAGATGGAGATTTTTTGGTTTTGGAGAAATTCTTTGCCTTGATTATCTCTAGCCTTTGTGGGTACCTGTATTAAAAAATTGTGTCCATATATTACATTATTATTAGAATAATGTTCTACACGTTATATTTATTCACAACTAGCTTTTGCTCGTGGCTTCGCCCGCTCCTTCGTGGTTGTCGGAATATCCCACGGGAACGTACTACCAGGATTACATACCTAATAGCCGGACTTTTCCTCGGCTATTAGGTATGTAATCCCGGTAAAGGTCATTGAGTCCTACCATTGCGCCCGCGTTCCGGTCGACCATAATTATTTTGTTACACGTAATTTTAAATCTGTGATATCTTTCAAACTATTCATTTAAATGATGTGATGTTAGTTGGGACTGGTCATCTCTTAGCTGCCATGCCTTATTTATTTTATTTATATTTAGAATTGTGCTTTGTTTTATCTTTTTATTAAGGACGCTTCACGTGCACGGCTTTCTACATTTTTCGCACATGTATAAATTCAACGTGAATGATGTCCGTGTAGTTTCTTGTCCGTTCTTCTCCATAGGTACCTACTACACTTTGGAATGGTAGCTTCATACATCTGACTGACCGTACCCTTGACAATTCAAAAGTGCCTGTAAATTGTTTAATTTTAATAAATGCTATGAGTTTGAGTGTGTATCAAAAATATATATGTGAAAAATTTCTAATGTACCACATAAAACGGCTTTATTTAACAAAAACTTCTTTGGCATGGCATCAAAAATATACAACAAAATACCTATTGAGATTCTGAGCCCTAAGGAACTTCCATTTATAATAACTAAATTTGACATGTAAAATAATATTAAATTTAATGATAATACGTAATTATTGTATGCCTATTAGGCAGGACATATTGAAACATTAATATATTATTAAGACCTATAACTGACATAACACAATAAATTAAATAATATCTGTGCCTCCTGTGACAAGTGATACAAGTAAAAAATCAACACTTTACAGGAGAATAAAAACAAGATTTAAAAAATTCTAGTTTGTGAACTAGGTGGGCTAGGTTACACATAACTACCTTATTTTGTAGGTAAAAACATTCACTTTCACTGTACATTTTTATTTTTTTGTTTTTTATTATAGTTTTAAAGTAATTCATGAAAAACCTGTAAGTTGTACCTTTTTTATTTCCAATATGTGCTAAAATTACGTCATAAATGATACAAGTACAGTTAAATTATGTTTCACCTATAAGTTGTCTTTGTGTAAACCGATATACAAGAAGTAAAAAAATCTAATAACTCATTAGAATATGTTCCTAACACAACGTTGCTCAAACAAATTATAAAAATACTACCCCTAAGATTATATTGTTTTACTTATAATATGGGTATTTTCATAATTTATCTGAATTGTATCAGTTTGCTAAAATTCTAGTCTTTTAAATATGTGTTAAATGATACAATTCAAGTTATACCCCTAATGAAAATACATAATTATTGTGTAAATAAATACAAATCTTAAAAAAATTATTAACGTTTATTAATCTTCTTCAAAACCATTAATTCACTTACAAATAAGGCACAGTTTTATCAAAATTCTTAAGAGAGGTAACTTGAGATCTTTTCAAAGGCAAATAGGTTTAAACTTAAATACTAAGAAATGGCACAGATCAATCTTACGCAGGTATCACAATAAGCCATGTGAACCTACTCAGTACTAAACATAGTATCACAACCATTGTCTGAATCTTAAAAAATCTAGAAAAATAATAAACATAACAAAAGTTGCCAACACGTTAAAACTTACACAGCGCAGTTAACAGCTTAAAAGCTGTCAACCTATCCTTTAAGCAGTAATTCCACTCTTTGAGATGGACAGTTCGTAGTAAATAAATAAAGAAAACAAAAAAGTACGTAGGTACTTAAATCAAAACAAAACATTAAAAAAAAAACCTAATAAGTCTTAGGAGTTAGATGAATTTTATTAGAAATTACTCATCATCAGAATCATCATCATTATCTGGAGGTGTGTCTTTAACATCATTCTTGCAGCTCAGACTTCTGTAAAACTCATGAGCGCTCTCATGAATAAAGCACAGCAAATCTAATAGATCCTTCTTCTTTTCGGTTGAAATAGTAATCTTGGAGGGGTAGGCTTTCGGTACCGTATTTATTGTAATCATATCGTAAGCTTTACCCCGTTTAGACCAATCCACGGTCATGTACTCAACATACTTGAATTCTATTCTGTAAGAAAAACGGGATATGTTTTCTTTGGTATACAAAACAGATCGAACGTCGCACCACAGAAACTTTTCATTGGCGGTATTGGTTTTTCTAATAGTAAGAAATTGTTTAGAAAAAATGTTAAAATCATAAAACATATCACGAGTCATCTCAATAACAGTAAACTTTGCTGTTTTGTTTGAAGCTGTACGTACTAGCTGGTACCAATCTCTTGGCAAGTGAATATCCATACACGTGTACTTCTTCTTACGCTCAATCAACGCATGGTCGGTGTCAGCCTCCATGTGAGTATGACCGGGTACGAGATATTTATGTTCAATGGATTGTAATTGTGGGGATAGTTTAGCAACCAGCATCAACATTGTTGTAACAATCGAATTCTTGTTTTGACCCGGACAACTATCAGAGTACATGATCAGCTTCTTGGCGTTTGGGTTTAAATGCGGTAGTTGATTTATAACAAAATCGTATAGACATGAAGCTATGTCGTTCGCCCCTCTATTCCCTTCACACTCCGGCCACATGTAACAGAAAGCTTTGTTTGTTTTTAAATCATGTATGGTCAAATTGAATGTCCAAAGCTGTCTCTTGTAAAATGCTACATTCGTTTGCAAGTGCGGGGTGGGCAAACATTGTTGCAAATCAAATGTTATGACCATTACATCTTCGCAAGACTGAGCCAGTTGTTTGTCTTTTTTCTTTTCTTCGTAAGCAGCCTTAAATGCTTCTTGGTGCTCTTGGAGTGTCTTCGTCAAATTTGCAGCCTGTGCCTCGGATGCATACTTAAGTTTCATATTTATGCGGTCACATTTTGAACAAGTATCTACTGATGGCTTTTTGAAGGACAAATTCATGGTATCAAACACCTTTTTGAAAATGGTTTTGCTAACTGGAGTATCGCTTTCATACTTCACTTTATACAAATTATAAAGAACTTGTAAGTTGAGCTCAGAATTCAAAAACTTTTTAGTCGTTTTGTTGCGGCCGTAGTGGCTTTCTGTGCAAGGGAAACCGGAAATATGAGCTTTTACTTCCTCTAGTTTAAAATCAGGAATCGACTTACCAACTCGACGTTTACGTGATGGAAGGTAACCGCCATTGTTCCGTAGTTTTTCGCAAACCGTTTGAAGATATTTGTGACTTTCGTCGAAAGTCTTTAAAAAACATCCTTTGCATATTAGATGTTTTGTATGATCAGAACTATGGACGAAGTATCTAAAGCTGACGTTGCGTTTTTTCTTCGGAGAAGACTTTGAAGTTTTCTTTCGGCAAACTTCAATACATTTCGCCATATATCCGGTCCTACTTTCATAACTTCCCAAACTCCAATATGTATCGAAAAGATTTTTTCTTAAATGCAATGACAGCCTCTCTTTGCACTTCTTACGACAGTTGTCTAGATCACGTAATTCACGACTGTTCTTCGTTTTTCCTGACGTTGTCGTGTATTCCAAGCCAGTGTTACGAAAAAGTGTTCTCTTTACTCTATCCTGCCTTCTTTCTTTCTCACTTTTTCTTGTTTTTTTCTTTTTTCCGTCACTATTCATACCGTTACTTTTCCAGAAAGAGCATCCAGGGGGAGCATTCTCTGCTGTGCTCACGTTAATTAGCGACGGTGTTTCAGGAACGGTTACATTATTTCTCGCTGATGTAGCCGTTCTTCTCTTTTTAAGCGGTGTTCTTTCATCATCAGTGGATGAGGAAGATTCATCAGTACCGCAAACGTAATCATCACTGCTAGATGCTCCAAAATCACCATCAGGGGATGAATCTGTAAGTCCTAAATCATATAACAGGTTTTTGGAAGCATTTACATTTGTGTTGTTCGTGTTTTTATTGTCAATAACCATTTCTGTTGAATTCTCTGAAGATATTGAATTCTGGTGTTCGTTAATAGTAGGAACTGGACTTTCTATAGACTTTTCTGGCAGCGATCCTTCAATTGGTTCTCTTACATGATCTCCGTAGCCGTCTTCATTGGTATTATAATTTTTTTCTGTTAGTTCAATTTCAGCTTCAATAGGGTTTTGAGAACTCATGTTTGCCATGTGACTAGTGGCTAAATCCATAATTTTAGCAATTCGAGATTTTGAAAACGATAACTGAAACAAAAATAAACATCTGTAAGAAGGTACGTCCCTACCCGTTTCAATTTAGCAATACGTGTATGAAAACTCTTTAGTATCATAGCACGGAAACAAAACACCTTAATCAAATTAATAAGTAGGTAAACCAAAAAAGCGGAAAATCACTTTGAGTAGAGGAATCAAAATAATAGGAACAAAATTGCACAAGTAAAGATCAATATTCTAAACTGTGACTGAACGTTTACATTACAATAGGTATCTATTTTGTGTCAAGTGGTTTAATTCAATACTAAAATAAAAAATCCAATACTATCTTCGAACTTCGTGCAAAATGATACATCTATGAACTTACGCGTCGATCCATGGCGAATTCAGACGTGACTTCACCCCTTCAACGCAGCAGCGACACTAACACCCGCGCATCCCCGACCCCACGTCACTTCACTCCTGTGCCGCCTCGGGTACCCCCGCCACCCGCATCATGTTCGCACTTGTATCATTTAGCACATCGTGTTCTTCATAAAAAAATATTGATTTGGTTTGAGTTTTAGATACAATTTATTTTATATTCGATTACACATAAAAATTGATATGTGTAAAATGATTTAAGTCGAGATGTATTAGATAACACAAATTAGGCATAAATTTAGATTTGGATTTGTAGGTACATCTCGAATTGTACCCTAACCATTATTGAGAAAAATCGGTTCAATGTGATATAACTTTAGATATATCAAAATTCACGATAAATATACTGAAAAATAAAATGTGAAAATTAATATAATCGCTCTTATACCACGAAGCACGAAAAACAATGTGTGGAACAATTACTTAAAGGGGTTACAACTTGACATGTATCTTAACTCACGATTTTTTTGCCAAAAACCAGGCAGTTATATCAATTTGCACCGAACTATCTCCGAAACTATAGCAGATAGAAGAACGTGAGTTAGACCAAAAAAAACGCAATTTTTTTCTGATAATATATGTGTAAAAATCACAAAAAGGGTACAACTCGACTAAGATCACTCATCACAGGAGGCACAGATATTATAATAATAATATTTTGAATTTTTGTCACGGTATTTTTTAATCTAAATTAAATGCCCATTTTAAATAACATATTTTATTGGATAAGGATAATATTATAATACCGGTCAAAATAGCTTCGGAAGTTACAATGAAATTTTTAATCAATTCTAAAAGATAAAAATGGTCTTGTGGGTCATCCTTAGAAGAACTTTGTAAGATATTCAATCCTGTAGAACATACATTTTTTATCTCTCACGGTTTACGCGGCGCACGTGAGTAAAACTCTCAGTCGGCATGATTTTTTCCAACATCTTCAATAATAATCATCATATTTCAGCTAATTTATACAAAACCTTAATAAATTATATACCAAAACGGTATAAACTACAGAACGGATTTTATATGTGGACTAATGTGGAGTGATTCATGCTTCCTCATTCATCACTCCACATTGGTGTTGGTTGGTTTTTGAGTTTATCGCGTTCAACCAGACAAACAGATGGGGTAGTGGACTTTGTTCTATTATATAAGGATTAATTTTTAATTCAAATTCAAAAGTCATTTATTCAAACTAGGCTGAGAATCAGCAGTTTTCGAACGTCAAATTTACATAAGACAGTCCCCCAAAACGCCCACCCTTCACCACTTCCTAGTGCGTTAGCTGGGAAGAAGAAGTGGCGCAACAAACTCCCCAGCAGCACAGCTGTCTGTTCAGTTAGACGAAAAAAAAAGATTCTATATAATAGTATTCAAAATAATTTACATTACGCAACACAAAACATAATTTAAATTATTAGCCACATATATAAGCTAGCACACGCCAATATACCAAACAAAATCATCGAGAACTATATTCAGGCAGAAACGAAAACTAAACGTAAACAGAACTTAATATCTAAATAAAAGCCTCCAGGCATAAAAGGCGTGCCTGCTTACATATAGTTGTAACTGGAAGTTATAAATGATAAAGTAGGACCATCGAGGTAAAATAAATATTAAAAAAACAGATAATTACTAATAACACTAAATAATATGATCAATTGTCGAGGTCACTAGCTAACCACATATTGCAATACAACTCATTAAAAAATCACTGTAATGAGTAGATTATGTCAACAATAAATTAAAATAATTTATGTTGAATTGTACCTACATTACTTAAGGTATCATCATTCTTTATCATAGTAATTACATCATCGTTAACTAAAAACATATGCAAAAAAATGCAATTTAAGTTTAAGTACATAAACAATGTAGAATGTAAAATATTACGATCATAAACCGTTTTTCTTCTGCTTTTAGAAACAAAATACAGTAGAAAAATGTTCCTACTCGTAAATATTTATGTGTTTGAATAAGTGCCGCCTAAAGTGCAACAAACTCTTGTATGTATTCCAATTTCACTTGAAAGTTTACATCGAGTGCAGTACTGTGTTCTACTATCGTATTAACTTCAATGCGGAATGTCTCGAAGAAAATGGAGTATTTGTTGCGACTTGCTATAGCCGTACATAAGTTACCACTCGGGATTTCGGCTGAGAACCATCTGTGTCGTCTGATGTCCAGTGAAGCGGCAGAAGCCATCGAAGTGTGTTTGTGACTTCAAACAGATAGAGATTTACTTGGTATATACCACTTCGGGCTTTGTGTGTGTGCTTTATTCATATTAACAAGTGTGCCTGGCTAGAGAAATTTGAACCAGATTTCATGAAAAAATATGTAAACAAAACCAAATCATATGTAATTGTGCCTTCAAGTCTATATCGCATTTTGCATTTGCAGTTTCTAGCATTTTGTCAAGCTCGCGCGCTCCAGTGCGAGTTGGACTCGGACGAGTCCGACTCGCATTTGCCGGCTCCGTTCCAGTTTCGTACCACCGAACAATATTTAACACTACATATTTTTTTACTCGTTACTTGCATATTTGTTATAGCGGCCATAGTAATACATTTTTTTTTTAAAGCCTGTTACTGTCCCACTGCAGGGCAAAGGCCTCTTCTCATACAGAAAAGGCACGAGCATTGATCACCACGCTTGCTCAAGACGGGTTGGTGATTTCAGACTTATATTAACTATAAGTCCAGGTTTTATCATGATGTTTCCTACACCGATGTCAGTGATCTCCCAGATAAACTCAGAAAGTACATATGAATTGAAAAAGTCACAATGATCCTTGCCCGGATTTGAACCCACAACGTCGTGCATGAGAGGCGAGGCCTTAACCACTTGGCCATCACGACACTCAGTAATACATACTCTGTGAAAATTTCACGTGTCTACCTTTTACGGATCAAAAAATACAGCCCGCTGACAGACGAACGGACGGATGGACCGACAACGGAGCCTTAGTAATAAGGATCCTTGGCACCCTTCGGGTACGGAACCCTAAAAAGACGAAGAGAAAAACACCAGAGTTATTACCAGTCAGATAGTCTGCAAATAGTTTGGAACACTGAACATGAATAACCATCGAAGTATTTAATAATTTAGGTAGCTTATTGCAATTTCTCCCTTATATTTATCTACCTATACCTCGTCAAAAAGGCACGACGTTCACCCGCGTAGCGTAGCTTATGCAATAAATTGCCACATACCTATATATTGTAGTAGTGAAGGTTCGTACATTGTGTCTCCTGTTTACTTGTATTAGGTTAGTGCGAGCACAGTCTCGACGTAAACTTAGTTAGATAATGAGAGCCGACACTGCACCGGCAGCGCGGCGGCGCTACACCAGCGGCGGCGTTCTTAGCAATTACTGCACTTTACAGGGGTATAGTGCTTACACTTAGTTATTGTCAGCTTTCTTTACTTAATAACTCGGTTACAACTAAACACAAGTTCTGGTGTCAAAGTATTTTGCTCCGTTGGTTATATTTACGTTCTAAAGATGCAACATCTGCAAGTTTAAAGAGCTTTATCACGGTGTTTTAGAGATGACGACCTTGACATAAAAATTCTCCTGTCTCTTCAAAAACTATGAATTTTGTAGAGCGACCCAGAGTGGTTAGTAAAAATATCAATATACTTAAGTATTGAATTTTTAATGACAAAGCAAATTTCTGTGTGGCTCTCCAGACACACTTGACAAATAGATAACAATGATAAAGCCAATCCCGAAATATATATCTTTTTCATCAACGTGCCGGTTACTCAGTAGTGAAGTAACGATCGACATGAACTGGACGTCTGCCCAGCTTCATATTGATACCATGAAATATTTTGTGCCCTTTGGGCTGAAATGTATGTTACTTACATGTACATATTCCTAACTGTTTCATACTTTATTGTTAAATAAATATTGCTCTTACAGTGTTGTAAAAAATATTAGTATTTTGGTTCCTTAAGTTTTTATAGACAAATAGCGACCCGCTCCTGCTTCGCACGGTTCGGCTACTTGACTAAACATCGAGTTTTTTTAGTATATATAACTGTAAAGCTTATCAACTCAATACAGGTTATTGTTTCTGATAGGAAACTTATAATTATAGTTTAAGTATCTACCTATGTAATTATACAGTGTTGTGATTCGCGTACGTACATGTAACGACATATGTCATAATATTATAAGCTTTCCTCCACAACATAATTACTAAGCGAACAATACAACAGTTGCTTACGTATAAAGTATAGTAGCGCAATATCGACGGAACGTGTCCTCAACGCGGGTATCGACTTCGCCCGCGGCTATTCTACCTGACCGACCACAGACGAAGGTATTTGGACACAAAGACCTGGCCGGGTCTAAAGTTTCTCAGCTACTGTCTCACGTAGCTGTGTACTAAGTATTGGGAGTTTTGAAAACTGTAAACAGTAGTTTATGGTTTTCAAAACTTTGGGCAGTTCGAAACAGTTGAGAGTTATTTTTCTCTCTGGGGGCTGTACTATTATTAGATTGAAAGATGTTGTGTACGAGATCTTGATTTTTCTACAGCACGGGCCAATTCATGTTATCCGCTGTGATGGGCTAACTGAAATAACAACAGCAATCAAATTAGTTTACTGCAGTTTGACAACCTGTCCGATTTTTTTTTTTTTGTTAATGCCTTTCCTTTAGCTGAGCTGAGCCTTTAGCTCAGCTAAAGGAAACTGACTAGCGCGACGCGACTCCAACAATACAATTTCTAAGAAAACTTCACAATATAACAATAACCGGTGTCGCGTCGCGCTGTCGCATCGCGGTAGTCTGCACGAAGCTTTAACCGGGTGCTATGATTGTATAATAATACACATTAGAAATTAGAACTTAAAATAATAATATTGTTTTCAAAAATTGGCTCAGATTTTATACCTTCATAATGGAGGTTCCTACGTATCAGTAGGTAGTAAAAATAGAAGGTATTGTATCGTACACTTTTCCGCTCACCGACATGAGACCACTGGCGACCATCGTCCGAATATACCCGATCACAGAGGGTGGTTCATTTCGTTGGGGCACGGGACAGGGTTGGATTTGAAGTTGCCGAGTTACTGCCTACTGTTGTTCTTTACGAAGTACGTCCAGTTTTTAACGTCGTTCTTACTTTGAAAAGTTTCAGGACTCTGTGAATCTATAAGCAAGTTATACTATGTCAGTATATGTACCGGTTAGGTAACTATAGGAACCTACTTGATAGACAGTTGTGTTAATATTGTGTCAGTAATGTAGCTGCGTGATTGTTATGCATATATGCAGGATGCACTGATGATTCATGTTCTAAGATACAAATAGTGGTTATGTGTATTACCTACTAGCTTTTGCCCGCGGCTTCGCCCGCGTGTTTATCGGAAAATATCCCACGGGAACGTACTGCCGGTTTTTTTCCCTTTATTAAGTAGAACCCTGTTCTTAATAATCGATGACAATCTAGCCTATACGATTAATAAGCAATTTTAATCTAACTTTACGTGATATTTATTTTAAAATTTAGAATACTGTTGATTGTAAGTACTTTATACAAGTCCTTTTCACTTTCATAGATTTTGGGGCGGCATCTAGATCGCCACATGTGAACTACGCATCAAAGTCCTGGCGTCACAGAACATCCTGACGTCACACAAATCCTGCATCGCGCAATTGTGTTTTTATAACTCATTTCTAGTTCCTGTCCTTTCTTTTTGACGTGCGCTTTCCGGCTCAGTTTCGTGTCAAGCGTTATACCAAGGTATTTGGCTGTATTTGCGTATGGCACTTTTTGGCCATTTATGAAGATTGGATGGTAAACACAATTGTTATTGGTGAAATCACTGTGAAGTGAATTCCAATAATTTAATACTTCATTTTTGTGCACAGTCATGCACTTCATTTACAGCGATTTGTATCATTTTGATTGCTTCCATATGGCATGACCTTACTGTTTTGATTTCGTTACAATTTTTTCTATATGAGCTATACAATATTCTATGTATAGATAACTAATGTGTCAGTATGTTTGCATTAATTGCTCGTTAGACAATAAAAGCTTTAATGTTCGATGTATTTAGTTAATTCGATATATTAAGTTAGGCCTACTCTTGAATAAGCAGGTTTTGTTTTACAGTTCCACACAATACATATTTATCTAACACTAGCTTCTGCCTGAATGTTCTGTCTGTGTGTTCTATCTGACTTTTTAGCTCAGCTCGTAAGGGTCATAGCGTGATATCAAATACCCTATAAGCCTTCCTAAAGAATTCGGCTATTAAATGCAGAAATAATTTTTCAAATTCGAATTGTTCCAGGGATTAGCGTGTTCAACAAATAAACGAACTTGTCAGCTTTATTATATTATAAGTACCCAATTTTTGAAAAAGCAATTGATACGCTCAGAAGAAAAAGCTACTCCATATTAAATATTAATGTGTTCATTTGACGAAGTAGTAGTCCTTTGTCAGAAAAATAAAGCAACAAAATATAGAATTATGTTTTCTAAACAAGCTCTTTGTGAAGGACCTCTCGAAAGATCTCGTCGGCTTGTCCACGTAGCGCGTTTCGTCCGGACATCAAACGGAAATCGTTCGCAGCCATCGAGCCACTCACCCGTCATCCGACATCCTGTCCCTCTGTCCCCTTGCTCCCCCATCTGTCCTCAACCCTGGCCTCCTAAGTGTGCGTCTTATCAACAGAAAATAGAAGAGCATAGCGCTGCTGATGATTATGTTGCTAGGGTGCCGTAGAAGATAACTCAATAGAATTGCTTTAAAATAATATCAACGGTGAAAGCAGTTTCAGTTTTCTATAACGGAAACATCTAATTAAATACATAGGTAAGTACTTACTAACAGTAATGCTCAGATTTAAGAAAAAAAGTTAAAGAAAAAGGGACACATCACGGTGGCGGATGGATGGACATAACGCAATTATAAGGGTCCCCTTGACTGCGGATCCCTTGAAACATGTCCATATTAAGAGCTCACAATCTGTCGTCAACAGCCCTCTATCCGTGAGAGTCGTATCAATAACAACTAGATCTACATGTAACGTACCACAAGGATATTAGATTAGCAAACAGCCGTGAAATCACGATCCTGCGGGAAGTATTTATGCAAACAGCAGTGAGCCGCGAGGAGGCCTCACTAAATTAATTTGTTCGCTCTAAAGCAATATTTGCGAAATTCATGAAAAGGTATTATCCACGATTGGTTTAACTATTCGCTGCGAATGGCTTCCCAGTCTCATAGTTATTATGAGGAACCGTTTTATTTGATGAAACTATCTCTGATCGTACACAGCGGTACACAGCGGTACACGAGCAAAAATGGTATTCTCTGAGAGTCAACATTTAGTTTTCCTTTTTCCTAACCCCTGATGTGGTAGATTTTAGCTCTTTTTTCTGAGACATTATCTAGTTATATTATAAGGAGAATAAGAAAGGCCTTGGCTTAGGTTGCTAAAGGCACAAATTCACTTGCTTGTGATCAAGTAATTTCTACCAAAACGATCAATAGATTTCCAAAATCTGTTTGATGTGCGCATGATGGCGCAATTTCATTAGTCGATAACTCGGTCGATATACAGCATGCAGCGACTTGAACACGCGCCATTCTTGTGTGTTCCCTTTTTCTAAACATCAGCGGCTGTACCACGCATTCCAATACAAAATCTTATTACTTAGTTAGTTCAATAAAACTTATAAATAATGCTAAAATGATTATCAGTTAATTATTTTGGGAGTCCCCGCATGCTGTATATAGACCGAGTTATCGACTAATGAAATTGCGCCATAACAGTTACTGTCTATTAGTCCTTGCTATAAGCTGAAATGCAGTATAATGCATTCGCGGGAAGTGGGCATTTGGTGAAGACATTACGCATGTCACTTCACGGCGGTGCGGAGTCTTGAGTCGCGCTTCCGCTAAGGTCTGTCTCACGCGGGACGTAGCAGTCGTAAACTAAACCTCTAGTGTTTCTTAATTTCAATAAAAATAAAAAAAAAACATAAACTTACATGGGCACTTATAAAACGTCAGAATCTAGGTGCATGGTTCCAATTGGTCGTTTCCTATGGAGAAGAGCTGGCAAGAAACTCCACGGTTACTCTTTTAAAAATAATTGGCCTTTACAATATTATCAAATAAAAATATTAATAGGTAGGGGAGAGTGTAGGTCTTTCAACAAGTACCAGGTACTTAACAAAATAGAAGATGTTCAGTAAATTTACAGTCCAGTAAGCCTACAGCGTTCTCACATTCACAAAATAGAAAATAATCTATAAAAAATATGAATAAATTAATTAATAAAAATAAAAACCTATGTTAAACGAATTGACATGAGTGCTATTACAACTGTAACAAATCTGAATAATTATCATGTACACAAAAGCCACTAATAAAGTGTTGAAATTAAATTGTAGGTATATAATGTCAAATATCAGGATGATTATGTCAAGGAAGAATGTGAAAAAAAAAACTTGGTTATTTGGGAGCAGTTAATAGACTCTTACTTAATATCGGGATGTACCAGGGAAGCCACATGTACAGAAGGAATTATTGCCAAACTGCCTTGTCTTCAACGTAGTCTTTAATTTTATAATATGCTTTCTTGATAAGGACACGTTTGCTGTGAGTTTTGAACTTCCCATCGCTAAGTTCTGTAACCGACTTTGGCAACTTGCTATAAAAGCGGATACTGTTTATAAGAAATGACTTGCTTCTTTTAATTAATTTATACAATGTTTATTACAATAGAAGTGCTAAAGGAATATTTTAATTGTCAATGCGATATTCCCAACTGGTACGCAAGTTACAGCGCGCTGTAACATGCGTACAAACAGCACTTAGCAGCTTG
Organism: Agrochola lota; assembly: GCA_947364205.1. NCBI lineage: Eukaryota > Metazoa > Arthropoda > Insecta > Lepidoptera > Noctuidae > Agrochola > Agrochola lota. Next base: position 749,574 of record OX376219.1, on the reverse strand, counting down.
CATATACGTATATAAAACTATGGGCTTGTAATACTAAAATTACGCTACAATATCCACAGTACAATAGTCATCGATGTAATCGCAAAATCGCCGATAATGCCAAAGGTATCACGTGTGCAATGTCCCTAACAGCACCCAAGCGGGATGCCGGCGACGGAATCCAATTATAATGTTCTCCAGCACGATATTACCCTCTGTACCGCGCCGGCGCCGCGCCGATGTCGTACCAATGCGGAGCCGATGCTGCGCCGATGTCCTTCCGATGCCGTGCCGCTGTTTATTGCGGAACTCGTTGAATGATTCGCGGCGACAATGAGCCGAGATTGGAAATTAAATGTTTTGTGCTTCTTGCTGCCTCCTGAGTCCGAAGCGAGCTCGCTATAATGAAAGGCTGCTACTGGGACTTTATCACTTATTGTTGTACATTGAATTGCAATTTGTTATCAGTTAGTGACACGGTTGTGTAGGTATTTAATCATTTGCTACTTGCAGTGATATTTGTACTACCTGTGATTAAAACACACTCTCATTGCACACCACGATGATGATGAATCCGTTTTTTAAGCATGATGATTTGGTATTGGCAATTATTCCCGTTTTTATATCAAGGTGAGGAAGCGTAAATGGCAGGGAGGCAGTCAAGAGTAATGTCTTTTAATTAACAGACATAAATTCAAAACTCAAGAAAAACGAGAATGATTATTTATATTTTTCGAAGTTTACCGAGGGATGTTATTTCTCTGCGTTTCTCTCGGTAGAGATCATTTCCACGTCATTTGCTATGCACATTCATTCATCACAAAATGTTTTTACACACACACATACACGTATAACTTGGTGAATAACCTGACAGCTACATTTCACGTATACGTCTGAGTGAGGTATAACACAATGGATTGACGGGCGAGCGGTTGTAAAGTTCACTTTACTGCGCTCAATGTTATTTACTGCAGATGCTCTGTCTCGTAAAATAACACGGTTTTACGTTTTTCCTAACATTATTGTTTGTAACTTAAATCTTGAATCGTAAAATTCATGAGAAACACTGGCTGGTTCGCTCACTGAAATGAAATAGTCGCTTTTTATAGTCCAGTAGGATCAAATGCAAAATGTTTTATTTTAACTTGACTTTTAATTTAATACTTAACTTAAGTTCTGTGCAATTTGATACTTCTTGGCTTAAAGTATCTGAATTCTAAAATCTCGGCTTTGCAACAAATATAAAACCAAGCATAATCAGTCTATAATTTTCCCACTGTTGGGTCACAGGTTTTCTGTCTTTGAGAGGAGTGGGCTGAAATCTACCACGCTGGCGCACTGGGCCAGAGTGGTAGACTACAGCCCATTGCCATTGGTGGTGATTGATCCCTTAAATTACAGCTCAGGTTGGTAGATGTCACATGTGTTCGAAATTTTGGTTCTAGGACATGGTTTCCTCACGATGTTTACCTTCACCGTTTTTGAGAGCAGTGGTGACAAAATTATTTACACAAAGTACAGGGCCTGCCTGGGTTCAAACCCACGATATACAATTCGTTAGTCGGGGTTACCACTGGGCCACCACTGCTCTCTAAAAAATATAATGTCTGAAAAGAATAGGATAAATGCAATTTTATTTAACTCAGTCTTTTTGCTTAGAGTTACAATTAAAAGAAAACTCGGCTTTACGATAAAATTGAGATTTGCTAAGATGAAAATACTGTCAGACTTTCAAGAATAAGTCGTCTTAGTTTATTCGTTTAGGAATGTCTCGGAGAAGCTCGCAGCATTCCTTAAAGCTGCTGCACATAACACTACAATAGCGCAATCAAAAGACGCTGGCATTACAGCGCAGTATCATCCGGCTATTATCGTAAGCTAGGGCAAGCACACACTCACTACAAGCACAGAACACAGAAGATCAAGTTTTATATACGATGTTCCTAAGAAAGGTAGCGAAAAGTTTTCCCACACTACAACTGTCTATTCAAGGTTCTATAACGTCATTGGCTTAATCCCAAATCCCTAAGAATTTTGAAGCTGGTTTTTGTTATTGTAGTAGCTGCTTTGGTATACAGTTTAGTATTTAATAAGACAAACAGCTGAAAGCCCTAAATTGTAGCCAGAAAGGGCACAGACAAATCAGACGTTTTGCAGGTCCTAAGCAAAACTTTGAAAGGGGCAAGGACAGTTTCCTGTCAAGTTTGGAGTTATTAAGAGTGATGCTTTTGTGTTTCGTCTATTGTAGCAAGACGTCGGATAGCAATACACGGTCGAGGACAAGGCTGGTGGCGCGGGGCGGTGGGCGCGGCGAGGGGGGGGAGCGTGTGCCCCGCGTTGCATCCCGCTTTAATTGAATTCGTTGCAACTCCAAAATGTGGCGCGTGGTCTGAATAATAGAGGATAGCGGGTTCTAATAAAGAGTTGAAATTACATTTAGATTATTTATTCTTTAGGTACAATAAAAAATTTAGAAAAAAAGTCGTAATTTGGGAGCAGTTAATAGATATTTACATAGTTATGCTGTTAATGAGGTATCAGGGAAGCCACATGTGCAGTGCATGTCATTGCAAAGTTTCTGTCGTCATTTAGTTAATAAGTCTAAAGTCAAAGAAGTTATGACTTGACCGGTTTACTAGTTAAGTAGCCACTAAAGAAGTCCAATATCCACCTCCTGGCTCCATCATCAGACCCTCAACACCTAGTGCAATATACTGGAGTCATCATTACGAATCATATGACCCCTAACTCGAGGGTTTTACTAGTGCCACTGAAGAGTTCCACTATCCACCCCCTGGTTCGACCATCAGAGCCTTGATACTAATTGCAATATATTGTACTCGTCAAACCGAATCTTAAGAGCCCAAACTAGATGGGTTTACTATAATACTCGTATTAACCACTGAAGAGTTCCACTATACACCTCCTGGCTCCAGCATCAGACACTCGACACCATTTGCAAACAAAGTCAAAGTCAAACAATTTATTTCAATTAGGCACATAAAAGGCACTTACAAAAAATAGAATTGATTCTAGTCGCCCCTTCCAGAAGGTAGTTTTCGATACGAAAACTACCTTCTAACAACATCTAACATTTTAACAAGTAATACTAATAAGTCAGTGTGTAAGTTCAAGTTATCTCAGAATGTCAAATCAGTATTATAAAAAAAAAATACAATTAAATTAGTAACCAGTCTGATTTTATCTAGACTCAAAATTGTCATAAGGAGCAGGACCAGCATGTTTCCAAGCATTCTTATCTTGAATATAATCCTTTAATTTGTATTATGCTTGTTTACAAAATGTACTTTTAATATGAGTTTTAAATTTTCTTTCATTTAAGGTGGAGTCTTGTAATTGCAACTATAAATTTTGGAGTCGTTTTTTCAGGGCTTGATAATTCAATATTTATAAGCACAATGAATTTTTTGAAAGATTCGTAAATAAATCAATTTAATGTAGATGTATAACACCGTTATAAATAAAGGATGCTGTAAAGAATAAAAACTTATTTCATAAATTCCTGACACTGGCAGCAATAGTTGTAATTACCCGTCTTATCGGGTAATTGCAACTAAGTGCTTGTTTTAGTTTTTATTATATGGGAGCTACTACTGTAAAATTTCAAAAACATGCCTCGAATATTATTCAAGGCATAGGATAGTTAATAGGATTCTAATACTATGCCTATAAAATAAAGTAAATCTCTGCACAAATAACTTTTTAGCCATCGGACGGGTAATTACAACTATTTACCCACAAATTGTGATGGGAACCTTATCGTGATTTAATCGTCTCGAATGGTAACAAACATTAAAAGTCAGATACAGTTTTATAGATTTTTATTTTACGTAATTACAGCAAAACATCGTTCATTATTTAAATGAAGGAATTATTACTCTTTACTTAGTAATCAAGCCTTTTTTCTCTCATCTTTAATTAAGCTTTTATTATATTTTTTCATAACTTTATTTTAATCACAGTAAATATTTAGTAATCAAATAGACTTTTTACTCTTATCTTTAAGCTCTTTAGTAGGCTGGTGAATAATAGTTGACCTCGGGATTTCGTATTTTATGGAGGCTTCGTAGTTATTCACTTATATTTATATATTTTATGCCGTACATTTTCGACTGCTTCTATTAGATCAGTTAAAGAATATTTCGTCTTTTTTTAAGTATGTATTTTGGCATCTACAAAATAAAAGAATAAAATACTTAAAAAACTAGACAACAGGTCACAAAGGACTAGCTAGATATACCCTTTCAATAAAGTATTATTTTTTGACATAGTCATTTTCACTGTCACATCACTAGCATTTTCATACTTCATACAAATACGGTCAGATAATTGCAACTACCCTAAAAATTTAAAAACAGTTGCAATAACCAAGCTTTTGATTTTTAGTCTGGTAAATGTAACTGCATCCATAACTCGGAGTAGATTTATCGTAGAATGAAAAAAATACGTAAAAAGCAACTTATCGTGGTTACTAATTAATCTCCTTGTGAACAAATTTCCGAAAAACCACAAAATACTGAATTTTACATCATTGAATGCTCCAAGTGTACTCGGCGTCACTACGAAAAAAATAGCGGTTTGACAAAAAGGACTGACATTCACACAGTTTTTGACATAACAGTACCATGTATTTTATTAAATTGAGACTTTTAGTTGAAGATCATTATCTGCAGTCTAATTACGCAACACATTTTATTTCTGTTTACAATTCTGAATCGAAAGCAAGTCAAATTTAAACGCATGCCATATTTCTAATTACGATTAACATTTTTTATCAGTCGACCGAAATTGGATAGGGTTGTTCTAAACAATTGGCTATAATTTATTTGGATGATGTGTTTTGTTACACCATATAGGAATGATTAATTTCCAAATTATTGTCCTATAATTACTTTTTTTTTAATTACAACTGATGCTCTACTAGTACTTATAAATGAAAATGTAAAATGATTGCCGAAATTTAAAACCAATTTTAAAACACTTTCTACCAAAAACTACCATAATTGAAATACGTAACAAAACGTTTTTCTTTTCACGTTTTTGATATCTGTGGCCAATGACAAAATCGTAGAAAAGCAGTGTTGTCAACTTAGTGGGATTTCCACTAAACCTGGGGGTTTGGACATCCCTACTGGCGGAGAAATTTTGCTTTCAGTGGCCGGTGGTTTTTTCTAGTGGTTACTTTAATTCAATTTGTAGAAAACAATACAATCAAATACTAAAACTTTGACTTGAGCAAATATAAAAAAAAACACGATAATTGCATGTTTTATTGTTTGTTTAAAACCTGTGTCAGTGATTTTTCGATTTATTTCTTTCAAATGCTGAAACCACTGCGGATTCGACCGCGGATTTGGAAAGACTGACACAGCATGACGAATATATTGAAGCCACACAGAGGCTCCGCCCGAGAGGAGATCGAAAAACAACGTCATTTAAAAAAACATATCTCACGGGAACATACTTACGGGATAAAAAAACCTGCCGCTAAGCCGTTTGAAAACAAACATCTTCACTAAATTTATTTCAATAATTATACTGAGATTGCCATTTGTCATGCCACCAACACAATAGAAGTTAAAATCGGTTGAACGGACCGTAAAAAAAGTTTATTTAAATGTCTAATCTTATTTTATTAATCGAGTATAGTTTTTACGCAAACGGTTAAATATCCTATTTCAGATTTTAAAATCACTTTCAAAATCCGTTTTTAGAAATCGACTTCAGGAGTGGCTCCGGCTAGCAGTTTCGATCGTCTTTAGTACTATTATTCGGTTGTACTTGCATCATTCAAAACTATTCAAACATAAACAAATACGTACTTACGCAAAGCTACTATTGCCGTGGTTTTGTGAAATTGGTTTGTCTAGTTCGGGTAATCGATACGATTCGATTTGATGTATCTGACGCATGTCTATAACGGACTCAGGGAAAAAAATTGGTAGCACTAAGTAAAAGTTGAATATCCTCTTGAACGATCAGCCGACTCATTGGGATGTTTTCAAAGTCGAATTTAATGCAAAATATTGCCTGTCTAAAGTATACCTTTGCTGCTCTAACTTTATCAGGTTTTAGGGAAAAGAACAGGAAAGGTATATAACATTACATGTTAAACATCGGAAATAATCTGCGCTGGAATGATCATTCTTTAAAGTCTGTGGAGAATACGCTATCAAACATGGCGATGTCTTTGTTTACATTTTAGTCTTGTTGATTTCGGTAATGTTTTTGTTATGCATTTTTTTGCCTTGAATGATTTATATTTTTCAACATACTAAATTATATTTACTATTCTCTTACAGAAACATGGGCCTATGCTAAGCAGTTTTGGAACATTTGTCTTGTGGCTTGTGGAAGTCGGAAAAACTTTTGAAAATTCTCTCGTTCTCGACACTGCGTGCTCTGTTTTCGTTTTCTACTGGATGCACTAAGACTTACTTAGGCTGTTTTGCTCAATAGCGAAAAGTACCTAAGTCGATATTATCACTACAAGTCAGTAAGCCAATATAAATAGGAATAACGTGTGTAAGAGAGTACCTTTGTATCTCATTACATTATTGTAGCTGTAGGTACCTACATTGTTGGTCAATCTACCTATGGAGAATAATTCTTTTGTTGCGTAGACACAAGCATCTTAAGTGACGTTATCTATTTATTGTGGTTAAAATAATTATTAAGTATAGTTACTATGTCCGTCAACCTCAAAGTCTAACTGAAATTGTTAATTGATATTTATGTTCATAAGTAGATGCTGAAATAAACAATTATAACCACTAGCCAAATAACAACTTACTACAAAACATATTTATAATGTTTTCACAGACCGTGCTAGTGCTGAAAATACAAGAAGGGAACGCTACCCAACATCAAGCTTGTTGTTCAAACATGGATTGAATAATTAATCTTTTGTATTAATCGTTGAAGGCAAGCTTTTTGACACATAGTTAAGAATCAAGCGTAGCAAGTCACTTAATTATAAAATTATGAATATATTTCCTTGGCTGAACTTAGTACATAGACACAACATATATTTTGTGAAAACCTAACTAATGTTTCATATTATAATTCAGTATTATAAAATATCTGGAGACTGAAATATCAGCCTTAAATAAAGATGATATTATACAACCATCAGCAATGACTAGGTTGATGGCTTTTGTCCAGCCATGGGCTAGTGAAAACCTAGTTGATATGCCTACTTTACTTTGCCACATAATGTTTAAGTGCTTTATTTGAGCAGAAAATAATAAGATTTTGTTTTAATAGAGTTCCTGGGGCATTTCACCCATGAAGACATGAAGGCAGCATGAAGGATGTCACCCGTGCTGCGTTGCCCCGTTGCTCGGCTACTTCAGTTTTCAAGCTTCTCAAGAACTAAAGTAGAAACTGAAGATTGTTAATGAAAGATAATTTTTATTTTTTTACCGGTTCAGTCTTGTATGACAGCGATATAAATGTGTGTTCCTATTTTGTTAATACATGATAACAGTGTAAACTTTAATAAAGTGTTTTTATTTTGAACTTGTACTGTATATAGGTGCAAATAAAAATAACTTGTAATGAAATATTTAAGAATTGAATACTATGCTTTTTATAAACACAGCCAATTGATTATTATAACGATACTATTTAGAGGTACCTATTTACCTAAATTAACTGTCATTCAGTAGGTAACAGTAAATAGAGAGAAATAAATGATGGTAAACAAAAACGACTTTTATTATATCTTTAATAGCATTTATTTACATTATTATGAAATATTTGTACAACGGGCAAAAAGATATTGGAACAGATTGGAAGGATTAGTGGAATTTGTGATCCAATGTCTTTCTGTGGAAGACATCATGGATTATTGTATGTACTGCTTGCTAATTCTTGCTGTAAGTGCATGAGAGAGTTTAAATTTTTCCTGAATAATGTAGTTGAGCCTGACACCTGAAATATAAAAAAAGAATTTTAGTAAATCCTCAATATATTCCATGATCCATTAGGATGTAATGGATCATTGAATATATTGAGGATCCACAAAGTCTAATAGGCCTCTCCCTTCAACACTTCAATGCACAATCTATCTACTTTAAAGAACAGCAATATTCTGCTATAAACAACAATTACGTGCCTACAATTGACTTTATTTAAATGTAATCAATAATTAACTTAATTTGGTAAGTATACATTTATTTGATGGTGCATTTCGTATTTACCAACAAACAATATGATTGTGTGTAACATTGTTGCTGTGCTAAACACAAATTCAATGTCCAACACTAAGAAAGAAAATAATATTGATATTAAGTAGGTACCTTAAACAGACAATGATGTGGAAATAGATCTATGTATGATGGTGTGGTGAATATGTTCATCAATGTCCTCCTTACAGAATCCATTGATATAAAATGCTTCAAACTAAGGGTATTATAATATTTGTTTTTCCTCTATTATATTTGCTTTTCCAATGAAGTACAAGCTCGACTGGGTTGATAAGCTTGTGGCTTATAAGTTTGATACGGTTCGAGGTACGAATTAGTCTTTCCTTGAAATGCCACCAAAATACCTCGTTTCTGAAATATTATATCATAAATCTTTAGTTTAGGTTGTAAGCACTTGTAACAGAAGAAAACTTTCACAATTATTATTAAAAATCGACCTCACTGCTTCGATGTTTTACAGACCACTAATATTGATTTATCATTGAGGTATTACACAAAAACACATTCACAATTTATGAAGACGACGTTCACTTACATAATTTTGTAATAATTAAGGAGATTATACGAGTAAATCCCAAAAATATTGCAAAGAAAATCGAACGCAACCAGTAAAGTGCCTTCGCTTTAAAATGTTATCTCGTTGGCAATTTCTACGGTTACGGTTTACAGTTTAAGACATTTATTTCTCAAACAGAATACAATTCACTTATCATGAGAAATACAAGTTAATGTTACTACTAAATACATGAACATATGAAGAACGATAGGTACTCTTAAATAATCTATTAAGTAGTAGATGTACAAAAAGCATTTTTAGTGGGTAACAAGAAAAATTAAGTGTACATATCGTTTCTCGATGGCAAGTCAATAGCAATTATACATTGTTAATAGTAGCAAACTGTGAATATTTTTTAATTTGTTAGGTAATGCTTCAAAGTGATAAGATAGATTAGTACATAGATGTATTTTAAGCAATTCTAGTCAAACGAAACCAATTTGACTCAATTGCAAATCGAAAATGTGTTGCGTAATTAGATAGCTGGTCTGCCGTTGTACAGAACGACGATCCTAGAGGGAGGGATTTATGTTAGTTGCAATAACCAGACAGTTGCAATTACAAGACTCCACCTTAATTGTAATAAATCACAAGATATTTTGTTGTAACATTTAACACAGTACCCCATAAAAGATGTATATACTTTAGGTTATCTGAAAAATCGTTGATTTTTTTTATCTTTATTTCTAGTATTGATGTTGTATGAGGTGTATTAAAATGATGTTGAAAGTCATCATTTTAATACTAGAAATAAAGATAAAAAGATCAACAATTCTTATTTTATTAAAAATATGTATATTTTTTCTTACATAGATAATATTTTCATAAATGAATTGGCAAGGTACCGTCATAATATTAATCTTTTTATTTAATTCCCTGAGAGATTCGCGGCGATGTAGATTATTATCCTTTATTACATTTCCATACATCTAAATTACATTTTTAAATATTTTTATGAAAAAGAAATAAAAACAACATTTAAAAATATAAAAAAATAGTTGCCCATTGGCATCAGGAACAGGGTCCAAGCTGCCAGTGGTCAGGGCTCTAGAGAGAGGAACTTCCACACAATGCGTGCCGTGTATAGGAGTACTGCTTTCTGAATGAAGCCCTTGACCCAGCCGCGCAAGGAGAGCCTTCTATACTCAATACTCAATACTCAATTCTTTATTGCATTCCACAATGTAGGCTTAGGTGGTAAACATTTATTTGGTAGGTAACAATCGTGGACCCTGTCGGGCACAGCAAAAGATATAATAAATAAATGTGGAGAGGATTTATCATTATTACAATACAACTTATTCTAAAAACATAGACATAACATTAACATTAAAATTGCAAAAGACTTTATTTTTCAAGTTTTAGAGACTTATCACTTAAATATTCATCGACACTATAGTAAGATTTTTTAAGTAATAGCTTTTTTAATTTATTTACGAATAAATGGAGTTTTTTTTCTTTTCTTATTGTTTCTGGTAGCACATTATATGTTTTTACTGACATTACCAGAGGACTTGTAGAATGTATTTTTAAGCGGGATGATGGGAGGTTGAGTCGTGTTTTGTGTCTGAGTGTGTACCTTGTTTGTATGTCTTCTCGTTTAGTGTAAAAGTCTTGGTGTTTGTGAGCAAATTTGCATATTTCAAGTATGTACATACAAGGCAGAGTTAAGATATTTTGTTCTATAAAATGGGGTTTGCAGCTATCTGTCTGTTGTATATTTACTAGGATACGGATAATTTTCTTTTGAACGGTGAATAATGTTGGGGCATCTGTACTGTATCCCCACATAATGATGCCGTAGCTCAGCCACGCATATGCATAGGCGTAGTACATAACCAGAGCAGTCTGTAAATTTGTGGTTTTTTTAACTTCCCGGAAAGCATATAAAAATTTCGATAGTTTTGATTTTATGTTTTGTATGTGTAACTTCCAATTTATATTTTTGTCTATGGTTATGCCTAATAGTTTGAATTCATTAACTGTTTCTATTATATGGTTATTGAAGGAAAAGAGTACATTTAGAGAAGTTTTTTGGTGCGGATGGAAAGTTATGAGTTTAGTCTTTTGGAAGTTTATTTCAAGGTTGTGCTCATTCATCCAGGTTATTATTTTCCCGAGAATTTCATTAAGGGTACTGTTTAAGTTCGTATTGTCATGACATTGGGTGAGAATGGAGATGTCGTCCGCAAATAAAACGCAAGGTCCGGTTTCTGCAATAAATTTTGGGAGATCATTGATGTAAATGAGAAACAGAAGACATCCAATAACACTACCCTGTGGTATTGATGCGCTTATCGCCTTTAGGTCAGATCGAAACTTTTGAAGTTCGTTTATAGTGCTATTGAAGTATTCTATCTCTACTAGCTGTGCTCTATTTTCCAGATAAGATTTGAACCATTCGTATGCTTTACCGCGGATCCCTAATCTATATAATTTATGTAATAAAATATATAGATTAGGGATTTCTAAGGTGTTGGTCGAAGCTCTCAGCTATTAGGCCATTAACCGTTACGATTATCGGTACAATATTGCAGAGTCCACGTCCCACATGTCGTCAACCTCGTTTGCTAAGTCAAGATATTTAATTTTTTATCTTTCTGAACTTTCACGAGATTCTCGTCATGAGGGACAGCGATATCAACAATCATTGCCCGGCGCTCTCGTCTATCCATCACCAGAATATCAGGCTTATTGGCTACTATAGTCCTGTCAGTGATGATAGATCGATCCCAATACAATATGGCGTGACCATTCTGTATGGTACTTCTGATTCCACAAGATTGTATTGCAAGGCAAGTTGCTGGTGGATAATCCTAGCCACTAGATTGTGTCTATGCAAGAAATCGCCGTTAGCAAGACAAGAATAACCGGAAATAATATGTCTGATTGATTCACCGGGACGGTGGCATGCCCGGCAGATGTCAACCATACTGTCCTTCACAATGTATTTCCGATAATTATTCATCATGATAACTTCATCCATAATCGCACAGATCGGTTCCCCCGAAGAGGTCGCCAAAGCGCAGCCAGGATATAGACGCCAAAAAGTCAACATTAGGCCCATGGAGGGCCTCAAAAAAGCGTCCTTTGTCCTTTTTGTCCTTTGTGAAACTCTTTGCCTTGCCATATCATCATCATCATCAGCTCAATGATTCTAAATTATGGTAATGGCATCGGTCCATGATACGTGTGCAAATTTTAAAGTAAATAGAACGTTTTGAAGTTGCTGAAAATTACGTTGAAAGATTCCGTTACGTAGATATATACAGTTCAAGCTAATAAAAGCGTATTAATAATATGCTTTTTTGATAAGGACACATTTGATATGGGTTTTGAACTTTGCATCGCTAAGTTCTGTAACCGACTTTGGCAACTTGTTATAAAGCAGATCATACTGTTTATAAGAAATGACTTTCTTGTTTTAGTTAATCTAAGGGGTATCACAATTTCATGATGTATTTTAAATACTACATGTATTTATATTATGGAAATTGTTTCTTATTTTGAAAAGTCTTAAGTTTTTGCAAACATAACAAATACTTACTAATATATAAAAAAACAACCGACTTCGAAAAAAAACACTACAAAACTTTAATTTCGGAAGTCGGTGTCTTTGGTTTTGAATTTTTGTTTTTGACTACCGACTTCCGAAATTAAAGTTATTTTTCACTTCGTAGTTTTTTTTTTTTTCGAAAGACGGTTGTTTTTTTTTTTTGTAAAGAGTTTTTATCTTTCACTTTTTAGTTGCGGTACTTACCCCACACAAATTAAACGAATACCACTACCTGCTATGTTAATAACAGTAACAGGAAGTTATCATCATATCATCCACTTATACTAAGTGGGAAAAATACGTATTATTGAAGCTTACTCAAAAACTATTCAAGCAAAGTTAATAAAATTTGTATGGGACCAACTTGGGAGCATACCCTTTCATACAAAAAAAAAATGTCAATATAAATCACATTGACGGAGAAATCAGCGGACATACATAAAAAAAAACACACATACGCGACGAACATATAACCTCCTCCTTTTTGGAAGTCGGTTAAAAAGAAGCGAATGTCGTGAAGGCCCAGTGGTTAAGGCCTCGCCTCTCATGCACGTGGTTGTGGGTTCAAATCCTGGAAAGTACCAATGTGACTTTTTCAATTTATATGTACTTTCTCAATTTATCTTGGACATTACTGTCATCGGTGATGGAAAACATCGTGTGGAAACCTGGACTTATAGTTAATATAACTCTGAAATCACCAACCCGTCTTGAGCAACCGTGGTGATCAATACTCGTGCCTTCTCTGTATCAGAAGAGGCCTTTGCCCTGCAGTGGGACGGTAGCAGGCTGGTATTATTAAGTTTTTGAAAACATACAAAATACTTACTAATATACACCGTGATATTTGAATCACAGTTTTGCTAGAACAAACGTTGTTCAGACCATGGTCACAGATAATAGAATACTACGTACAGGTACCCAATCCCATACAAAGAAATGAGACCTCCCCAAGTCTGGCTATTGAGCTGGCTATTTTTTTTCCTCCATTTTTTCAACAGATGGCAGCATCAGCGACTCACTAATTGCCAGAGACTATAGTTTTACAACACCATTTAGGAGTCGACTTAGATACTTATGGCGTTGTTTTATTATGGTATATTCTTTAAATCGCACATGGCACGGTCCGTTCAAGGACAAGTTATACGAATACACCTAAAAAAATTTTTATTTTTTTTTATTTACCATTAAAAAAAAAATATTACAAAGTGTTTCAGCAGAATAGCATTTTTAAACCACTAAGGTTTGTACTTAATGCTACATGTTAATTCTACATCATAGTAAAACAAAAACAAGGTAAACAAAAAAAATAAATATCTCGAGTTGGCGGAATAGTTTCATTTCTGTGTGAGTGAGCTAGCAATTGTCACGCTGCTGCGAATGCTTTTTTATGGGTTTTTAGTATTTCAATGCTTAAATCTAGATTTTCTTCTCCTCGTTACCAAATCTACTACCTATTGCTAAAACCCTAAAACTGAAAACACGCCTTCTTCGTCCGAACTCATTAAGTACTATCTTAATGAGTTTGGACGGAGTGTTTTTAAAAACATAGGTTGGAGCTATTCTACAAAAACAAAGCTCAACATTTAAAAATATTTTTGACACAATTAAAATCGAATTTCACAATCGCGACTGCACGTGTACTTGTTTGCCCTAACCCAAGATTGTTTTTTACAGCCGGAGGCGCGGAAGGTGGACTGCCTCGACGTGTTTTATATGGAATTTTCCACTTTTTGTATGGAAAACATGAAAAAATATTACCAACATGTTCAGGGTTAGGGGTTTCAGGGTTTCTTAAACAGGGTCGAAATTTTCATTATTTTTGCGATAGGACGCACCATTTTCGAGATATAAACAAATGAAGAAAAAAAAAACAGTACTGTTTTTGCACGTGAAGTCAAGATGTTTTGAATTTTAGTTCTTATTTTACCCCACAACTTTTTAATAGCGATAAAAAATTGTCAGATTTAGTCTGGTTTGGTTTTTTTATAATCAAAATTTTGGTGAAAAACGTCAAATTCAGAATAGCAAAATTGCCATTTAGACTAAATTAAAAACTCAGTACTATCTTAGTGCTGTCAAACTAAAATATAGTTAAGTTATGTCACGTAGGTCTACTTCAGAATGGGAAATCGTCGTTAGACAGGAATAAATTAAATTTTAATCTAGTTTAGAGGCATTTGTGACAAGAGATTCGGCACCATTGACAGACAGAATAGCTATCTACTTTTAAAACGTTTTTTGCAATCCTTTTTAGGGTTCCGTACCACAAAAGGAAAACACGGAACCGTGGTGTGGCGTCTCTGTCGGTCCGTCTGTCACAGCCAATTTGCTCCGAATCTAATGGACCGATTTAGTTGAAATTTGGTACAAATATGTATTCATGTGACCCAAACACGGACGTGTAACGTAACTAAATGAATTTTGAATTTTGGGGTTACATTTGGGGGCTAATAAGAAAATAAAAATAAAAAGTTTTGCAAACTGAACCGTGTGATCATATCAAATGCAAGGACTTGTTGCGGAGATCTCAAATATTTTTTTATAATTGTAAACTAAATACTTTTAAAGATATTTAAGAAAATTTATGAAAATTGACCAACATTTTTGGCTCAATAGTGTGGAGATATGGGGGGGCCCTTTTCTCCACACTATTGAGCCAAAAATTTTGAAAAGAATGCAGAGTATGGTTCTTTACTCTTTACTTTAGATTACAGGAAAACCTATAAGAAGTGTATGGTCTTAAAATAACATAGTAAACTTCTCAATATTGTTGTTGTAGTGTTAAGTTATTCTTGGGATTAATGCATTTTAACTACGGAACCCTTCATTGTGCGTGGTCC
Source organism: Agrochola lota (assembly GCA_947364205.1). NCBI lineage: Eukaryota > Metazoa > Arthropoda > Insecta > Lepidoptera > Noctuidae > Agrochola > Agrochola lota. The sequence goes on along the minus strand of OX376219.1, from coordinate 734,409 downwards.
GACAAGCACTTGGCCAGTTATTTTTATATTAAGCTTAGTAGATCAGCAAAATGAAAAAAAAAAGTAGGTAGGTAGGTACTAGCCAAAAACATGTTGATAGTTTTCTTTCAATTCTTTTAATTCTATGTAACGTAGGTACTTGATAAAAAAAATGTTTGATGATCCTACTAAACGTGATGATAAATTGAGTAAAACGCCATCTATTGCGAAGAGCTCTACACAAAATGATTAACAGAAGGCTACTTTATCATTCTATGGGTTGGAATTGAAGTAAAAGGTTTCATTTATCTTTTTTGTTGAAAATACGAGATTTATGAGTTTGTATAGATAAATCAGCATTAAACAAGGAAGTTTTGATTTTTTCTAATCTTATTTCAGCCAAGGTCTGCCGTTTATCGCTTTTTAGTGATTGTTAATTTCATAATTGTTACCTATGCTGCCATCTATGATTCTTTTTCAAGACTAATTATAATTTGTTCTAGTTGAGACCCCATGCCATGGTTTGCTACCATTCTATAGCATCCAATAAAAAAAAAACATCACTCATTTTTGAAAAAACACAAAAAAGACAAAATTAAAAAAGTCGGGATTATCGTTTCTCTCTGCAACACAGACACTGCGGCGCTCGCGTCTCAAAAGTAGACGCGGCGCGGCGTACGAGCTCGCATGGAACACAGCATTGTCTAGATACTGGGAAACGTACATACTTCGATAAACGAAATTTAGTAATCACTTATTTTTGTACGTCTTACTAGAAAATACGAAAATTAAAAGTTAAATTCGGTAGGTATTTTATCACTGATAAGTGGCTACTTCAAAACAATAAAAAGAAAAAGGTATGGCTGTGGCTATGGTAAACTTTGGTAGAGACCTATTTTCTAGCTATGCACGATTGCACGACGCGACCAGCGACGCACCGTACTGATAGCGCGGCGAGGTGGCTGACCTCTAATTTTATCATTTCGTTCTAGGTGCGAAATTACGGTAGGTACTATCAGACATGGTTTTAATTATTTCCTGTGGGTACTAGGTACCGGTACTTTTTGTATCTAACGTGACATTACCTAGGTATTATTTATTTATTGGGATATTAGGTACAGGAACACGACAAAAACAAAACTTACCACAAAACTGGGTCAGTGGGTCGTCTTAGGGGCGGATTCCGGGTTAGCTCCGTTTGCACCAAGACAACATTTGACTCCAAGAGTACATGCGCCTAGCTTCCGCCAGATTGTCACCAGAAATTGCATAAAAACGCACCATATCCAACCACTCCACATTCGATTAGTTAGAACTCATTTTCACAAAAAACGCGCAATACGGGTACCTACCGTACCGTACCGGTGTAATACGGGTAGGTACCTATTGTATTGTATCTAACGTGAGATTATTAGGTTATTATTTATTTATTGGGATATTACAGGAACAAGACAAAAACAAAATTTATACCACAAAACCGGGTAAGCTTCGTGTGCACCAAGACAACATTCACTCTAATTTTCCACATTCGAATAGTTAGAACTCATTTCACAAAAAACTCGCGATGCGTGCCTGTGACGTAAGTACATCGGATGCATACGGGTCGCCCGCTCGAGAGATTTCGGTAGACTGGCTGCCGCCCGGGCGGCGGCGCGGGCGGTGTGGGCGGCCCGCGGCAGTCAACAAAAGAAATGGGCTGAACAATACTTCACGCGGTTGCATGTCATTGGCTTAATTTATTTGAATTTCGGCCCGCATTGGCCGGACATTCATGTAGTCCACGTGGACTCCTCATAACTCTTTCGAATGCCACACCGCTACCGCGATGAGTACTTTGATGTTACGGTTAATGTTTGAACACGTTTGAGCAACATACGACTAATTTGAGAACGCCTAGTTCAGTTTGTTTTAATAACATATTTGATGCTTTAAAATGGTAACAGACCATGGTCTGAACAACGTTTGTTCTAGCAAAACTGTGATTCAAATTTCACGGTGTATAAAAAAAAAAAATGGTAGAGTCTGTCTCTACCCAAATACAGTTTCCGTAATAGCATCTAGTTTCTTGGCATCAAGTTTTAAATTTAGAACCACTTCGGGTGCATTTGATTTTGAGAACTAAAAACATTTAGTTTTGTTCGCATTAAGTAAGAGATTATTAGCTGCGACGCATATTTCGAAAGAACAGCTAGACTATCGTTGACATGTAAGACATCCGTATCTTTTCTTATCTAGGTATTATTAAAATAAGAGAAATGTCAACAGCGAATAGAATTATATCCGATAAGTTAGCCATTATGTAAGGAAGGTCATTAATATAAACTAGAAATAGGAAAGGGCAAAGAATTGAACCTTGAAGCACGCTTATCTTAACTTGAAATCCCGAGAACGTAATTCCGTTAACGTTGGCTTTTTGCTTTTGATAGACAGGAGAGAACAAGACCAGCAGATTGTTCACGAATTTAGTAGAGGTGTAATTTAGGTACAGATCAGTGTATTGTGGTCAACGCAGTCAAACGCTTTTGAAAGGTCACAGAAAATACCAATTTCATCCTGGGATTTCTCCCAGGATCCTAAAATGTGACTGATGAGTTTTACTCCTATGTCAGTCGTCACTCTTAAGCCTGTTGCAGACCAAGAGCGAAGCTAAGTTAGTTTAGTTTAGCTCGCATAGTTGAAGTTATTTTTAATACTTGTGTTCAGTTTATGGTCCACACAAGTATGAAAAATCACCGCCACTATGCGAGCTAAGCTAAACTAAATTAGCATGGGTCTTGGTCTGCAATCGATTTTATACCTTTCGTAAAACCAAACTGACCGACTAAGTAAAATCTCATTTGATTTAAATAGACAACATCTGGTCTAGTATGTTTTTTTTTTTTTTTTTTAATAGATTTTATTCAAGGCTGGACATCACAGATATCCTAACTTCCTAACTATCCTAACTTTAATAATAATATAAATGCGAAAGTGAGTTTGTTTGTTGGTTTTTTTTGTTTGTTTTTTTGTTACGGTTTCACGCTAAAACGGCTGAACGGATTTGGATGAAATTTGTCACATGGGTACAGCATGACCTGCTAAAAGAAATAGAATAATTTTTATTCCGATATTCTAACGGGGTCGAGACTTATGCGGGTGAATACACGGGGCGCAGCATACCGCATGCTTTTTTTTACTGTCTCGAAAAAATGCTACTAAGCGAATATTCCCGGGTATGGCTTCTGTTCCACTTACACAACACACCATATTATTCTCGAGACGGTATAAAATTTCAGCCGGTATATATGACACGACGGGGTATCTAGTCTGTGCCGTGTCTGACCAGTCTCCGGTGTAATTCTTCGTTGATGGTAGATATAGGTAGTTGGTTTTCAATCACACACCATTCTTAACTCAAAATCAAAGCATTTATTTCAATTAAAACATTTACACTTTTGAGTTATCACTGTCACGTATCAAAGAGTCATTGAGTTTAAGTTAGTTGGTGAAGCTAGTCGCCCATTCCAAAACGAAGTAGGAACTGATGCAGGAAGAACGGGCAAGAAACTCCATAGACACTCTTTTAAATCAAAACATTATGTTACAGAGATTGAACACAAGTTTTCTTTTTCATCTCATGTACCACGCGCCATTGTGTGTGCCACCCCTTTCTCCAAGTCAGCGGATATCCCGCGTATTCCAATACAAAATCTTATTACTTAGTTAGTTCTATAAAACTTATAAATAACGCTAAAATGCTTATCAGTTAATTATTTTATAACTAAACAATGCTGATATTAACAAATACAGAGGTTATTCAGAATTAAAGTTAAATTAGAACCTTCATCATTACTATTTTGACAACACTTCCTGTGATTCATGGAATTTAATCAAACAACAGGTATTCATTAGTAAATTGCAGTGTAAAATAATCTTATTACTTTATAGATGGTTTTCAATTATTGATGCTTATTTTGTTCTCGTATTAATATTACATTCAGTTATTGATCATAACATTGGGTAGCGCTTTGTCATAAACAAATTTACTGTCAAATGTCCACTTGTCAATATGACAAAAAATCCAAAAATCATTGATTAAATGTTCCTTTTTAATTCCAACCATAGTTTTGCTCCAACATCAAAATTAGTTTAATAATTTCTCTTCCAGTATAACAACTGAGTTCACAAGCTGGGCAATGATGGCGTTTGATCTCAAAGGAACTGATACCATTCACAGATGCACACGAATGGTTAATGGTTAAGATTATGTTATAATCTTTACAGGTTGACGCGTTCGCGGCGACACATATATATATATCCTACTATTTAATATAACGGAATACCGGGACCATTCGGTTTTATAGAAATCATGACGTCAGCAGAGTTGACGTCACCATCTCCACCGCTCACTCATTGCAACAATGAATACACACAATTTATCTACTCACGTTTTTATTCTTATCACTACTAAAACACAATTAAGAAACCCTTAAAATCTAAATCAATAATAGAAATCGTACTCACAAGATATTCTAATGAAACACTCGTCTTCACCAAGTTCTCCTAGTTAATGTGGCTTCGCAGTGGCTCGCCATTTCAATACCGAAAAAATGGCATCGTCGTTGCGAAGTCATTACACTTATTATTTCACAAATTGCAGGTAACATTGATTAAAGTAGAAAACTATGATTTGTTCATTCATTTTACTGTTTTTAGAACTCGATTGAATTAATTCTTTATTGCTTAAAACATTTAAACATTTTTTAAACACGCACCATGTATTTCCGGTTGACCTAGTTTTCTCAACTGTTTCCGTTAAACCAAATTTAATCAAAAATAATTATTAAACTAACGCATATCGCTTATTAATCAAGAAATGAATTTAGCAATAGACAACTTGTTTTTTAAACCTAAGTTTGAATAAACCTTCAGTTATGGTTTGCTGTTACAGTAACCGCAAATCATAACATGACTTTTTACATTGAAAAGTAACCAACTGACTACAACAATCAAATCGAAACTAATTTAAACCTACCCAGTCATATTTAACTGTTAAATTTGAACTTATATTAATATTTTTAAAGTTTAAGTTAGCCTTGCGTCGACAAATATTATAAATGTGAATGTTTGTATGTTTGGATTTTGTTACTCAATCACGTAATAATGGATGAACAGATTTGGATGAAATTTGGCACAAAAATAGTTTATAACCTGGATTAATATATAAAATATTTTTTATCCCGGTAGGTCTTCTATTTATATTATGGGATAATTTCCGACCTCCATGAGGGCAAAGCCGCGGGCGAAAGCTAGAATAATATTATAAATGCGAAAAGGAGTTTGTTTGTTTTAGTGACAGTGTTGAAAGTGAGGTTGTTACGTTTTCACGCTAAAACGGCTGAACTAATTTGGATGAAGTTTGGCGCAAGGGTAGACCATGACCTGGATTAGCACATAGAATTAATTTTATCCCGATATTCCCACGGGATCGGGACTTATGCGGATGAAACCGCGGGGCGCAGCTAGTATGTCTATAATATAGAGGGATCAGTCTTAGAACTCGATTTGAAAATTCGTACTACTTTACTATGTTTCATTAGGTAAATCAGGAAACGTACCGCTGTCTAAACATTGATTAAAGAATGATAGGTTAAATTAGTTTGAGTTGAGTTTGCAATATACCTTGGTGTAGTTTTGCGTCTGCTTCTTGTTTACAGAATGTTCACTTTAGGTAAACTTCGACGTTCTATTCGAACTTATCATGTTTTTCCGCCTCAAAGGACCCAGTTAGTCAAAGAATCAGCATCGAAATCTTTTCACGATATTTTTTGTTGTATTTCTAAAACCACCTAATCCTCCGCTCCCCTCTTGTAACTCATCCACGCCTCGCCAAAATCCCGGGTGCAAGCGCCACTAATACCTTTGTACAGAATCTGTGCAGTTATTTAGTGCGCGGCGGACGCACGATCATCCGGCCCACTGCACACACGACATTCCCTTATAATGTCAGGAGTTTAGCCGAAGGTAAGATTCTGGAGAGGACAATAAAGTGACACGGTTTAGATCTCCAGATGCCGGGAAAATAAACGTGATCGCCACAAATAAAAACGTTAACTTCAGGTGTTCTTGAGGTTAAGGTTAGCAGGAATTCGGTAATTTAGAATGCGTGTTTGCTTCATGACTGTTTGATTGCAACTAACTGTGGCGGGGACATACAGTCGTTAATAAACACTTAACGATCACATAATATAGACATAAATAATTTTAGTAAGCAATAAGTTGCTAAGGTAGTAACGGGTCGAAAAACGACAAATGAAACCGAGAGTTACCTAATTGTTCTTAAAGATAAAGATATTTTATTTTGAAAATACGGGTACAAGTCAAGGTGTTACCTAATATAAATACAGGAACAGCCATATTTTGCCAATTAGAAGGCATGCAAAAGTATAGAGTTTAGGTACAATTAAAATACATATTTCCTAATAATACATAATAATATTCTAATTCATAATTCATTAATAAAAATAATCAGTTAATAAATAAACAATGTCACAATTTCTAATAGTTCTTTAAATACAATATATAAAATAGTCAAACAACTTCTTTCTCCAATAAAAAATCTTCAACCCTATAGTAAACTTTGTCTACAAAAAAATGTTTAAGCCTTTTTTTGAATAATGTCAAATTTTTAAGTTTTTTTTCGGAAATTCTCAAAATTTAATGTAAACTGCATAATTATGGCCAAATTGAATGAATTAAATTTATATTAATATCCGCATAAATGATGATCTTTTGAGATACCTCAAAAGAAAAAACGATTATCAAGCATGTCTTCAAAAAGGTTTGAACAAAAAAAGCACCCTCCGTTTTTTTTTTTTAATAAGGTTTAAAAGACGTATTGTACAATTTTTTTATTTTTTCTGAGCTTTAAATATCTGTAAAAAAAATGTCTAATGACACAGAAGCCTAAAACATGTTTTGCTTGGTTGCTTACACATTACTTTAATTAAAGAAATAAAAAATTAATTCATTTATCATTCAATTTGGCCATAATTATGCAGTTTACATTAAATTTTGAGAATTTCCGAAAAAAAACTAAAAAATTTGGTTAAAAAAATTTGGTAAGACTTCGTCTAAGACAACCATGGCTTAAATGGTTCTAAATTGTCTATACTATCTTCACCTTAAAGCTTTGCACCCATCTTCCAATCACCCTGTATATCACCGGTGCCATGCAGCAGACACTCTTGCGTATCAGAGTTGTTCTAGCACTAGGGATACACAGACAACTATTGTCACGCCTATTCCGTGGAAATACGCCAGCCATTCGTGCGAAGCGATGTGGGTTTAATTTTACGAGCACTGCCATTTCTAAAATGTACAAACATGGTAGGGTTAATAATTTATATTGTTTAAAATATGGCACGCAGCTATCAGTACTTTGCAAATTAAAAATAGACCGCATGCATCTTGTTTGGGCCTTAAATACAGTTTCTTTTTCTGTTGAGTTGCCCCAAAAGATAACTCCGTATCGCAGATGGCATTCAACTATACCATAGTACGCAGTAAGGCACGCATCCAGATTAATAAAAGCCGATAAGGTATATAATGCGTATGCCGCCGATGAACTTAGTTCTTCCCGTTATTATGTAATTGAACACCTGGTACCTTTTGTAACTGAACATACCTGGGTACCTTTTGTAACTGAACACACCTGGGTACCTTTTGGTTACGGAGATATTGAAGGTCAACTACAAGATATTAATGTAACTTTTTGTTTTTTTAAACAAGTTGTCAAATGTTACGATGTTATTTGTACGTGTGTACAAATGTTATAATAATACCAGCCTGTTACTATCCTACTGCAGGGCCCCTTCTCATACAGAGAAGGCACGAGCATTGATCACCACTCTTGCTCAAAACGGGTTGGTGATTTCAGACTTATATTAACTATAAGTCCAGGTTTCCTCACGGTGTTTTCCTTAAATGTTAAATGTTGTTAAATGTTATAACTTAACTTTAAATACTCCCACAATCTCTACCTAGTGCGGCATAACATCGCCACATGCGATGCATCACAATGACGTCACGAATAATCCTACATCGCACAAGCAGGTTTTACCGCGACTAGCATATATACAACGTCCCGACATCAATCGTCGGGCAGTAGCCCACCAGACACAACACTTTTTCGACCAGACGGTCGGAAGATCCTCCCTTTTCTATAGAAGATGAGTGAACTTTACGCCCTGTTCTTCATACCTTTATAAGCACAATGCTTGCGTTACTTTGCGCACTACCGTAGCAGCAAATTATCTCACCAAACATGAAAATCGTTTTCCAGCAATTATTTTTACACAAAGTTAGGTACTTAGTTTGATAGTTAATTGATTCAGGCGTGACTTTGCGGAAATCCATTATAAAATACAATAGACGACGTATATTTAGTAACCTAATCCGCGTAACTGTTCTTAAGGAGTCATAAAGAACCTTGTAAGAAATCGACACGTGTTTCACCTCTCAACGAGGCATCCTCGGGATGGCTATTGATTTGTTGCAAACCAGGACCCGACGTGTGGACACGTCAAGCGTCGAGAGCAGTGTGAGTCACTTCCTTCGCCCGCCAACCCCACTTATATACTTTACTGCCCCGCCCACCTCGGCTAGAATCGTTATCAGTGCGACAAGGGGCCGCGAATAAACGCAACAAAGGTGACCTTGGAATACTCGTATTTAATTCGTTCAACAGTGTAACGTTCCCTGTATTATTTTTGCAATTTCTAAACTCTCTAGTACTGACATTCTGAAACCTTTATGACATATGTGTAATTTTTTTTAAAGTGTTATTATTATGTAACGAATGACTTGAATCGATTAAGTGTTGTACAAAATGGGATTTTTCTGGATAACTATTCCTGTACGCTGCAATATGTTCTTTATATATTGTTTGAAAATTACGACCAGTTTGACCTATGTATATGCCATTATAATCATCGCAACATAACTTGTAAACAACTGATTTTTTATGGTTTTCTAATCGATCTTTTCCGTTACAAATCTGCCTTAATGAATTATTTGCTTCAAAAGCTACCCTAATTCCATTTCGAAACAAAGTTCTTGAAACCCTATCACTTATTGACCCTAAGTATGTCAAACTACCTATGTATTCATTTGGTCTTTCTGGAGGCAGTGGGTACAATAGGGAACTCTCGACGCTTGACGTGTCCACACGTCCGTCGGGTCCGGACTTGCAACAAGTCAATAGCCATCCTGAGGATGCCTCGTTGAGAGGTGAAACACGTGTCGATTTCTTACAGGGTTCTTTATGACTCCTTAAGAATAGTTACGCGGATTAGGTTACTAAATATACGTCGTCTATTGTATTTTACTTAGTTTGATGTACAGAATGCGTAGATGACTGCTTTGTGAAGGGTCTTATTTCACCCTGTATAACTGAATAAGGTTACTTTATCCATATGATTCAGCGACCAGATCCATAACGTAGAGAAAGCAGTGATCGATAATCTTATTAAAGGTAAAAATAACAATATTTACGGAGAAAATAATCTAACAACCACATACCACATGAATGCAACAAAATATTTGATGTCAACACAAAGACTCATTAGGACTACATTTTCCTCTGAGTGCATTACCTGATTCAAACACGACTGTACTTATTCATGCTTCCTTTTGTATTTTCACTGCATTTAAATTATAAATGTTTATGAATACGTATATTACGACTCCGACAAGATATAACTGGATTTTAATCCTGATGAATCTGTGGGCATAGAAATATAATATTTCAGATTTAAACCCTGACAAACTGGATGATACACAGCTTAAAAGAACAATTAAGCAAGTGCCTACGTTACGTACCATGAAACGCGAGCTAGCCAAGCTTTTTATCGTCTTCCTAGACAAGTGATTTTCATAACGTTGAATATTTCACCGAGGTACTTTCAACATCGAGGTATAATTTCTCACAATACACAGGAAACAGAATTGATCCCAATTCAACAATCAATGATTTCAATATGGGTTCGGCTGTTGTCTTCAATAATTCGGTGTAATATTCGGCGTGTTGACAGTTGGTGTTGACGGTGCGACTGTACGACTACGGGGCGTCTGTGCGACGATTATCCCATCATTTTTATCAGTGTCGATATTTCGCGGATGAATAATACAAGGCTTATTGCCGCCGCCGTGATGATTTAAACCCGGGATTATTGACGAAAACATTTTACTGCAGAAGCTGGGAAACACCGCCACTGTGTTAATTCAGCGTTTGTGTTTTCAACCGTAATAAATACAGAACAATAAGGCTGTACACGATGTAACACTATGGAATGAATACATAAAAGTAAGGACTTTGCTTATCCAAAGTTTTAAACTTCAATCAACTGCAGCAGTTTTATTACCCGATCACCATGGAGCACTAATGAAGGTATGAATATTAATGTTCAAGTGTAATTCTTCTAACATCTACAATATCAACGCGAGTTGGAAACTTCTGCAAAAAGCCGTGAGTAATTCTCTTGAAACTCGTTAACAACTAAAATTAAAAACTCACGATTAAATCTCGCAAGGTCGGGATCAGTGACGTCACAAGTGCCGGCTCCAGTACGATACTGACACTTGGAAGACAACCACGCATTACAGAAACTCCAGCCCATATAATTCATGAAAATGAAAAATGAAATGAATTTTTTATAAAATTCATGAAGTTGAAAGAAAACTATCAGCTTCAAAAGTGAAAATGCAAGTAAATGAGAACCACAATGAACTGCAACAACAAAGGATGCTCTAACAGCTGACTGATTCTCAGATAGCTTGCCAGCAAAAATATTAGGTACCTAAGGCACTTATGGTGAGTTTGTTTTTAATAGGTAGGCCTATTTAATAGGTAGGCCTATTTAATAGGTAGGCCTATTTAATAGGTAGGCCTATTTAATAGGTAGGCCTATTAAAAACAAATTCACAGTAAGTGCCATAGGTAATATTTTTCATATAACTACTATTATAAGGTAACAAAAACCTAGGTTTTCCATAGCAACTCACATAAACTACTGTGATTTAAGCTATAATTCCTTACAGGCGTTATGAGATACAATGGTCTGTGCAAATGTTAAAGTAAACTAGTTCAGCTTGACGCACTTGAATAAAGTGAACCTTCTGTATGAGCTGTTCTGCTTTGGCTGCAAAGCTGTGTGGCGCTGAAAGTCCCAAGTTAATAAACAAATTAAACAAGTTAGCAAAGGTCTTTGATAAGGGCTTTTGTGTCATTAACGGTTTACAGATATATTTTAAACAACGGAGCCATGTTTTGAAACAACATTTAATAATATTGTAGAGATAAATTGTTATTTTCGTGTGTGGGCGGATTATTGCAAAGACGATTATGAAATGCCTTTGACGTAAATTAAATAAACGTTTGGATATCAAAAAGCTGCTGTCACCATGTTGCTTTATTACTTCTGCTGTTGTATTTTTATGTGAATAAAAAAAATCATTCGTTTTAATATGGTCTTTTCTCAAAATCTAGTGTCAAAAGCAGCGGATTCTTGTGAGTCCAGCCATTTTGGGTCTTTCGCAGGAGCTTGCCACCGAGTCTCCACGCTGCTTGGCTAATCCTTTCACTACGATGGCAGTCCAAAAAACTTATTAGTTTATAGATGGAAATTAAAAACATGCCACGTAAAATCTATCTCCATCATACATTTTCGAATATTCTGCGGGACAGATATAATGTTATTACAACATTACTATATAATCTCGTAAGTACAGTACTGTGATGAGCGTAGTTAGCGCGCAGATTACAGCTCGGGCGATGGCGACCTAATAGGATCGCGTCCGCACCGGTAAGCGCGCGAACAAACTCGTACGGTTATATGAAACTCACTTGTAAGGGTTCCGTAGTAAACAAGGAACCCTTATAGTTTAGTCATGTCCGTCTGTCTGTCCGTCTGTCTGTCCGCGGCTTAGCTCAGAGACGGGTAGTACTAAAAAGCTGTAATTTGGCATATGTATACATATTAATCATGCCGACAAAGTGGTAAAATAAAATCAAGATTATTTTTTTTTAGGTTGAGGTACACTAAAAAATTTTTTTTTCTTGATTTTGACCTGCCCCTGCACGTAAAGTGGGGATGTTGGGATAAATTCATCCCAGCTACGGAACCCTTCATTGGGCGTGAACCGACACGCTCTTGGCTTCTTTTACTTTGACGGTTTTTTTTAGTAAGGTTTTATAGTTAGTTTTATACGAGTACATCATGTTAAAAAAGTACAGGAGGTTTAAGGCAGGTTGCTAAATAATGTCGCGTGATGCCCAGCTCTATCAGCTTACGTGGGCAAGTCTTTTGAGTTTTGCAGGTTACAGAACTGCAAAATTATATTTCATGGTTTAAACTGTATAATATGCCATGGTTGCCTCTATCTGGAAACTAACCTCATGATATAATCCTTTTCTGTATCCGAGGATGCCGAGGGAAGTCACCCGCATCATTTCGCACCTTAGTTAATACTCAACTTTTCTTCCCCTTCAGATCATCAAAGAGTGAAACGTCGTTAAAACTTCGCCTTTTAATAACTTTTAATGTTAACGATGTAACAACAGTCAACAACAATATCATCTTTCGTATTTTAAATCTCTCGAACACACTCATGCTAAAATATAAATAAACAAAAAATATTCCTTTCTAATTCCCACATCCGAACGCTCAAGTGTACTCGTTTGATATTATAATACGGAGTTTCCAGAAACTCGGCCTCGTTACAAATCGGGAAGAAGTTTATCCCCTCGTATTTCCGTGTATGGAGTACCAGGTATTCATAAAGACTCAGCGGCTTATACAAAAACGTGGTAATTCAATGTTGTTTGTTATACATTGCGTCATTTTATGTTTGGGGCTGGCGAACACAATGATCCTCGGTCGTGGATAAGAGTTTTTTTCAATTATTCATTCCTTCTGAAAACTCATTACATTACTTATACAACAGTAATCCGTGGTCTCATTCAATTAACGCCGGAGCCAACCTAATATTCCATTTCCCTATTCTGAGAGAATTTAAGACGAGAGTCATGTCGAGTTTCATTGCATGCCGCGTGTCACAGCGCAAGGACACGACATAATAAACATTAGCTCTCATTATTCGTCGCGAACAATGCGTCTCAGAGCTCATAATTTTTCCTTTGTGATATAACAACAGGTGCGTCGTTCATCCGTCCCGTCCGTGGGACGTACTTTATTAAACATGTCGTAGATATAAGCCGGAGATGATATTGTGTATTAAATCTATTATACACCAGTGGATATTGCGGTCCATTATGATGGGTAGATTATCACAGTAATACCCACAAAGGATCTCCAGGAGTGATAAGGGGAGCTTATGAGCTTATATTATACACACCTATTTTGGGAGTGGAGAATCTTTATTTAAAATGGCAAGTTAAAGAGTCTGAATTATTCATTGCAACATCCTTGTTCGCTGAAAATATCAAATTAACTCGCTTTAGCTCAGTCTTTGTCCTATTGATATTGATCTAGGGCACAGCGTTTTCGCATAACCATAATTGTATCGGTACTCTCTACGGTACATATAATCGTGCCATTAACTTGCGCTGCACAATATCGTCGTGTCGTGACGTACGAACTGATCGCATCGTAGATAGTCGTACACAGTCGCACATAGTCGCACGAACACGGACGTAATTGCAGTTGCGCTGTTTGTATGCTACTCTTTGTTCGCGTGCATCCAAACGGCACTTCAAATGACTTGCTCTATGTGAGAACTTGTTTGTTCTTATTTGACATTGCGTCTCGTTCAAGTAGATGATGAATAAATAAACTGTCGAAAGTAATGTGCAGTTTCGTTCTGTAAAATTCTTAAGAACTTATCCAGGCTTAGTCACGGGCAGTAGGAGCTTACTTGGAAATAGTTTACCTTCTGTGCGTACATTACAGGTTCAATAATGTTCATAATTTCCTCTCAATTTTTTTAAATAACGGGACATGTTTGGCGACGTCACTCGAGACATTTGCTCGGAATGCAGCCCTTGGCAGCGGCCGTCTCGGGACGCTCTCTGCTCGGTGTAGCTGAGACATTTCCTGCGACGTTTAATACCGCGCCTGAGCGCTGCGGCATTATCTTATGCGGTGTGACGCATAGTATTAACTTGATTATATTTCGCTCATACTGTGCTGCTATTTCGTAGGGATGCAAAATACTTAACTTATTGTACTTACGCCGCATTTTACTCACAGAATTATGTGAAAGTGCCTAACGTGTATATGGATTAAGAGCACATGTAACATTACTTCTACCATTGAATATCATAAAAGCCACGGGAAACGTATACTAATTTATATCTAGAGACATTTTCTCATAATGTTCAGTGGGAGCTTCCCAACCTCCCGCAAATAAGAGCAGCTAGTGAACGGTGTGCCAATCTTGTGCTCGTTACGACACAAATATCATTTGCGTCCGTGTGATTGCGAACATTAATTTTTATTGCATGTTACTCGGATAGCTGGTGCGCTTACGTAGGTTTATTAAACGAGTTGCAATTCCAGTTGAGCTTCAGTTGTGCTGGAAGGGAATTGAAACAAAGGGAAACACTATTTGTGGAGCTTTTGGATTGCATATTATCTGCTGAAACTGTTTCGGAGAAGGTTACAGATTATGTGGCGGATAAATCTCTCATTCATATGAATCAGAGTTCCCATTCAGTACGTCTTGTTTCAGTAGACATCAATACTTTCCGCAATAGTTCAGTTTTCCAGCACCTACAAGGAATAAAAATATAAAAAACATTTTCCTAATTTAAAGAGACATTTTCGTAGATTACTTATTTACATTCGTTCGTGTTTCGTTAAAACTTAATAATTTCTTCAAACTTTCCCACTTCAAGTAACACTTGTAAAAGAAGAAAATGGCACGGCACGGCATTATAGCACTAAGCGGGGAAAATTGTGCTTAAAATTTTACAGATTGCTTTCATAGTTTTACTTGAAAGCTGAACAAACAAACTGAGAAAATTGTCCGCATAATTCTGCAACACACACTTGCAAGACGAGCGAACTTCCCCGTCCCTCCGTAACCCGTACGCCGCGCAATAATCTTTTGGATTATTTTCACGATTATTTGTTTTGTTCTCTTATTTTTTCTTCGAGTTGAAAAGAACGTTAACATTCGAGGTTTTGCCCATTCAAACACAATTATTGGAATTCAATTTTCAGACCAATTCTGGATGTCGTGGGGATCGCTGAGTTCTTCGTAATAAGCTGAATGGAGTTATTTCAGCTGCGAAGCAACAACACAAAATGTATATGATGTTTATTTTCTCACGTGAGTAGAAAAGTCCCGGTAAAGTTGGAGACTATAGCACTTTGCATTCATGTACATTATTGCTTCTTGCTCCGAGCGGGTAAACACTCCTTATATTGGTAATTGAGTCTTTCTTTTATGGGATCAGTGAAGTTTCGAGGTTGAAAACACCATGAAAGTAAGTAGCAACATTACCGTAATACAAGTACGTACGCACATACTCCAGGATTTCCTATTTTACGTTAGTTTTAAGAGTGAGCTTCGTTATTTGGTTATATTTATGAGGTAATTACGGGTTCATTTGTATGACACGTTTATCTCTTCCCAATTCTTAAAGCCCCAGTGTGAATCAGTTTCAATTCGCTGCAGGTCACTAAACCGGTAAAGAGTTCCTTGTTGCAGTATAAAGGATTAGCGATACGACGATGTTCTATAGTACCAAGTACGTGTTGTTGTTTGGATTGCTCGATATGTAAGACTACTGTCTATCTTTGTGTGTAACAGATATTATTATTATGGGATTGTTTGTCTACAAAGTCATCATCTGCCTAGCCTTTTCCTAACTATGTTGGGCCCCAAAGCTGTATCCCTTAAGTCCAAATTGGCTTTAGTATGGCATTGTACAGGAGCAGCTTGTTGTCTATACTCAGTGTGGAGTTTCTACGCAGGAGCCATTGTAAACTTCTGTGCTTCATGTTAAGTTGATCACTTAAGAGCGTTTATTCTGAAGGTGGGCAACGTCGCAAATAGATGTCAAATATTTCACTGTTTTGATTAATTTAGCAATATTACTATTGGAAATAAAAAATGTGGCTAGCGAACTAGAATATTGATTATGAAATGCAATAATTAATATCGTAACACTGAATGTTTAGATAAAGATGTAAAAAAACTATTTGGAAACTTTCCAAATGCGTTTTTTACACCTAACATGGGTACAACATCAAATTCAATGTTATAATTGCAATTCATTATTAATATTCTAGTTCGCTAGTTAGCCACATTTCTTATTTCTATTCAGTAATATTTCTATATGAATCAAAACAGGTAAATATTTGACAGCTATTTGCGACGTTGCCAACTTTTAGGATAAACGCTCTTAATGGCTTGAATAATGAGCTTTCCATGTGAGTTTTCGATCAAGCTTTATGCCCAGATATTTTACAGCGACGCTTTGTGGTAGTTCCTGATCACCTACGTTGACAGGTGGAGAATTTCCTTGGCGGAGTGTGAATGTCACATTGACAGATTTATTGGGTCTGTTTTTAATTCACAATTTTTTTGCTCTGTATGATTTCCACACAATTAAGCCCTTGTTGGAGAATTACAAAGGCAACTTCTTGTGAGGATTCTTGTGACTGTCGAGGATAGCTGTATTGTCAGCATAAGTTGTAATGGTCACATAGGAATTTTGAGAAAGATCTGCTGTATATATTGTGTATAATTTAAAATTGATGACGCAATTAGCTCTTTGTTCCCACTTACATTATTTAAAGAACAATGGTACAATGAGTGCAAGTGAGTGATAGGTACGTACGAAGCGTGTACGTGTACAATTACAAACGGATGCATTGTTCTCGACTATATATTTGAACACAGCGCACGTTGCAGGCAGTACACGTGATACGCACCTTGCGACCAAAAATTGACGACACGGTTGGCGCAGTGGCTGAGCGATCGACTGCTGCGCAACGTGTCGCGGGTGCGATCCCCGCACGGAACAAATATTTGTATGATCTGCAAGTAGTTGTTCCGGGTCTGGGTGTTAGTGTATGTGAGTTTCTATGTTTGTACAAGAAGAAATTCTTAGTGTGGGGCAACGTTTAAAAAAAAAAATGTGACAAAAATAATTTTATCATTAGTTCTCAGACAATCGACTAGGTGCGCTTACTTCATATACCCCTGCAAAATTAAGACAATGTTGTTATAATTACTGCCATGTTTATCTTTATTAACTACATATGTATAACATAGGTTGTCATAACATTCTGTTTGTTTTCGCGACCTTTAGCGGCGTATGTACACTCTACTATAGCTGTGCGGAGGACACACGTAGTTGTAACAACATTATGTTACAACCGACACCTTGTAACCGATCGCGGACGTGACGCGAGCTCAATGTAACTGAGTGAACTTGACTCGTCCGAAATATGAGTCTGAAATATAAATTCGTAGGTGTTTATCTATTATATCCACGTTAAGGGAGGGTTTTATTTGTAAGTGCTCTTTAAATAAGGTGGAAGGAATAGAGAGGAAAAAGGAACATCTATTTTTGTAAATCATGGAGAGCTCGTTCTTTTGTATCTGGATTTCTTGAACGTAATTTCATACAAGCATTGAGTACGTATTTAATTGCGTAGGTTCCCAAACACTGTCCATAGTCTTCTTTCCGCATCTTCTCGTTCTACATACCGCAGTGTCTCAAGATGAAATTTTTTGACTTGTGCGTGTTGTCAGTGATAACCTATCGCACTGAAACGTGGTCGCTTAAAATGGGCCTTATTAGAAGGCTAACAGTCACCCAAAGGGCAATGGGGAGGACTATGCTTGGAGTTTCCTTACGTGATCGAATCGGAAATGAAGAGAACGCAGGAAAACCAAGGTAACCGACATAGCACGAAGAATTGCCAAACTTAAGGCTCGTGCAGACCAGCGCGACGCAACACCGGTTATTGTTATACCGTACAGTTTTCTTATAAATTGCATTGTTCTAGTCGCGTCGCGCCGTCACATCGCCCTGATGAGCACGAGCCTTTATGTGATAGTGGTGGTGACGTTGCTCGCAGAACAGATGGCCGATGGGGCCGAAAGGTTCTGGAGTGGCGACCCCGCGTACCGGAAGACGTAGCGTTGGAAGGCCTCCCACAAGGTAGACCGAGACTTTGTGAAGGCTGCAGGAATCCGCTGGATACGGGAAGCACAGAACCGGTCGAAGTGGTGGTGCTTGGGGAGGCCTACGTCCAGCAGTGGACGTCTTTCGGTAGAAATGATGAATGACGATTGACTAATATTTTTACCCGGAATCTAAAAAGGAGGAGGTTCTATGTTCGTCAGTAAGTTTTTTTTATGTATATTCATCGATATTGTCGTCAATTGCAGAACGATTATGAATAAAAAAAAAAAACAAATTAAAAATATTTTTCTAAATAGGTCCACAATTGACGACAGTATCGATGAACATTGTAAACAAAAAAAAAAAGCTGAACATGTTCAGTTGTAGATATATTTCTTTTGTTCTAAAGATTTTAGAAGAGTTCCTTTTTTAAGTCGGATAAGCATGATAGGTAAAGCATGAAATGCCGCGCAGCGCGGTTCCTTCTACAATTAATGCCTAATATATTGTAAGTAATTGTAAAGTAAGTCTTATCGTGACTGTAACATAACTTTTATCGACAACAGTAGGTACTTATGCATACAATCCAGGGTATGGGTAAGGTACGCCCATGGTTACAGGCCATTTTCATTTGCCAGGGCAAGGGGCAAATGACTTGTAAAGGGAGTCCTCTATCATCCAACATGTATGTAACTTCTATATTGAGCCGCGCTAACACGGCTCTAGTATTTACCCGTATTTTGAACAAGTGTATTCTGTTAAAAGGGTCTTTGTAAAATATTTTTCTTTTGTAAGTCGCCGCCGCCGCCATGCCAGCGGTGGTCCTGCGACAGTTGACAAGGGAGCCTACACCTCCACCCCGCCTCGCCACCCTCGCCTTAATTAAACTGTACAAAATTTGTTCATAAAACATTTATGTACCTTTTATGAAATTTTCTATTCAACTAATCAACACTGCGAGCGATACCTCGCTTCTAATAATATTACGGCAACAGAGTGTTTGTCTTTACGGAGAACGATTTTTCATTATAACGCGATTGCTACGTGTTGCTTCTGTTTCTTCTATTTGAGCAGAGGTGTTGAGAGGTTGATGGGAGATAAACAGGAAGAATCATGTCGTGTGTGTGACACAATCATTTGGGAAACTGTTACGGCGCCAAGAATTCCAAGTATACGTACTTATCCTTGTTCTGGGAATATATATAATAATAATAATAATAAAACCCGCAGGGCAGCATGTGGCGAGCTGTTGGGCAGTAGCGACCCCACGGACCCTATCTCCCGGGAGAAATCTCGTTCCTCATCTCTGGCTTGCCTTTGTTGGCCGGCTGGAGTGAACACTGACGAGGAACAGAGCTCCCACCTCATTCTTGCCTTAATTGGCCGGCTTGAGTGGAGATTCGCAAGAGCAAACGTGCTCGGAGGAAGGAAGAATTCCAGTAAGTGCTCGTAGGGATCTTGACCATCTTCCGGGCTCTGGGATTGTTCTGAAAGCCGTGGAATACCTCTCCACTCCTCAAGCACCTCAGGACATGTTGCCCCCTTGTCGCTACGTCACTATGTGCTAGCGACAATTTCGGGGGCCCATTATTGAGTGTGCAAGTCACCCCCTGCCATTTTTCCGTGTACATATAAAACATTGATCAGGCAGGGGCCATAGTCCTCCCATAGTTCCAGGCCACCAGTCAACTTTAGCCACCCAAACCCATAGCCCAATTTATTTTGTTTCCATGTTCTGCAATAGTCCTGCACCAACCTGGGGCTGTCCTTGGGTGCTCTTGCGTAGTGCATACAGGCATAATCGTCGATTGGTGCCTAAATACATAAAAATGTCTAAGGGGCCTCTGCGAGTTGGCTTCGGCCCCTCGTACGCCTTCCAAAGGTCCGGGACTCCAGGGTCCCGAGAAATGTCAATGACCAAATAATAATAATAATAAATGTTTATTCACAACCCTTATTACAGATGGTCTTCCTTAATCTAAGGTATACATCGCAGTGACTTAAAAAAAAACAAAAAAAAGGAGATTGGACATTGCAAATTACATTGAGTACTGTAGCTAGGGCTTAAGTTTGGCAAATAAAGTGTTGTAACCCTGACTCCGAAACTAGGCATAACCTGTATCTTCAGAGCCAGTGATTCCTTCTTGGGGTCTTGTCAGCCGTTACAATGCTAAGCAGTTAGGTAAACAATAAAAAATATGCAACAAAGATGTAACAAAAGTAAATGTAAAAGGGTTATCTACTAGGTAACGAAATGAATATAAATGAGAGGTGTATGAAAAAGAGGTGTTGCCATAGGTGTGTGTGAGTGTTCGTGTATGTGTGAGTTTGTGCGTTTGTGAGGGGGTGTATATTTGTGTGAGTGTATGTGGCGGTGTTATGTGAGCTGAAATAGGAGGTAACGTGTTATGTAATGCGGGTGAGTAATTTTTCAGTTTCGTCGTATGTCAAATTTAGCAAGTAATAGGTAACTTTTTTTTAAGGTTAAATTGATTTAATGTGTGTATTTTTATTGATTTGTTCAAGCTGTTGTATAATTTGGATGCTAAAAAAGAGTATTGGCGTGTCGCGAAGCTTGTATTAATTTGATTATAATTACAAATGGGTTTCCCGCTACGGACTGTTCTATTTTTAATATGTGGAAGAGAGGCATGTTTTTTGAGTATTATGCGTAGGATGAAGAGTTTCCTTACAGAGAGACAATTGCAGTCTTTATATAGTGTCAGTGTTGGGTATCGACGAGGTTTGTGGTTTGTCATTATTTCATTAATGTCACATACGGCGTTGGAGCCAGAATCCTGAACGTCTTCTCAAAGCTGCTTTGCTCGACTCAAGTCAATATTCAAATCACCAACGCTCAGGCAATTCTTGGTGCAAAGCACATCACTAGTCTTTTATTAATTACTATCACCGATTTTAAAGAAAGTGTTTCCCAGCGGCCCTACTGCGATGACGGGGGGTCGTGGGTCGCGGGGGTCGGAGGGGGTCTATTGTCTCATCCAAACGCGCAGAAGGTAATTTCGGTGAGAATTGCCTTCAGGTGTTTACCGGTCTTTAATGGGTTTCTTTTGTGCCACCTTCGCAAACAGAATGAGGATAAATTACTTATTATGAAACACACACCAGCTAATGGCACTCGCGGAGACACCGTGTGTACTTTTTTTATGTTTTTCTCGAAAAATACACTTGAGTTTGACTCCTCATAGAGTTCCAGCACTTTAATTTGGTGCCTTTTTTCTCAGACTCATGTTCAGTAGCAACAGGCGTGACTGTGGTCAACTGAAGTCTTCAATGTTAGTACGTGGAAAGTGGCTGTTTCTACGTTTCCGATTCAATTATTTAGTCTCGGATCCGATTATTTTAAAGATATAATATCAATGCTATGTTTCCACTTCATAGCCAAGTTCAACAAACGAACTACGAATATAATGTCGCAGCCGTCCTCATAAATAAATGATGTGACTGTAACTGCTGTTGTACGATGTTCGCTTGGTTTTCAAAAAGGAATACTTTTTGAAAACCAAGCGAACTCTTGCGAGCTCATTATGAAGCGTATTCTTAAGGATAAGTGTGCTAGAGATGTGGGGCAGAGATTAGCATAGTTAGCAAGATGTATCGCGTTCCAACTCTGCGCCCACAGCGCGAGCGCTGTAATCACCGGCCCCGGTTCGCTGCGTGTGCATGTGCATGCCATGCACTCTTTTATATTACACCAAACAGATAGATCAACTGCCATGAGCCTGCCCAAATACATCCACAGTAGTCATCCAACTTCCAAATTGAATGAAAGCACACATCAAGCGTCATTTAATCTGGTTCGTATAAATTCCTTTCAAGCAGCACGTCTCACGAACATTCTGAAAAAGGCTCGTTACGGCGAGTAAATACCCCAACACACTCAGCCGTAGAGCCGGTTATCGCACACCGTCCGCACCACGCCCGCACCGCACGGTAGTTGCCGGAGCAACGCGCTAAATAAGTAGCCTTTTGTAGTTGTAATGGAGAGCGGATTGAGACTCGCCGGGAGCGGCGACAGATTAACTTTGTCAAGTCGACATGCTCGCACGTGTGTTGTGCCATTTATACATATCATTACGCTTTCATTAAATTGTTTTGTGTACAGTGTCACACGAGAGCAACTTCAACAGAAGATTTTAATTTTCTGGAAGTTGAATAATTTTCTTACCAAAAATATATGCAGTTAGTCGTCTTTTTTCACAGAATATAAACTAAATCTGCTGGTTATTTTACACGTATGACCATCAGGTTACCAATGGTTTTTAGTGTTCACTGGAATTGCTATTAGCTATCACATGTAGTTTTCAATATCATTCCAATCTCTATTTATCCGCTGGCAAAAGTATCCAACACAAACGTTTAATACCCTTATTTTTATGTAGGTTTAGGGTTATGAGGAACAGGTTGTAAAGTTCACTCATCCACCATAGAAAAGGGAGGATCCTCCGACCAGACGGGGTGTCGTGTCTGGCGGGCAACTGCCCAGAGGTTGAAGTCGGGAAGCTTGTATATTATGTCCATCGCGCGGTAAAATCTAATTGCGCGATGCAGGATTTGTGTGACGTCAGGATGTTGTGTGACGTCAGGTCTTTGATGCGTAGTTTGCATGTAGCGATGTAGATGCCGCTACATGACTCCCCTCCGGGCAACTGCCCAGAGGTTGAAGTCGGAAAGTTTGTATATATGTCCATCGCGCGGTAAACTCTAATTGCGCGATGCAGGATTTGTGTGACGTCAGGTCTTTGATGCGTAGTTTGCATGTAGCGATGTAGATGCCGCTACATAGGTAAGTATTTTCCGACGGCTCGAGCTTAACTATCAGTATCCCCGGCATGGCGCTCGGAGACTACGAGTGCCGCTTTGGCGCTCGGTGTCCGCCTCCCACTGCGTTACTATAGGGCCATTGCACATCATACTTCGTTTGCGCGATTGTGGATTGGGGACTTTTTCATTGCCCTTTGGTGTTTCGTGTTGTATGTAGCCGGATATACACTAAAGCCCACTTCCACCACGAATCACTAACTATGTTTAGCGTCGAACGTAGGTATATACAACATTGTTCTGTTTCTGTCTATCGTTTGAAGATGACAGAAATAGAATGATGTCATAAGTAATACGTTTAGCGCTAAACACGTTTATTGATTTGTGGTGCCACCGGACCCAAGTTGCATTAATTTAAAACCTATCTGATACATGTTTCCAAACCAGCAATCATCAACTCGATTTTTTTAATATTTATGAATTGGTGTAGACATTAGAATCGTTCGGAATAGCTATTCTTTAGCTAGTACTAAGCTTGTGTAGCGTGTGCCTCCAGCTTAATCCTTCAGACGGCTACTGCCTGCGCTCCTACTAAGCCAATAAATTCCAGATTCAGACTTAAAGAGCTCTGGATACGTAAAGTATTTATTAGATGCAATTAAATAAGCATTGAAAACTGAACCGAGCACGAAGATAAGGAATGTTGTTGGTGGCAAAGCTTTACTGAGAACCACAAAAGTAGGAGTAGGGATAAAGGGGATAGAAGTTACTTAAAAATGTTTTGGTAGTGTAAGGATACCTATAAATCTGGGGTTGCGGGTTTGTCCGAAAGGGATATCGCGGCCCCGGCACACAGGCAACGGAAGGAACACGGGTGGGTTTTAGTCAGTTAAAGTCTGACACACCCTCTCGCTCTGCCCAGAGCGGGAGAAGTCATTTGATGATTTCCCATCCTCAAAAAAATAAAAATAATAATGGGTACCTATATATAACAATAAAAAAAGAAAAAAAAAAGTTTATTTCGGAACAATAACACAAGACTAAGTACAGCAAGTAAAACGATGATAGCTGCAAAAATATAAACTGTAGCGCAGCTAACAACGCCCTTCCCCAGACACAGAATGGAATGATGTTCCATGCAAAGAGTGCTTAAAGGTTAATTTAGTTAATTTCAATTTAGAATAATTAATAATAAACAAGAAGAAATAAACAGTACAGGACATATGATTTGGGATGTATTTTGACGTTGAGTTTAATTTAATGGGTGAGTGTAGGGTAAAAGGGTGTGTGACGGTAAAAGACGTGTGCGAGGGTTGTTAGTGGTGTTTGTGGCATGTGGTGTGTGTGGTTTTGTTGGGGTATGTGAGGGAGTGATGAGTATTTTACACTTCCACGAAATTCTCTGTTTCATCATAATTTTGTGATTTTAACCAGGCTTCTTAACCTATGTCTGATACATCGATAATGAATCTGAACCTGCTCACGATTTATCTAAAATCACATATTTACAAGAACCGAATAGTTTACCTATTGTGCTAATTACATAATACTATTATTTAACAAATTCGGCATTTTTCATTTATAGGTAAGAAAGGAGAAAAACTCCAGAAGAAGAAGAAGGGTCAGTAGTCTTAAAATTAGAAACAGTTGTACTACCAGATGTTATATAAAATCAATAATTTCAATATATGTATCCCTCTTTTACTTCCAAACACAGCGAAACGCTAGCGTAGGCGGAATACATGAGCCAAACTGTATTCTGTGACTGCCGTTAGCCTCAATAGGGCTTAGATTCAAACGATGCGTAAAAAAATTGGATCTCTGGATCGACTTTATTCTAAATGGGCACTTAAACAGAGATGGTATTGTTTTCATTAAAAAGCCTAATCCAATCCCTACTGAATATCGATTACCGTATTCACATATTTTTTTGGTCGCAAAAGTCAGTTAGATAAAATGTCAAATATAATCACCGATCCTAATTACCTAAAGCCTTCTAATAGCGATGGTAACATAATGCGGAAGAGGCCTCGCCGTGAATCAATAGGGGGTGGAGACTAGGCTGGTACCAGATCTTTCAATTGATCATTTTATTTTAACGTAAATAAAAAATTACTCGTATTTTTAACCGACTTCCCAAAAAGGAGAAGGTTCTCAATTCGGTTGTATGGTTTTTTTTAAGTATTTTATGTTTATTATCTCATAACTCCGTCATGTATCAATCGATTTGGAAAATTCTTTTTTTATTTGAAAGGACTATACTTTCCGATTGGTCCCATTTTTATCAAAATTCAGTCCCGATGATGGAATCCATGAGGAATTGAGGGAACTCCTCAAATATTATAGGCATACACATAGCGATTTTGGTATTTTCAGCAATGAGTTAAGCATATGCATTCAGAAAGTATCATTTGGTGAAGTGCTATTGATGAAGAAGACCACAGATGCCACCACAATTCCTCAATAAACAGTAATTCAAAGGTGGCGTCTTATGAGCCGATTTTGATTTGTTTTTTCTTATTTGAAAGGATGGCCACCGGAACTACTGAATGATAATTATTTTTCGGGTGGCGATAAGATATCTCGATTAAAATAGTTAAGCGACTATGAAGCACATTCTGATGAAAATGTACCATCGCACTGATCTGAAGATGAAGCAATGAAAAATGAATGAAGCAAGGTACCGGAACTCCATCATAAAACAATGTATCCTAGCCGTGTTTGAGCTTATTGGAATTGCCAGGAGATGCATTCTGCCTATAAATAATTAATGGTAGTATCCCGGCATCAAATTGCGCTACTTGAGTCGTATGCTATGTGTGGTCTTGATTGTCAGAAGATAGATTTCGTAGCCTCGTTATTTCCGTCGATGATCCTGTCGTCGTGTGGTCGCTTTAATAATTTGTAGGCGTCCAAATCTGATAACACTATGCCTTCCAAACTTCTGACACGACTAAGCACGACGTATATTTGCACTTTTGCAAAAAAAAATATTTCCAAGATGATCACAGTTTTTTCGAAGGTAATTTATGAACTGTGACCGCCCAGCTTAATATTAGAGACAGCATACGACGCTCCACATCTCCGTTACCCCTTGCCACCTGGAACGTAGAGCTTGTTGGTGGTATGGGTACACTTTGAAAACTATAAATTTGCATATCTTTTTATTGGATGAGACAATTGCAATTAAACAAAAACTAAATGTTACATCGTGATTTACAGATTTAATAGGACTGTACTTAAATTAAAAAAAAAAAAATCTGTTATATTGTATGTAGAAAAGTTTATTTATTAGTACCATTTTGGGGCAATATCATTGATAGGCAAAAAAAAAATACACCCTTTCTACACTTTCAAGCCAGTTTTGAAAAATTTATGATTACATCTTTATTATTACCTAGATAAGTTTATACCACGTTTTCTATACCAAATGAATAAGATCTTGCATACAAACTGTATCCCCCCCTTTTCACCCACAAAGGGGTTAATTTATATCATTTCACTTTGTCTCACTAAGTAGGTCACAGGTCCTAAGTGAAATGCCTAAAATTTTCAGTGGAATCTGCCCCACGAGTTCGATTTGGTGGGGCAGATTCTACTAGTCTAAAATCTTGATGGATTACTTGCCCCTCTATGTGTAATCTTTGAAAAATCTTTTGATATATTTCCATTATTCGAATGGTATACTAATTTATATGGGGTAGGTACCACAACTAAAAAGTCAAAAATAAAAACTTTTTTACAAAAAAAAACAACCGACTTCCTCTAAAAAAAAAACTTAAAAGTGAAAAACTACTTTAATTTCGGAAGTTGGTGGCAAAAACGAAAATATTTTATACTAAGAATATACCAAAATATACCGTAATATAGTAATACAATAATATGAAACCGATTCATAACTATCCCTAAGGATTTAACTATAAGGCTTCAACCATTTTACTGCGAACCATCTTAATGTATAATACTTTAGGGTTCTGTATTTTCGTTTTTGCCACCGACTTCCGAAATTTAAGTAATTTTTCACTTTTACTCGTAAGTGTATTTTTGTGGAAGTTGGTTGTTTTTTTTTGTAAAAAAGTTTTTTAAGCATTAACGGTGTACTTGTACATTCGATCGAGATTCGATTCGATTCGATTTCGTCGAAAAACCTAGTTTTGAAGAGGAAAGCTAGGTTAAACCCGGGTGCTATCTGTTTCTCGGGCGACTGGACCGGGATCGAACGCAAGCCATCGGAGAGCGCGAGGCCCGCGAGATCGTAGACCAGAGCATCCGACCCTGCATCTGCCTTTGTGTCTGTGTGTCACGTTATTTACTGAGCTCTATGTACCTGAGTATGTTGTAGACAGACTTTTGGATTTTTTACACCTTCCAACGTTTTCTTTTTAAGCTATTTAAAAATATTCAGTGTTAGTCTACCCTCTAGAGTCTAACTTTTTACATCACACAGAATAGTTAAGAATAGAATTCTAATGATAAATTTTCTAAGTAATGGCACGCCTACGTGTAATTAGTACCGTTATTAGACAATATGGTAGCGAAAAAATTCCTTCATGAAGGACATAAATATAATGCCCTTGGCGTCAGGCAGTAAATCAATCAAATTAACATAGGACCGATTACGTTGGTGTTGCCATGTAATTATTAAATCTGCGATGCACGTGACACACACATAAGTTGAGTAAAAATGTGTTTGCGTAGAATTCTTTTTTTTATAACTAATTCCTGTGGTATTTTGGCAAGACTGAGGTTTTAACACTGATCAAGAGCCACAGACAATTATTTTGTCTAATAATTATAATATGAACTACGTGATTTAGCCCACCACGCAGTAAATGTCCCCGGTATACAGCAACGCCATAGCAGACGACAACTATGTCGTAGCAGACGACAGATACGCTGCAGCAGACGACAGCTAGACCGTAGCAGACGATTATTTAAATGATTAAACTACATTTTTCGCCATCTTCGAAACCTTGAAAAGAGTGTGAGAAATAAATTTCTGTTCACGGCACCATATATATTTTTTTTTTTATACTTCCTTGAAAAAACAGCAAAGTCAGTAGTCGGAAAATTTTACTCTTATTTTTATCTATTTCTGGAAGCAGCAACTCATGTTGAGCGATGTACGTGTAATAGAAAACTCAAACTCAAACTCAAAGCATTTATTTCAAATAAACCAATTACAGGTACTTTTGAATTGTCAAGGGGTCGGTCAGTCAGAAATATGAAGCTAGTTGCCCATTCCAACGCGTAGTAGGTAGGAGAAGAACGGGCAAGAAACTCCACGGACACTCTTTTCAATCAGACTATTTTTACAAAATATTGGTTACATCATCCATTTTTGTAATTATACATGTGAGAACAATGTAAAAAGACGTGCACGTTAAAAGCGTCAGTACTAAAAATAAAATCAAAAACAATTCAAAAATTAAAATAAATTCAAATAAGCCGTGGCAGCTAAGAGATGACCAGTCCCCACTGACGGCGCCCGTTCACGAACATGACGCATGCATCAGCACCATTTAGCTCAACCATTTTGAAGGGAACTTAACGATCCAACACACACGGCACCACCAGCGAGACATTTGAGTGAGCATGACATACTCACAACCGCCAGGGCACACTCAAGTCAATGAAAGACGTACCCAGTAAATGGTAACTGTAAAGTAGGGACATAGTGCTCACACATGTGCTATGCAATTATATAATACTAAGAGATTGAATTTATACAATCTAAAGATAGTTTTACAATCTTCAGCAGCTGCAACAATATTTTGAATGCTAATCAATTAGTTTATGCGTCCTTGTGGAGCTGGACCAGCGCTGAGCCAAGCATTTTTGTCGTCGATGTAATCCCCCAACTTATAATATGCTTGGCAGCATAGTGTGCGGAAACGCGGCCGGGTCATTACACAACCAGCATAATATTGCGTCCGCAGTGGACCGCTCGGCTGGACGCACACAACGACGGAGGAGGCCTGCTGTGTGCGACGGTGCAGAAGATCCACTCCCCACAATACTGTGTGTCAACAGTCGGTAATTTTCACTGTACTTGTACAACAGCAATAATAGATTAGGTATGTACCAGTGATGACTTGACTGGGCTATACGAAACACATTTATTTTAAAACTAGCAGCGCCCCGCGGTTTCATCTGCATAAGTCTCGATCCCGTGGGAATATTTTAAATTGATTTAATTTAATTTAAGTACCTCTAAATGTTACATTTTCTTAATTTTTTAATGTTGTTTATTTTAATTATTTTTACTTTCCTACCATTTTTCATGTTTTAACTTTGTAAGCTTAGTTTTTAACTTTATTGTGCATGCTGTGGTCTTCTATAGTTGAAGGGGTACACTTACTTAATACCCGATATTGCCCTTTAATTATGTGTCATGTATTGTGTACATCTTTTGTTGGAGATCCTAAATAAATAAATAAATATCGGGATAAAAATATCCTATGTGTTAATCCAGGTTATAAAGACCTATGTGTTTGCCAAATGTCATCCAAATCCATTCTGTAGTTTTTGCGTGAAAGAGTAACAAACATCCATACATCCATCCATACTCACAAACTTTCGCGTTTATAATATTAGTAGGATTAGTAGGATTCAACCGACGAACAGTAAAACAAAAGCGAAAAATAAAAAAACCTGTATATGTAACTATATTCAATTTTGAGGCGGGGCTCCGCGCGAAAGCTGCAATCATTTTACGCTTTAATTTGCTTTTTTGTTTGTTTGGCCCAACCCCTACTTTTCTACCTTTAGGCGTGGATTTTTTTCCAATTTTCCCCGCTCGAGCCCCGAGCGGGGAAAATTGGAAAGAGAGGTTGCCGCGACGCTGGGGCTCTAAGGGCCTATAGGCGACGCTGTGTACACGCGGCTTTAATCTCTATTTGTATTATAAAAAAAGGGCGAATCTGGTCTGTGGGTAATTTTACTCTATGGCCTGACGGATATTCTCGTCGACTAAATCATTCGCATGCAAAAATATTAATGGAAAACACTGCAAAAAAATGTTGAAACTGACAGTTCGCGCACGTCAAACGCAAGTCAACTAAGCTGGTCGTCAGTGCGCGGTCCGCATGTATTTCATTATTTTAAATAGTTTTCTTGTGTAAATCGACAGGAAGTGGTGTTTTTTGGATTACTAAATAGTTTTTACATCGTGGTTGATAATTATTTGCACTAAATAACATCGTATTATACCTATTTTGAACAACCAAAAAACGTAAACAATGGGTCATTGCGAAAAGAGAATTTTATGTTATTTTGTGTTTTGTGTGTGTAATCGCTGGTAAGTGCATTTAATTTTAATAACAAATTTTATAATAATCGTCTAAAACAATATTCTAACTAAAATATTTCGTTTTAAAATATGAGGAAAAATATTTTTACGTAAACAAACGGTTAGTACCTACTCTAATGTCGTAATTTTTTGTGTTTTTATTTTCTGTGTTTGTCTGTAAAAAACCCTGTTCTTAGATAACTTATCTATTCATAAAGTACCCTGCAAAATATCGTGTTTTTTGGAACAGTAGTTTTATCAGAAATCGTCTTATCACTAATCGGCGCAACGGTCGATAAAAATCTTTATTTATCAATTCTAACAAACGCACACGTAATTTCTAAGCATTACAAAGAATCCTTTGTCTAAACACGAACCCAAATCAGTCAACGATAACACCGGAGACGTAAGCAAAAAGCTCGAGTGTTTTGTTTATTTAAGTGCGGTTGTAAATCTGTCACCGCGGGTGGTCGTCCGGTACTCAGCGGGTATGGCACACGCCGCGCGGCGGGCCGGGCGGGCCTCCAGTGGTTAAATAGATCCAACAACCGAATTATATAAGCTTTTACAACAAAAAACATCCTCAAAATCAGACTACTCTGTAAAAAACAGTTTTACACCAGATTTTGAGCTATGTATTTTCACGGATACGTACTTTGTAGGCACTTTTGAACGTCAAAAAAAAAAGGTTTTAAAGGTATTACTTTTGCCTTTCCTGTATATTACGACGCTAGCCGTCCGGATTCCGGCTCCCGTGAGATTACGTCGCAGTCATTCGAGCGACCACCCGACCATCTGGAAAGACTTTATATTAATGATATACCTTCCATACCTTCTCGATCATATCTCACCTATTATGACGTGTGAGATTAACGAAAGTGAATAGAGATATTATTTCTAACTACTACTAAAAGCCGAAACTAGACCAAAACTATTCGTGACTAGTCCGAAACTAATCTTTGGATGTAGTCGTGCCTGAGAGTCTGACAGAGCCGTCTGTTAGTTATCGCAAACATGAAAATAAATAAATAAGTACAAACAGCAATAATAAAATTACATGGAGCAGGAAAGCAAAAGCGCGAATGAACTGCACCGGAATCAATATTATTTTACACAAACTTTTTGAAAATGTTTCATTCCTGCAAAACAAACTCAACATTACCAACAAGCAAACGAAACACAAATAATAAAATGCATTTTATTAATATTTTGTTTACGCACGCGCTCAATATTTACAAGCTCACTACAAATGAAAAACTTGCTGCTCTGATAAATTAGACACAAAATACTCGCAATAACAATTATGAACGTATACAACGCATTTGTTCCGCGACACTGCGCCAGCCAATCCGGAGTATTACTAGACAGCTCGCAGCCGATATGTTAACCGACCAAATATTTTTTCAGCTTTGAAAACGTACCAACAATCCAATAAGTAAGTCTGTTTATTACTTTTATATTTGGACGGTAACTCCCTATGGTATGCTTAGGCGTATTCTGTATCAATAAGTGTCTTTTGGAAATAGACGTAACTACGTAACAGTCCTCGCATAAAAATAAGGTAAAGATAACAGTAGAAGGTTCACGTTTAAAGGACGATGCGAGAAAATGCCCCCCAAACCTTACACCGACCAACAGATTTAAAATGTATCTCAGTCAAACCATCTTGGTAAGGTGATAAATTTTTACTATGGCGACATCTCTCAAAAATACGGGATATTCCTAGAAAAACATGTTTAAATGTCGCAAAGGTTATGTTAGGTTAGGTTAGGTAAGGATACTGGGCGTCGGCGGAGGGCGGATAACGCCCTCTTCCAGCCCCCCTAAATGGGTCCAGGGGCGACGGACTCGGGGACGTCCGTCACCCCCCATACATCAGGACCCGAGGTGACGGCGCGTAGTGTTCCACGCGCGCCCCTCTTAGACGTCGCGGGGGGAGTCAAACACCTCACTCCCCCCCCCCTGACCCGAGGAGGCCCGCGGTGGCAAGCCGGCACCAGCCGGGGGTTGCGGAAGATTTCAAGTTCCCACGACCCCCGGCGTAGGTGTGAGTTGGAACACCGGGGTGGTTTTTAGTCAGTAAGAGTCTGACAGACCCCTCCGCCCGCCCCAGGACGGAGGACATCCATGAGGATTCTCCACCCCGAAAAAAAAAAAAAAAAAGGATAGGTAAGGATAAGTTTGGATAGGTAAGGATAGGTTAGCCGAACCGAAAAGTTTTTTAATATTATGAAAAATTCTCATCGATTTTGCAATGGAATAAGACAGTAGGTCTTTTTCAGGATCCTTATAAACATATTGACATGTGTCATATGACTGTTGGAGGGGGGGGGACGGGGCCCATACAAAATTGCCCATTGTCTTTTGAGAAAGACCTGTCACAGGACTTAAGATAATCTCGAACTAAGTGGAACACCCGGATGCTTACTAAGTATTTTATCGTTTATCATTTCTTTAACTTTGATTTGAAAGATTTCACTAGGTACATAATTATTTAAGTAAGTACCTATGCCTGTTTTGGGTATTGTCTTGAGTGACCCTTTTGCCGTTCCTGTCCTGGCTGCTCGAGTCCACGACAGAATTCCTCCCGCCGCCTCATGAATACAGAAGCAGAATACAATGCGAAACAACAAGCGTTTTATTTTTACTGCGTTTATTTACAAACAGCCTTAAAGACGTTGTAATTGAACGGCTCCGTGGAATAACTGCCTTCATGAAACAAAGGAAGTTTCTGTTTGTTGAAAATGTAAGAAAAATATTCGATTGACTGTTTATTTTTGTATGTAAATGGAGGAAGAAAAGAACACGCGACATCGAATGGAAGGCACTGTTTAATATTAATACCGCCTTAATATTTTCTTTGGAAAAATTTGGTCTGTTTACCAGAAACCTTATTCTTAAACCAATATTATCAGACGGCATAAAATTGAGTTCATTCCGTTGGTAACAGAGATAAAGAGTTTTATACGTCTAGAAATAGAAAATTACTTCCGCTACCTACTAATCTAATCAACTCGGTATATTTAGATCCAGAAAGACAGACATTATGATTTGTAGTAGAATTGGTGAACCCGTCAGAAGTTTCAGTTATAGAGTATTCGATTTCCAGACACTTGCCCATTGTTATCCAAAGCGGCATTTCGTAGATATCTTTCAGTGCCCTAATTACTTCAGGAGGCGAGGGTGAACACTGAACAAAGCGTCATACAATAAAGGAGGGTCCTAATGATAAAAGTTGCTTAAATAAAGTACACACACAACATAGAAGCAGAAGAACCAATCTCTACGACACTGTTTGCATTTAACTTAAGAAATAACATTAATATCTCTTCAGATCCGCAGTTACCGTCTTATAGACTTCTCTTATTTTCTTATTGTATGTAGTAAAATACTTCAGATCAGTGATTGTGTGATTAATTGACAAGTAAGCTCCTGGATGTGGCTATTGTTAATTTAGACTACACATACGTCGGGGGTTATTGTTTTAAGCGATACAGCACATAGCTTTTGTAGTGTACATTTCTTGATCCTTCTGCACGTTCACGTCGTATAATGTAAGTGTCATCGTCGGAGGGAGTCTATTAGCTGGAATTAACTCAACTATCCGGCAACAAATTCAATTTGCTTGACGTTGAAGAATTATTACGTAGTCAAACTTTACGACAGCCTCTACCCCGTCTCACTACCTAATATCAATTAGCCGCCGGAGTCAGTAGTTACTTGGTTACATTTTAGCATTGAAAATGCTTTTTCGATCGCTTCAGTAGGGTACCTAGTCTTTCAAGAAAAATGTGACCGGTGGCTATAGCGTTCTCAATTATTAAGATAGAGAAATGAAAATGGTATCAAAAGATGCGTTACTAAAAGGACTACCATATTGCAAAAAAATAATTGCAGTGTTTATATTATTTTTTATAAAAAAAAACTTTAGATTTAATCATTGGATTTAAAAGAAGTGACAAGCTGGATTGGTACTTATATAATTTTTAGTTCACGTAAAAAGCGTGTTTTTTTAAAACTATAATTATATATATTTTTATCTTTTACTTTTTGGTCTAGTATATTTTTCATTTAATTAATAAGTCTAAAGTTAATGAAGTTATGACTTGCCC
Organism: Agrochola lota; assembly: GCA_947364205.1. NCBI lineage: Eukaryota > Metazoa > Arthropoda > Insecta > Lepidoptera > Noctuidae > Agrochola > Agrochola lota. Next base: position 700,103 of record OX376219.1, on the reverse strand, counting down.
GGTTTACTAGTTAAATAGCTACTAAAGAAATCCATTATCCACCTTCTCGCTCCATCATCAGACCCTGAACACCAAGTGAAATCTATTAGACACGTCAATCTGAATCATATGAGCCTAAACTCGAGGGGTTTACTAGTAGTCACTGAAGAGTTCCACTATGTACCTACTGGCTCCTTCATCAGATCCTCAACACCAAATGTAACATATTGAACTCGTGAACCGAATCTTATGAGCCCAAACTCGAGGGGTTTACTAGTAGCCACGAAACAGTTCCACGGTCGACCTTCTGGCTCCATCATCAGATCAGCTCCAAGATGCTAAATTATTGTATTGTTATCGGTCTTTGATACATGTGCAAATTTTCAAGTTGGTGAAAAATCTTATGAGCCCAAACTCGAGGGGTTTACTAGTAGCCACGAAACAGTTCCACGGTCGACCTTCTGGCTCCATCATCAGATCAGCTCCAAGATGCTAAATTATTGTATTGTTATCGGTCTTTGATACATGTGCAAATTTTCAAGTTGGTGAAAAATCTTATGAGCCCAAACTCGAGGGGTTTACTAGTAGCCACGAAACAGTTCCACGGTCGACCTTCTGGCTCCATCATCAGATCAGCTCCAAGATGCTAAATTATTGTATTGTTATCGGTCTTTGATACGTGTGCAAATTTTCAAGTTGGTGAAAATTACTTTGAAAGATTCCGTTATATACACAGATAGATAGATACAGGTCAAGCTAATAAAAGTATATTAAAAACGCCAATTAATTACCGCTTCTTTTAGGACTTTTTTCAAAGAATCTTAAATTTCTCAAAAATTAAAAGAAGATACCAAAAAAATAAAAATTATGATCCTGGAGAATTGAAAGGGCTTCAAAATGATGCCATTCTGTCCGGTTTCGATAGGATTATAATTAAGTGAAGATGGTTACCCCTTTCTGAGACACATTTTTTTAACTCTTCTGATTGAAGCGCCTTAATAAAATAAAGTAATTTGCAATGCGCCGGAAGTTCGTGGAACCATGAGTTCTGTGGATTTTAATGCCATTACTTTAGTTTGTGTTTCATTGCATTTCCATCAAATAGGTCTTTTGTAGTGCATATGATAGGCGTCTTTACATATTTAAATCTCTCATTCAATTATTTCTATTTTACTGAAATGAAATTCATTCTACTCTGAATGCAAACGTACAAGTTGCAATGTTGTACAAGTTTTATCTACTGCACACATTACAATGGACATAGGAAAGTTGTGCAACAAATGTTATAGTTCTGCTGTAGAGAACAAGAATGCAGAGAGCTCGCAGGCTGCCATGCCGGCTACGTGCCTTATATACCACGACATAATACTCATTACATTAACACGAACCTTCAGAACTTCTTTTTCTATGTTACGCTACTTCGTTAGAAACGCTTCCTCTTTGTAACGAATATTATTCATAAATTATATGGTAACTCCAATACTCATACACTAGTTGTGCACGTATTTATTTATAAAGAATGGTCAAAATAATGAAGTCATAAAAAAATATTAGTTTCCTCATGCCCATGTGTATCCAAAAATACTCCATGTATGTTACGCGATTCTTGATAGTTTTTGAGTTTTAATATTTTTTCTTAATTTCTGGGCATGTGAAATCGATCGATTTTTTTAATAAGTATTAAGACCACCTGTGTATAGGTTTACTTAAGAGGCTTACCAACTAAACACATACACGGGATTAACCCACAGTCTTTGACATAATAATTATCGATCTCGCATAAAGAAAAGCACGACACTATTTATTATATTTCATTCTTATGAAGTGGTCCTACTACGCGTGCCGGTCGCAGTAGCTTTTGGGGATCCTCACACTTTATAGTAAATCCTATTAATTATCTAACATACGTTTATATTCTTAAAACCTTTTATTCCGCCAAAACTTTATTATATTCCTCTATGGACTTGCCAAACGCCAGCCTATCTGCAGCATGAAAATACGAATATAAAGAAATACATTCCCGACTTGTACGAGTATATAAAGCTGGGTAATAAAATAAAGTAGTAGCTAGTAAAGCAGCGCAGTTTATCTCAGGGGGTTAGCGACTGCAGTGATATTAAGTTGAGAAGTTATTGCGACTCAGAACTTGCAGCAATAACCATGTTCCAGGAATCCTATACATTAAGTTTTGACGGTAATCGGATCGCCGATAAAGAGGAAGTACTTTGAGAATAGTGCGCTTTTCTCAAGTGTAGTTTGTAGTCTGCGAGGCTGCGGAACTCACATTGTCTAAGGAATTTATCAAAATGTGGGTAGTTCAACATAGTGTAACTTTCAATTTTTGTTATTATTCTGTTAGAACGGAGACTGTTTAGAGAACGCTTTTGTAGTCTGTTATTTGAAAGTTAGGCAAAAGTTCAGTTTAATTTCTACAAGTTTTATGTTGGTTAGAAATATTTTTTACCATATTTTAAAGGGTTATCTTATCTGCGTATCAAACGGCGCTGCTAGCCGAAAGTTTAAAGTCAAGTAACGAGCGTGCCTGGTCATCCGAGCAATTGGGCTAATTGTGGAGGACTCAGCTGCCGCTGACCGTCTTCAGACCCTCGCAATTGAGTTTTAGTTCACAATCGAGTTACTTCTCGGTGTAAATTTAGTTTGTTGTCGTCTACCAATTAGAACTGTGAAACTTACTGATCCTTTACATTGCAACAGTGATGACATTAATCTTCATCGTTAATCTTGTAATACCTACCTCTTTGTTTTAGTAATAATTGAACTTACTTCATAGATAATTAAATGAAAATCTATTTATTTTCGAGCTACCAGTTGCTTAAATACTACAGGTTTTTTCATCCCAAAATGACCAAAGTTTAATTTTTTCTGTATATGTCAGACAGATGTCGATCGAAGATCCCCAAAATAGTTTCTCCTCTTACTATGTAACGCCAAGAAACGAAATAAGATTAGTATGCTTGGAAAATATTTTAGTTTTCAAAAGCAGTTCACAGTAAAGATCTCTCGTAAGCGCTAGAAATATAAACGACGTATCCTCTGAACACATCAATTCATCCGCAACGAAGCTTTTCGTTCAAGAATTTCCAATTAGCTTTTCTGTCCCAGTAGCCGAGCGAGAGCAGCTAGAGTGATGCGAGCGGAGTGAGCGGCGGGAGCGAGCGATGTTTGCACGGCTGAACTGATTCGAGCCTTGCAATATCCTCGCGAACGCCCTGCGCCTCGTCTTTAACATACTGAGAGGAGTTTGAACCGTATTGAACGACTCTACCCAGCTCATAATAAGAATGGCAGTGATGAGTATATTTTAATTTATTACGTTATACGTGTATATTTGATATGTTTTAGTATAAGACTTCGCAAATTCATATTTTTCTCTTTTTGTTCTAATACACTATTGTCTAAATTTCTTTCTCATTTCTCCTTTCGCAGGTCTGCTGGAAGAAATTTCTTAAGAAATAAGCAGTACCTTTGTACTCAAATTATAATTATGTCGTATTTCTATGTATTTTACTGTGTGTACATAAATAATAAAATAAATAAATAAATAAATAAATGGCTGCTTCGGGAAAAGCTAATATAGCTTTTCCCGAAGCAGCCTTTCTTATTCTGGAAAAAAGTTAATACACTGACTTCTTCATTGAAGACGCTTATTGACGATATCACAAACCACAAGGTCTCTATTTGTTGTGTAGTTTATTGATAATTTTGAATTGCGGATTATTTTACATTCTTATTAGGTACCGTCAGATACATAACGATTTCAGAATCAATACCCATTGTATTTTTGTGGCCCCTTTTATAAAAAGAAGGACACCGTTAAAAATAGAATTACCCACATCACACAGATCGTGCTCACCACTTTCGACTGACGACAGCGCAGCACGCGATCGCGCGATACTCTCCACGTAATTCAATTAACCGCTTAGGCCGTGGATTGTAAAATTAAGGAGCGTAAAAAACCTTTTGCTGTCGAGTAAAAATGAGACACTTGACAAAACGGGACCTTCATTAAGGTTATAAATTTAATCAAGCGCTTTGACCTTTTGAGTGGGGGTGATAAAAGCGGCGGCCACGGGTGCTGTTTGTGCTCGCTGACCACAGTACAAACACGGCGGCCGTGTGTCGCATTCCACGCACGTATCGGTCGCTCTAATTACTCACGTGATTGCTGCCCGACAGAGACTGCGGTGCGAGCGGTGAACAGAAAGCGGATTGCTTTTTGTTTCATAAGTATCAACGAGCTACGATGTCCTTGTGTAACTGTATATTGTACGCATAAAATATACAAATACCTTATTAATCTGGGGGCATGGTAGTGCCCCCGTCAAGTCGAGCAAAAACAAAGGCACAGCCGTATCATCTTTTCTCGAAGCCATTCAGGACATTTTCGATCCCCTATAACTTCGTTGTGGATAAAACTAGAAGCCTGACCAAGAGGGCTTAGTATAACTAGGTATACATGGCAATAGAATCTACACACAAGAAAATCTACCTATTATTAGCGCTGTGAGTGATTTATTTAATTAGGACTATTTAGAATAGACATTATTCTTTTGTGATTATGTTGCCGAGCGATGGCCAAGTCATTAATTATATTTATCTATATATATAAAATGAGAAACTGGCTGACTTAATGACTAACTGACATAACAACGCACAAACTACTTGACATGATTACTTTGTCAAGTATTATATTATTTTAATTAAGTAGGTATTGTGAATGTGAGAACTATATGGATATTATTATGTTTTTTTTTCTCTTTCATTTATTTTTTCTTTCACATTTAGTTTTAATGATGGTCTGGCAGTTTTAGTAATTGATGCGGCCTATCCAAATGTCTTTTTTGTGGCATTGTTCGTCGAGATGATCTCCATAAGTTCTGCGTTGAGCTCCACGGTTACTGACTGGACAGGTCCACTCAAATCTGTGTGATTATTTCCTCAAAAGACCATTTCAGACACTAATCTACATGGTTCTCACATGGCTTGACCGAGATTATGTCTGGAATTCAAAAGAGACAGCGACCTCTGAGTTTGTTTCGACCTTCCTTCTCAGAGTAGTCAGATAGGAAACGCCGACCTAATCTAGCAAATTTTTTATATTTTCTTTTAATATGACGTGTAACAAAAGTGATTCCGATATCCTATTTACAGAACAAACAATTTCATTTCATTTCACTGGGACTAGGAACGTGAAATTTTGCACACGGTTTCCTTTCATAACATGTACAGGAGCACTAAGAAGGGGTTTTTGGAAATTCGATCTTTAAGGGGGTGAAAATGGGGGGTTTCATTTGTATGAAAAATCGTATTCCTTGAGTTAATAAACTTGAATCTTGGCACGAATACTAAACGAAGTAAATTATAAAGTTTGTCATTTTTCGTTTCACTAAACTTCCCCCATTTTTTGTTTTACTAATGGGTGATTGGGGCGTATCAAATTTTGTATGAAGGAATTTTAAACTAACTCGGAACTCAGTATAATATATTTAAACGCAAAAATAAAGAATAACGTGTATAAGGGTTTTTTAAAACTCTACCCCTAAGGGGGCGAAAATAGATAGTAAATTTTACAGGGGAGGATTTTATTGCGTGGTTTGATTAACATTAGTATAAATAATTTTTGAGTCACGTTATGGAAACATACCGAACGATTTTTCGAAATTCCACCCCTTGTGGGGGTAAAAATAGGGTTTATAAGAAAAGTCTTATTCATTTCATTAAAAACTTGAAACTTGGCGCGAATTTATCTAAGTAAATTATAAAGTTTGTCATTTTTGTTTTTCTAAACTACCGAGGGATTGAGGGTGTTAAAGTTGTCGCCATGGGATCTGGAGGCAAAAGACATCACGCTCATTTGGGAGTGGCGCCAGGAGGCGAAACGCCGGGGCGTAACTCCGCTGCCGCGAGAAATCACGGCACAGCGGACAGAGCTCCGGCGGGATCTCATGGCGTCATGGAGAGTGCGATTGTCGCAACCCAGTGCTGGGCACGCCACAATTACGCGGCGATAAGTCCCCTCTTTGAGGAGTGGCTAGAGAGGCACCACAGCGTCCACACCTTCCGCTTGACGCAGTTCCTGACCGGACACAGTTGTTTCGGGAGGTTTCTGTTCCGCATAAGGAGAGAGGAACGCCCGGGTGTCACTACTGTGTGGATCGCCCGGAGGACACGGTGGAGGTCTGCCCGGCTTGGGCGGGGCACCACCGTGTCCTTGTGGAGGCGATCGGCGGCAGTGATCTCTCACGTCCGGTCCTGGTCCAGGCCATGGTACGGAGCGAGAGGGCGTGGGAAGCCGTCACCTCCTTCTGCGAAGCGGTAATGCTCGCGAAGGAGGAGGCGGAACGCGTGAGGGAGAGGCAAATTTCACGCCCTCACGCCCCTAGCCGCCGCAGGAGACGAACTGAGTCTGGAATCGCAGGCCGATTCCCGGCCACCGTGGGCGCGGGCTTTCGGACGGTGAGCAATGGATAGCTCGTCGTCCGATATGGACCAGGCCTGGGTCGGCCGGCCCTTCACTACTATAATATAGAGGTATGTAGCGATCTATTGCATAAGCTACGCTACGCTTTCTAAGTTAAATCTCAGGCGGGTGAACGAAAGAAAAAGAGATGTCAGCACAACAGAAGCTGCTAGGACCGACGTCTGCCGGGGTCGCGGGAAAGTCCGAAAGGGATACCGTGGCCCCTAGCGACGTTCAGGCAACTATCCTTCAATTGAATACTTCACGTGGGTGGGTTTTAGTCAGTAAAAGTCTGACACGCCCTCCCGCTCCGGCCAGAGCGGCAGAAGTTATTTGATAATTATTTGATTTAAAAAAAGAGAGTGTTTAAGTTTGTATGGAAGAATGTTTAGGGGTATGAGGAACAGGTTGTAAAGTTCACTCATCCACCATAGAAAAGGGAGGATCCTCCGACCAGACGGGTGTCGTGTCTGGCGGGCAACTGCCCAGAGGTTGAAGTCGGGAAGCTTGTATATATGTCCATCGCGCGGTAAACTCTAATTGCGCGATGCAGGATTTGTGTGACGTCAGGATGTTGTGTGACGTCAGGTCTTTGATGCGTAGTTCGCATGTAGCGATTGTAGTTGCCGCTACAAAGGTCCACTTAGAATAGAATAGAATACAATAGAATAGTTCTTTATTTGCACAGAAAGTAGGTACAAGTTACAGATGTTAAGGTTAAAATGATCCTTATACGAACTACCTTAACTAAGACATGCAAACAGTTTACTTAATATAAATATTATTAACAAATTCAATCAAATCAATACAAGTGTACCATGTCAAGATGAATACCGGTTTTTTTTTTTTTTTTAATACAAAATTGAAGTAGGCAATACAACACAAAATGTCAAGTTTAATAAAATGGGATTATAAATTTGTCAATTTCGAGGTCAATACATTTAAAAAATATAAATGATTTAGTAAAAGTCAGGAGTACAGAGATGTCATATTATCAATTAAATTCTTATCGGTAAAAAATTCGCCAATTGAGTAATAACATTTAGTAATTAATAGATCCGTCAATTTCTTTTTGAAACGTGGAAATGTCTCATTTTTATTACATCGGGTATTTTGTTAAATAAGATCGGACTCATACATATAATATTTTTCTTTAATAGGGCGGTATCGGAACCACTAACAATTAACAAATTTTTATACTGTCCCCTGATTGGCCGGTTTCTATTTTCAGACACTTTATTAAAAGATGCATGTTTGATTTAACAAAAACAGCCACCTCGAAAATGTAAAGTGACTTAACTTGAAACTTGGTACCTATATTAATACTTTTGACAGAAAATAAACAATAATAAGTTATTGGGTTTCTCGAAAATCGGCCCCTAACGGATCAAAAAGAAGTAATATAATTTTTACAGGGAGGATTTTACTGCGTGGCTTGATTAACTTAAAAGTTGGTATAAATAATCTATGAGTTTAATTACCAATGTAAATATCTCTATCGATTTATCAAAATTCCACCCCTTTGTGGGTGAAAAGTGGGGCATACAGTTTGTATGAAAGATCTTATTCATTTGGTTTAAAAAACGTGGTATAAACTTATCTAGGTAATACGAGTAATAAAGATGTAATCATAAATTTTTCGAGACTGGCTTGAAAGTGTAGAAAGGGCGCAAAAAATTTTTTTTGCATCTCAAGGTAATCTATTGGCCCAAAATGGTACTAATGAATAAATTGTATGTATTAAAATAAACATAATATAATCACGATATAACTTTTAGTTTTTGTTTCATTGAAATCATTTCACTTTGCCCCACCAAAGTCACCCCACTGGTCCAGTGTTTCCATTATTCGAATGGTATAGTTATTAACTTGAGTGTGGTAGGTACCACAACTAAAAAGTGAAAAATAAAAACTATTTTACAAAAAGACAAACAACTTCCAAAAAAAAAACACTAAAATAACTTTTTTACTAAACAAAAACCACCGAATTCCACAAAAATACACTTAAAAGTGAAAAATAACTTTAATGTCGGAAGTCGGTGGCAAAAACGAAAATACAGAACCATATAGCATTATACATTATGCTGGTTCGCAGTAAGATGGTTGAAGCCGTTATATAGTTATATCCCTAGGGATATAGTTATAATCGCTATTACGGTACGAGTATATTTTGCTATAAATAATAAGAATAATTATTTTCTATGCGATTATCAATAATATAATAATCGATAAATAAAACTAAGCAGGTTAATTCGTACTAGATAAACAAAGCGAAAACTTCAAAGGGTTTTCGCCGAATTAGGTACATACTTGATTAGGAAGAATGAGGAAAATAACCCTTCGTACCAATCGGGTAATTAATAAATAGAAATGCTGTCTAACCATGAAATCATTAGACTACGTGTCTAATTATTTCATAGTTCCCAAGATTTATGCTTACTATTTTTATTTTTTAGACCAAACGTTAAACAATTTGTAACCCATACAATTTCAATCTCTATCTTAAACCAGTAAGGTGTAAATTCCCTGGTGGATGCAGCGGGATAGTTTTAAAGGCAACCAGTGCCAAGCCTTTGTCATGGACTGGCTTCCTGATGGATGAAACTAATCTATTATTCTGTCTGGCTCATAAGTCCGGATCCGTCTGCCATTAATACAGTTGTCTCGGCATCGTTCAGCATCGAGCGTCGTAGGGCAACATCGTGCGGCATCTTGCAGTGTCGTGCGACTCCCTTGATTGATAACCGAATCCTGTGGATATTTTAAAATTAATTGCCTGCATGTCTGGTCGGATTAGGTAGATGTATGTTGCATCTGTGCCGTTCAGTAAATAACTCCATTTGTTGCTTGTCTTGAGAAATCCATCTGGAGCAGTGGAATTAATTTAGGCCCTTTCCTGATTTGTCGGCGCAGCAGCGGTGCGACATCAGCATGCTCGGTATATGTGGTACCGAAAGCTTACCGAGCGCCTATATTTCAATAGGACGTTTTTGATTAGCTCGGTATGTATGGGAGTGGAGCGGTACAGATTCGTCATACCGCGTCTCGACATTGCATGTTTAGTGGCCGCGGTCCTTTCCTGATTTGTCGGCGCAGCAGCGGTGCGACATCAGCATGCTCGGTATATGTGGTACCGAAAGCTTACCGAGCGCCTATATTTCAATTGAGCGTTCCTGATTAGCTCGGTATGTGCGGGAGTGGGGCGTTACAGATTTGGCATACCGCGTCTCGACATGCATGTCCAGTGGCCGCTCTGCATTTTGCCGAGTAAGCTGGTTGGGTTTAGAAACGTGCCTCTTCACTAGAAAGAATCTGAGGTCTCCTGAACCCTCCGCAACAATTTTTTTTTCAAAGACGCATTTTTTGATATTTTTTTATTTGCATGTATGTATTGGCTTCACTGTATTTTATGGACCGTGTATGAGAAGCTTCCGTTGAGGAGCTCGTGGCTAAGTAATAACAGCCGCATGGGTCGATCCATCAGGTTAAGCTATGCTTGCCGGGGTTGGTTTGTGGATGGGTGACCATCTTTAGATACCGAGACTTCACCGTGCCTCGGAAAGCACGTCAAGCCGTTGGTCTCGGCTGATATTCGTGGATCTTTGACAGTCATTAAGAGTCGTCAGAAGCCCGAAAGTTTACTTACCAGTTTAGTTTACCAGTCTTACCAAGGGGTATCGTATTACCCAGTTACTGGGTTGTGGAGGTCAGATAGGCAGTCGCTCCATTTAAAATACCGGTATTCAGCTGCATCCGGTTAGACTGGAAGCCGACAACAACATAGTTGAAAAAAGGCTAGGCAGATTGATTGTATGAGAAGCTTCTAATTTTTGCGTAAAGATGTCTCCATGTAGAACGCTTCTGCAAAATATCATCACAGCTAGAAAACGCCTAGCTTCCGATAAAAAAAAACGGAAGTTTTAGTTTAAAAAAATACTACTTATTTACGGAATCAAAAGCGAGCCTAGCGAGCTTGAGACTTGGGAACCCCCCTTGGACAGTCTCTGTTTGCTCGCTTCGCTCGCTCACTAGACCCCACCATCCACTTCGAACCTAACCTGTCTGAGTCGGGGTGCCTCAAGTCCCGACACATCTCAAATTAGTAACAAGGCAATGAGAACTTAGGATGCAAGAGCGAGCAAAGCATGCTCGGGACTTGGAGCACCCCAACTCGGACAGGTTAGGTTCGAAGGGGACGACGGGGGCACAATTGAGCAAGCAAAGCGAGCATATGAGCCCCCGTCATTTCCTTCGTGTTAGGTTCCTTTAAACCCTGCAGACAAAAATACGAGCCCCGCAAAGTGGGGCTCTGTCGACTACTTCAAAAATTTTATATTTACACATTTAGTTTAAATTTTACCTTGACCTTCGAGACGTTTGACATTGACCTGGTAAATGTATCTTCTGTGAACTGGTGGGTGCTTTCCTTCCTTCTACCTCCCTCTAAATTTCATTTATCAAATTTTTTATATGAGAATATGTTATATTAAAAATCGTTTATGTAAAACAATCTATGTATCTCCGGGGGGGAATCGACAGTTAAGGTATGTACCATTCCGTAGCAGGCGGCAGCAGTAGGCGACGTGTCGCCGCGACACGGCTGGTTTCTATGTATTTCTATGAAACCGACGTGTCGCTAGCTACGGAAGGTATTTCCACCTGCTGCTGCCGCCTGCGGTCGGCTACGGAATCTCTTTAACATTACTTTTGACTAGCTTCTACCCGCGACTTCGTCCGCGTAAAATTTCGGTCCCCGACCGACCGCGTCAAGTCAAAGTCAAACAATTTATTTCAATTAGGCACATAAAAGGCACTTATGAACGTCAAGTTTACAAAAAATAGAATTGATTCTAGTCGCCCCTTCCAAAAGGTAGTTTTCGTATGGAGAAGAATGGGCAAGAAACTCCACCGTTACTCTTTTAAAATGTTTTTACAATATTTTGCATACATTAATTATATAATTATATGTGAAGACGATGCATCTAGAATAAGATTACTATACCACGATAGGTAAAAAAGAATGAAAAATAAAGCAATTACAGATAAATTAAATATGTGACAGATACATGGTGCTCACATATTTACAAACATTGTAAAATTATATGATATTCCTAACATTTTAACAAGTAATACTAATAAGTCAGTGTGTGAGTTCAAGAAATCACAGAATGTAAAAAAAATAACAAATACATAATTAAATAAGCAACCAGTTTGATTTTGTCTTTTGCGTCGCATCCCATCGCCCGCCCGCACTATTACTTCGTCTTCGCTTAGCGTTCTTTCAGCCTTTTTTTTTTTGCTAGGCTGGCCTCGGGGTTCTAGTGATATCCTATAACCTGCCTCAAGAATTGGGCATTCCAATGCAAAAAGAATTTTTCAAATCCGTTTGGTAGTTCCGGAGATTATAGCCACACATACAAACAAACATTCAAACAAACGAACAGATTTTACCTCTTCAATATTAGTATAGATAATATAAATATAAGGATGACGCTTCTAACGTTTTTTTTTTCCGTAAACGAATATAAATGTAACAAGCTAAGGTATCTTCATCACTCGAACTCAAAGACGACATTATTTCGCGACGACCGCGGCACAAGCGGCTCTGCATAATTTTTTGCCGACTAGTGCGTAGATGCAAGCGACGCGGTATGTTTTCAGCATCCGAGCATGCGGATGTCACACCGTTGCTGCGCCGACAAATCAGAAAAGGGCCAAATACTTTGGAACGCTCCGTGTGACTATACAAATGAAAAGCAAATGAGTTCCCTGTTTGGAAGCAATACATCTATTTGTGGGTTGCAATTCTAGTTAGCACTCGTAGGTACAGGTTTGCAGGTAAGTACCTACATTTTACTTGATAGTATTTAGTTTACAGTGCAGCTCTTATATAGAGTTTAGTTTTTTTTTCGAATATTGAGAATTATTAAAACAGAATTTAATAACATATAAATCAAATATCAATTAACCAAAGCACTCTCGCCAATTAAATTATCTAAACGAATGCGTCGCTTGGATGCGGCGGTCACCTGTGACCCACTGCATAATCGGTGTGACCGCGACCGGCGCTGTTGATCCCTCCCGTTGGCTAATATAAAATGTTTAGCGCGCTGATTGGCTGATTGCGCGAGCCACAATGCCTGACCGCGCCAAATGAATGTGCTACGGCGCAAGTTGTGCCACACATCAGGCCAGCATCACCAGATTAATCTAATTATTTTTTTAATTAGTGTTAATATTACCGACGAGGCTCTGCCAGACTTATTAGGAAAGTATAATAAATGAGGACTGACGAGTAGCATGTTTAGCGGCTATGCTACATACGTTTACGCTAGTCGAGTCAAACAATATTTATGTTTCTTATACTAGCAAACTGCGATAGACTGAATAAGCAAATGAACCTATTGTGTCTTGCCGGAGCAAAACTAAAATAAAATATTCGTTGCGCCAGGGTCGATCAGGCACAACAGGGATGATGCCTGGGTAAAAAAAATGAAATTCTAATTAGTCCGTCAGTCAGATAATAAAAAAATATTAGACACGTATTTTTTGCTTTATCATATTAATAAAAAACTACTTAGATACAACGCATTTTAAGTTGGGGAGTGGGGGTCGATACGTCACCAGTACGTATAAAATCTACATACTCGTGACATCATAGCACATTTTACCTCAATGTATCGCCGTAATCACGCCGTAATTACGTAAAAAAGAAAAAATACGTACCTATCGAATATTTTTTTATAATCTCAAAGACAGACAAAATGTTTTTTTTTTGTCATCATCCCTATTGTAGGCTTTAGACATTTTCCATGACTTTTTTATGATTGCGCTATTTATCCACTTCGTTCTATAACTCCGAGCTTCCGCCGATGTATTCGCCGATGTCTTGTGGTGTGCATAGATATAAGAAAGAAGGAGATATGCCCGGTAGTTGAAAATGTATCGAAACCCAATGTCTTCAATTTATCCCTACTACCGAGCCGACCGAGCCTACAACTAGACATGCGATCAGTAAACCCAATAAACACGAGGTTCCGCTCACACTTGCAATTTACAAATCAGAACATACTACACAATCAATTATAAACCTTATCCCATCAAACACAGCGTGCATTTACCATGCACTGTACAACTCACTCACACGAAAACATCCATCGTTATCGTTGTGCTGTGCAAAAGCCATTTATTTTACATATACGCTAGTGATTATATAATTATATAGTTTATATAATTGTATTTTTTTTTTTTTTTTTTTTTTTTTTTTTTTTTTTTTTTTTTTTTTTTTTTTTATAAGTCAAGCTATTTTTAATTTTATTTCATTTTATTGTTGACATAATCTACTCATTACAATGTTTTTTCTAATGAGTTGTATTGCAATATGTGGTTAGCTAGTGACCTCGACAATTGATCATATTAGTTATTGTTATTAGTAATTAACTGTTTGTTTTATTTATTTTATCTCGATGGTCCTAGTTTATCATTTATAACTTCCAGTTACAACTATATGTAAGCGGGCACGCCCTTTATGCCTGGAGGCTTTTATTTAGATAAGTTCTGTGTACGTTTAGTTTTTATTTCTGCCTGAGTATAGTTCTCGATGATGTTGTGTGGTATATTGGCGTGTGCTAGCTAACATATGGCTAATAATTTAAATTATGTTTTGTGTTGCGTAATCTAAATTATCTAAATTATTTTGAATACTATTATATAGAATCTTATTTTTTTGTTCTTCTAACTGAACAGACAGCTGTGCTGCTGGGGAGTTTGTTGCGCCACTTCTTCTTCCCAGCTAATGCACTAGGAAGTGGTGAAGGGTGGGCATTTTGGGGGACTGTCTTATGTAATTTTGACGTTCGAAAAGTGCTGATTCTCAGCCTAGTTTGAATAAATGACTTTTGAATTTGAAAATTTTGAATTTGAAAATTTGAATTTGATTGACTAAATAGGAAAGTTATCGATTCTCCCTTTTATTATTTTATTAAAATTTTTGGGAGTTCCTGAAAAAAATATATTTAAAAGACGATATACATATAATAAGATGATATAAATAAACAATAAGTAAGTAAAAAAAAGCAATATTAAGTAAATAAAAAAAACAAAAATCAACATTATGAGAAAATCTAAATGAGTATAACACAAGATTTCACATCGGTCTTCCAATCAGGCTATAACTGTTGACAAATTGAAGAATAAACTTTAATAGTAATATATTCATACGACAATCGACATTATTGCCGATAGCCTACATTAGTGGATCTGCACAACCACATCACTAACCCGTCGCAAGACACTGCGGCCGTACTAACGATGCAACCGCTTAAAGAAATTATCGTTTTGTGATTTTAACATTGCTTGTCCAGTCACTTAGCAACATACTTAGGTAGTGGTAAAGAAGCAATGTATTTACTGCAATAATAGTACAGTCGCTGTGATATATGAAAACAAAAATAACGTAGTAAAGGCAAGAAATATTTTACGATTTGTTGTTTTTCATGATTTTCAACACAAATATAATAAAATACTTGTGCTGATTTTTGAAAAAGTGGTTCTATGACTTATAAAGTTTCTAGTTTAGGTTCGATTTTTACAAGAAACCACTGAACAACACGGTATTCTTAAATGTTATCACGATCGCGTTCAAAAGCGCACTAGTTAGCGAAGACGGCCATATGCCTGACGCATGAGCATTGTGATCAGGACGCGCGGACACAGACATGCCCCCATGCCACTTCTCCTGTTATTTATATTTCTATGGTGGTGTGTGTGCGCCGCCCGCAGCTGCATGTAGGTAGTGGGCAATAATTCGCGCCGCCTCGTTATGCGCCGGATCAGTTGAGGTGCGATCATTTGACGCTCGCTCCGCTCCGATATTGTTTTGCAATTGAATTAGCTATGCACAAAGACTCATTAAGGTTATTAGTTGCCATTAAGTTAAACGCTTTGAAACTAGTAAGGATGGCAATATTTACAGTAAATTTTTAGCATCGGAAAATATTAAAAAATATCGATGTCATCGCCTTTTGTAGAGGTTGAATAGCAGTCATCAGGTTTAAAATAACCAATATTCAGGCGCATCTAGTAAAATTGGAAGCCTCGTTAGGTGGTGGGGCTCACTTGATGAAATAACATAACGATAATCTATACTCTATACTTAATATAATATAAGTAATATATTTATATGTACCTATAATATATATGTCACCACAAGATATCGGGGAGGGGTAGTTCTTTTATCCTCTGACATTGTTGTGGGCTGTTTGTGGATCTCGGGCAATTAAAAGATGATGACAGCTTCTTACACTTAGTTTATGTATTACACTTAATCTATACAGTTACACAAATCACAATTAACAAATATTGTCCTCATTAATTTTGTCCATTAATAATAATAATAAAAACGGCCAATGGCCTGATGGCCGAAAGCCTCGACCAACATCTCTCGAGGCTCTTGTTAGGCGGTTGGTTCAAGTGCCTGATCCAGAAGGCAGTAATCCTCGATACGGCTCGCATTGTGAGGAGGTTCCTGTCTCTGCAGGTCTAACCACCGGTAGCTTGGACCCTACTCCCGACACCGGCGGAACACAATTTTTTATATTTTTAAATGTTTTTTAAAGAAATATTTAAAAATGTATTTTATGTGTTCGAAATTGTGATAAATGAAATAATAAAAATAAAGTAATAACACTCGGGATGAATCTATGTGCGTACGCGTCTCATGAACGTGTGACAGTTCCTAGGGCTGAAGGGTGACTGGCGCTCCTGTTGTTTCCTGCGCCCTCGACCTCTGGTCCTTAGACTCCGTCATAGCACACCGACTGTGTAGAGTATTTCAGTCGGTAACACTGTATTTCATGTAACATATATTATTTTAATATTATAAAGAGGTAAAGTTTGTAAGTTTGTATGCAGGGGGTAATCTCCGTAACTACCAGTCGGATTTGAAAAAATATTTTTGCATTAGATAGCCCAATTCTTGAGGAATGCTTATACCTACTCGTAATAGGCTCGTGGACGAAATCGCGGGCAGAAGCTAGTACCTAATAAGTTTATGTTTTTTTGATCCGAGCTATTTGGGTATGTTTCAGTAAATTAAGTTTAAACGTGAAATGGAAAGAAAATTAGAACAATTCATTTCTTTCACGAACTGCAGGGTTCTCAGAATCAAAAACTAATCTTTCTTCCCAAAACGAGAAAAAACTCCACGTGCTTTTATTATACCATAATATTCTGTGTTCATGTGCTCCATAAAGGGCTAATATCAAGGAGTGTTTGACAGCGCGTCATTGTCGCTCGTAACCACAAACCGCGTCAGTAGAACAATAACGCCTCTTGACTCTTGCTCATAACACACACGTTACGTCATTACGCGCGGCTCCGCACGGAACCGCACGCCGGCTCACGACGCGGCGCAGTGCGCTGCGGTCGCGCGTAATTGCCGCTTAATACACCCCGCAACGACACAAATATGAGCTCCGTTTGGACGCGGATTATGGTTTTAATTAACGTTTTGTCTCTATTGAAAGTTTAATAACGGAGCGGAGCTGGAGAGGCAGAACAAACTGCCGCTGTTACCGCATGCAGCTTTGAATTGAACGTTCACGACGAGCGACCCACTTGGTACTTAATGTTAATGAATAGATTTTATGACGGGCGTTTCGTGAAATTTGATTGCTTGAATTTTAATCAACGTTTCCTTTTTAACAGATTACAGCGAAGTAAAAAGGAGGGTTATGATTTTGACCGGTATGTATGTACCTATGTAAGTATGTATGTTCATCTGTTCCCTCATAACTTCTAAACTACTCATCATAATTTGACAAATGATGGTCAAAATGATGGGATGCGTATCAAATGAAAGGGGTTAATAAGCACTTTTCAAAAATATAATTATATATGTCGGAAATACGTTACTGAGTTGACTAATCGGGACGCCCGCGCCACCTGGCGGCGCTCGATAGAGTCTACGCTCAGACCGGCCGGAGTTAAGCAGAGTTCGTGGGTGGCGGTCAAGCAGTAAACACGTTTACAAACTGTCGAGCGTTTCGAATAGTTGTGTTGTGTACCTACAGTGTGTGAATTGCTAGTGTGATTAATTTGATTGTAAATTATAAATTGATCTGAACTGTAAACGGTTTTTCTATTACGCAATAACCAACACTACGCACAGTACGCCCACAGTAGTTAAAATATGGCTGATAATAACGAGAAAGACACAAACCCTCCTCGTTATATATTATAACCCCAAAATCTAAATCCTGAATACAACAAACATGTCAAGTTTTTAGTTGACTGTTTTGTCGTAGTTGGGTTTTAGTTTTTATAACTTTTATTTTTATGATTTAACTGAATTAAAAAAATGGCCAAGTGCGAGTTCGACTCGCACACGAAGGGTTCCGTATTACTGTACAATATTAAACACTGCATCTTTTTAGGGTTCCCAAAACAATTCGTAACAAAGGTCTCTCAAATTACTCTCGGAGATTACCTATTATCTGTAATTCTTTTTTCAGCAAAGCGATGTAATCTGACTTACAAATGAAAAATCGCCCGGCTTCGGTTAATCTCTCAAAGCCAGTTCGTTTTGAAACGTTATTTTCAGCATGACTAGTTGCATGGATTGTTCCAAAAATGCGGCGGTCGGTGATGCGAGTTCGAGTCCAGCCGCGGGCGCTGGACCCGCGCCAGGAACTTTAATGCCATTATTATATCACCGTGAGTCCGATGGGTATCGCTCTACGTGACGCCTCGCTATAATAATAATAATAAATATTTTTATTTCCCAAAAAAATTACAGATAATTGTACTTTAGTTTACAATTTAACAATTTGTGGTAGAGGACATTTACACTAAACATTTGGATGGTTCAGAAATATGTACACAATAGATTAAACTCTGTCTTAAACTAAGGTATCCTGTATCTTAAGAGACAGTGTTTCGCAATAAGGTACCAATTGATATAGGTATGAGTGGACTGTGTCAATTTACCTTCAGGGGGGAAAAAAAGTTATATTTTACTTTAGTTTTAAAATTATGTATGAGTATATGAGAGTCCGAGGGTGAGGGCGAATGAATGTGATTGGAGGTGTGTAGGTGTTTGTGTGCGAGTGTGGATATGTAGGTGATGTGGTGTTGTTGTGTAAGTGAGTGGCCGAGTTGTATGTGCGAGAGTGTATGGATGCGAGGGTAGCTATGATATGATATATGCTATGAAGGCCATATACTGATAACGTCCGAACTCGCACGTTAAGGAACAGGCCCATCATACTTTATCGTAAGTTTAATCTGAATGGACGAATGTTGCTGACGGGTTACGTGGTCTACCTTATCATACGGACATGGTACCGAGAATTATTGAACCCAACGTTTTAAAACCTCACGCCTAGGGCTAAATAGAAACTAAAATTTAATTTCCCAGATAAGTTAATCGTGACAATTTTGTAGTTATTGTTTTTTTTGTGTGTATTATGCAATATTATGTATTTATAATGTGAAACTAGCGATTCATGTAACATGACAGTTTACTTGCGTCAAGCTGTCCGGCGGTGCCTCCGCCTGAGCGGAACCTGACATTCCGCTCAATAGGTCTCTCCTGAATCAATGATGTAAAAAGAAATGCCCCTCGCGTGTAAATTCATGTATGCATCGACTTACATTAGATATGTATAGGTTTTCACTTCACTGTTAGAATTGCATATTAGTCTTAAGAGGCCGTGCACGAAATCGACAGATTTTGATCCATTTTGTTCATTCGTTGTGAGAAACAAAACTATGAACGATTGTCCCTTTCAGTCAGGGGGACAGTCATAGGTCTACATAAATAAATTTAGTTCGTGAACACTAACAATACTAACCTTCTTTAAGCACCATTGTTACTAAAACCAAAATATTAACAAAATTATGGACCTTAGTCTGAAATAAAGTTTAATTTAATTTTAAAAGTCGAGTTCTTTGTTTTGCATGTGGCTGAAAGATTTAAAAAAAAAATAAGTATTCATGGAAAATCACAAATATTCGCACACCGAAAAATTAAGCAGGACTGACGTTTGATCACTTTTTTACAAGAAACAATTTTTGATTTTGCACATTTAAAAATATCACAAAACATCGTTATAATGGTCTTCTTGCATAAAGCTGAACCACTTTCTTCAACTTCGCTACAAAATTATAGCAGATAAAACCTTTTTTTTTTTAAACCCTGTCAGTAATGTATTTTTCCTATTATTTAGCAAACCATATCAAGAAATATACAAATCACAGATTAGTCTTCAGCTATCCTTAAAATATATACATATATTTATTTTTTATTGATACAATATCTTCATTAAGTAAATCAAAGGCGAAATAAATCGTATTTTCGAGAGCTCAAAAGTGATGCAACTATTAACAGGTGCTGTGACTGACACGAATGGTTTAGCACCACAAAAACTACTTTTATAGTTACACAGACTTAATGTTAAAATGATTTCAAGCTTTCAATGATTGCAATTAGATAAGTTATTGACAAAAAAAGGTTTTTTACGTGGACGGAGCATTAAGCTTATTTTTCTCATTTCGTATTCTTGACCGATGTAGGCGGTTTTTCTGTACAAGTAAGTTACTTTTCATGTGTTTACGTTCATTTTACTTTGAAAACAATTGTTTGGATCACTATGATCTGTCGCTAGTGAACGTATAATTACCGGTTAAATTGACCCATTTCTTCGTGTGGTTTATTTCAATTTATCTGCGGTTATTTATGGCTATCGTTTCCTTAGATCTGTGATTAACATATGAAGTGGAACGCGCTGGTGTATCAAAAAGTATATCATTGAAATGGTCCGTAGTGCCGGGGCCGGTGTGGCGCCGAAACTGTTGCGGTCCGTCCGGATATTAACATCCGCACCGGCGGATGTGCGCGGATATTACTTCTGCCACTGACTATGTCGCGACAGAAGGTCGAGGCGACGTGAAAACGATCTAAAACAATGTATATTTAACGGGATCCGACAAAATTAGACTGACTCGTCACTTGATGTAGGTCTCACGACAAGGGACTCGAGTATTATTTTCAGAAAACGAGCAATAACATCTATTTCAGTGCCATAATAAATATACTCTGATATGTAACCCGTTAGTCAAGGTTGGATCAGGTGAGGGTTTATCCATTTTTAGCGCCGATTATATTTCGCTTCGTTTTTAGTGTTTTGCTTGAATATACAGAAAATTTAATTATGTTTTCCAGAACCTGAAACCTGACTAGAACACTTTTCAACACAAATATTGTGGACTTACTGCGCACATTTTACATCGTGCGGACGTAACCGCTGGCCACCACATAGTCTCAACCCCGAAGAAACATAAACACACGCCGTTTGTGTTGACCGTACTCGTGTGAATTGATAGCCGCATGAATATTGAACTACATCGCCCGGCTTGTGCACACTATGTGCCTACACAGATATTTTGTCGCGCTACGAATCGGTAGCACTACTATAATATAGTTTTATAGAGCAATTCAGAATGGAGACGTGATTCTGCTTGTACTTGCAAATCGCGAGCCGTGTCGAGGGTCAGGGTTCCGTCACGCCTGCGGGGGAGGTCTTATTTGCGCGATGTTACACTCTTTAAAGCCCATTCTTTGTTTGTAGATGCGGCTTCAGGCGATGTGTACACGGTTCAAGTTAATACGGCTTGCGGTTCCTTTGTATACTTTGCAGTGCTCGGTTTTATTCCAAGCGGATTTGCAGAAATATTGTAACTCACTGCACTTAGACGCAGATATGCCAATGGCCTTGAGTGTTAGCTTGCGTGTTCTGAGTTGAGCTCACGCAACGCGTCGTACGTCCAGCCAGTAATAGGACTCGCCCATCAAGGAGCGTTGCCCAAATTAGTCGCATTATTAATACGCTATGCTTGACAGATTTTGTGTTATTCTCAATTTTTTATCCACGTTAGACATAACTTTACAAATGAATTTTAATATAAACATAATCTAAAATATTCACAGATTAAGTTATTAAAAAGTGCTCTAATTACAATTATTATATTTTCTCAAATCATTAAAACTACTCGTTTAGACGTGATCTTCAGTATAAAATCATTAAAAGATTATCGTCGCCTTCTCGATTTAGGGACTGTAACCTAATTGCGTAACTCTTTTTTTTTTTTTTTTTTTTTTTTTGAGGGTGGGAAATCATCAAATGACTTCTCCCGCTCTGGGCAGAGCGAGAGGGTGTGTCAGACTTTTACTGACTAAAACCCACCCGTGTTCCTTCCGTTGCCTGTGTGCCGGGGCCGCGTTATCCCTTTCGGACAAACCCGCAACCCCAGCAGGCATTGGTCTTTCGACCCCGTCGGTTGGTGCTGACATCTCTTTGAGGCGCGCGTGGAACACAACGCGCCGTCGACACGGGCCTGGTCCTTATCGGACGGCGAGCTGCCCATTGCTCACCGTCCGCAAGCCCGCGCCTACGGTGGCCGGAAGTCGGCTCTGGACTCCCGACGCCCGGGGCGTCTCCTGCGGCGACTAGGGCCGCGAGGGCGTGCAGCTTGCATCTCCCTCGCGCGCTCCGCCTCCTCCTTCGCGAGCATAACTGCTTCGCAGAAGGAGGTGACGGCCTCCCATGCACTCTCGCTCCGAACCATGGCCTGAACCAGGGCCGGACGCGAGAGATCGCCGCCGCCGATCGCCTCCGTGAGGACACGGCGGTGCTCCGCCCAAGCTGGGCAGACCTCCACCGTATGCTCCACCGTGTCCTCCGGGCGATCCACACAGTGGTGACACCCGGGCGAATTGCGTAACACTCGGAGTAACAATCCCTTTTAGTTTGAAATTCAACAATATTCATTGCTATGATTATTAGTAGGTATTAGTATTGTATTGTGTGAACTTAGTATTTAGTTAAAACGTAAAAATCAAAGAGATGGTCATTCCCATTGATGTAATGGTCATTCCCAGTATTTTACGCAACATATCGTTGTGGTAGTTACCGATTCGAAGTGTTCCATAGATAGTGTGAGTATTCAATGTCAATTAGGGAAAAATTAGAAAGAAGAGTTACTGGTAAAATGAGAGACTTCCATAATGATGTTTTAGGGGTGTTTGACCTAAATATGTTTGCAACGAACCACAGCCTAAGCATTCCGAATAGTAGGGAGTGCTTAGTATAGCTGGTACACAAACAAGGTCTGATTGCGCCGACCGCGGCCGGCCCCACACGGGCTCACAATGACCCGCGGCCGCTGATTGTCATCCGCTGTGATTGCTCGTGCGACGAGTGCGTGTCAACCACATTTACCTTAGGTTTAAGATAACCGTCATGTCAGATTAATATCTTCAGCTTTCCCGTAGAGTTAGCAAGCGATACAATTTTATTGTTTATCCATGATTTGGTTATGCTCAGTTTTCTAATAAATTCTCATCGCAACATTGCCCTAGTTATAAATTTAACTCAGAGAATTAGTGGCATCAAGTAGGAGTAATGTTGCCAGAGAGCATTCAGAATATAAACAAATAACCCGCCGAGATGGTTTTATTTCAATCTGTTCACGTACGAACATTATGTTCAATTGCCTTACAATATTGTGTTCAATTGTGTTAAATCGGCGAGATGAGGCTCGGTATAAAACGTTACTGTTTTGTCATCTCTCGGATTCTTCTCCATGTTGCCTGCGTACCATTTCAGGAAAATTGTTAGTCAACTAGAAGGTATAGCAAATATTTTATAATCTTTATGTTACTACTATAGGATTTTCATCGTTCACTTTTGTGTTTTCAGTGTTCCCAGGCCAATGGTAAGTATTGTAACTATCGGAGCTTCCGCACGCATTAATACTGATAATGAATGACGACTGACGTCATTCATTATCAATATTAGTAGCATAAGCTTGCACAATTCACAAGGGATCTAATATCGGCGGGCGTATCAAAGCGAAGCTCTCCATTCAAGAGATTACAGACTTATAATTAGGTACGTAACCGTAATCATATTATTATTATTTACTCTATTGAAAACAGAAGAAATCATCTGCCGCGGCCCGCATTTTACCGACGGCACACATTTCAACTACTACGTTACTGCAGACAAAAGCAGCACTATCATATAAAACACTTGAAGTAACTTAGCAGCATTGCAGGGTCCACCTGTGCTCGACAAGCAAGGAATGTGGACTCATTTCACAACTGAATTCAATTTGCTTCAGAACAAAAGGTACCAGTCAGATAATATTCATAAAGTCTTTTGAAATCGTATTCCATTCAGCATAGCCTGAATTATGTTACGACCGTTTTGTTTTAAAAAGGACGCTCTTTATACCTATTGTGAAGGATACTTAATTGAGTTCTCGTCTGAAGACGTACTCGCTGGAGGCCAGAATATTGGGGTGATGCCTATCTGAGTAATCAATTACCATTTAAAGTGCGTCTTCCTTTGTGCCTAGATCATTCTCTCGGGAACTAAATGTCGGCGGTATTATGGAAATGAAATGAAGGTACAGTGATTAAGTTTATTATGAACTAGCTTCTGCTAGCGGCTTCGCCCACGTCCTATCTTTATAAATTTAGCCTATGTTACTTAGTGATAGTAAAGCATTCGGGTAAGTAATATATGTTATAATTACAAAATTTCTAATATTTATAAAATATAACAACTGAATCTTTAATTTTATTTGATATAATG
Organism: Agrochola lota; assembly: GCA_947364205.1. NCBI lineage: Eukaryota > Metazoa > Arthropoda > Insecta > Lepidoptera > Noctuidae > Agrochola > Agrochola lota. The sequence continues at coordinate 675,983 of OX376219.1, read as the reverse complement.
ATCAGTTAATATAATAAACGATTGATATAATTAAAAAATAACGAATTTTTTAATATAAAATCGTTTGATATACCACTTAAAAGATATAAAACCTATTTAGTGATAAAAATGTATGATATTTTTCTTGTAATTTCTTTCATAGTAAGTAACTTGAGTAGACATATCTAGTAACTGATTACCACGTGCCAAGATTTCCACCTACCACCCGCTCGCCTTGGCGCGTTAGTGGTCACTGTCCTAACCTAACCTAACCCAAATGATTCACCCACAATTGACGGGATCTGGCGCTCGTCGGCCGCTGTCACGGCACGCTCGCTACGCTCGCTCGCCTTCACGCGTTAATGGTCACTGTTCTAACCTAACCTAACCCAAATGATTCACCCACAATAGAGGGGATCTGGCGCTCAGCGGCCGCTGTCACGGCACACTCGCTACCACCGCTCACTTGCACGCATTTTTGGTCACTGTTCTAACCTAACCTAACCCAAATGATCCACCAACAATAGAGGGGATCTGGAGCTCGGCGGCCGCTGCCATGGCTCGCTCGCTACGCTCGCTCGCCTTCACGCGTTAATGGTCACTGTTCTAACCTAACCTAACCCAAATAATTCACCCACAATAGAGGGGATCTGGCGCTCGGCGGCCGCTGTCACGGCACGCTCGCTATGCCCGCTCACTTTCACGCATTTTTGGTCACTGTTCTAACCTAACCTAACCCAAATGATCCACCAACAATAGAGGGGATCTGGAGCTCGGCGGCCGCTGCCACGGCTCGCTCGCTACGCTCGCTCGCCTTCACGCGTTAATGGTCATTGTTTTAACCTAACCTAACCCAAATGATTCACCAACAATAGCGGGGATCTGGCGCTCGGCGGCTGCTCCCGCCTTAGCCTTCGGACCTAACCGATCCGAGTCGGATTGCTGTGAATCGGGGTGTTAACCATAATGATGATATCAATATATATTTTACAATGCATTTGCTCGAAAAAAGCGTTTTCCAAGCAGTCAATTCGTGCGGAAAGTGTCACTTTTTTTCACTAGTGCTTTTTACTTTTCTGTTTTTTTTTAATTTTTGAGGCCGTCGTCAGCCCGTCTCGTCTCAGAGATTTTATTATTTCAGAATGATGATGATGACGATGGCGATGATTATGACAATGGTCAAAATCAAAAAGTCGAAGTCAAAGCCAAAGTCAAAGTCAAAGTCGAAGTCGAAGTCGAAGTCGAAGTCGAAGTCGAAGTCGAAGTCGAAGTCGAAGTCGATGTCGAAGTCGAAGTAGAAGTCGAATTCGAAGTCGAAGTCGAAGTCGCAGTCGAAGTCGAAGTCGAAGTTGAAGTCAAAATCAAAGTCAAAGTCATGAATTTTGTTTTAATCATTTATATTCGTCGTGGTATGTTAGATGTGACACATCGCAGGCGACTGCCGTAAGGCTCGCTCGTTTTTTTTTTTTTTCCTCGCACAATGCGTAGTAAAACGTTGTATGATACACGTGCGTAAGATGATTTTTTTTTTTTTGAAATCACCTACCTTCCGCACTTATAGCATAAATAACTATTAAACTTAAGACCTAATGATTTTCGATTAAATAAACGTTATATCCAATAACGTTATACGAAATAAGTTGTAGAGTATATGAATGTTATATTTAAAGAAATTAGATCAACAGTTGGTACATCTCACGTTTATTACACCTTTTTTTTTTTTTGAGGATTGTTAATCATCAAATGACTTCTCCCGCTCTGGGCAGAGCGAGAGGGTGTGTCAGACTTTTACTGACTAAAACCCACCCGTGTTCCTTCCGTTGCCTGTGTGCCGGGGCCGCGATATCCCTTTCGGACAAACCCGCAACCCCAGCAGACGTTTATTGCATCTTGTGAACGTTACGTTACGAAATGAAAATATACCAAATAACTTTATATAGTTTGAGACGCACCCAAAGCTTTCTAGTGGTGAAAGAATATTTAAAATCGGTTCAGTAGTTTTTGAATATATTCATTACAAACAAACATACAAAAAACCAAATCTTTTCTCTATATCATGTTAGTTGAGATAGGTCAAAGTAGCATTTAGCTAGTGTTTTTTTCGTACTTTAAAAATATGTATAATTATTATCAACCGTAAATAATGATTTACTCGCGTGTTCTCCTGCAGTTCACTGTACCTAGTGTACCTGACACCACTAACCACAGGATCCGGATCGCTTTGTATTGTAGTTCAAACGGTTCTGTTTGACAGCGCGTAATTGTTGCTTTGGCCGCATTTTGATTTGCGGTCGCCATTTGGCACGTTATCCCGTGCGGCACACGTCCGGCATCCGATGTGGTCGTACGACCCGGAAGGCACACACGCTACTGTCCAGGTGTTCCACACATGTTATGAGCTCCTAGTATGCGTTATGACTGAACATTTCAAAGTAGGTTATAATTATTTTATTGCAAGTACCCACATGAACATAGATTAGTAGAACGATGCAAGTAGAAGGGACACAGTATGATAAGACGCCCAAAAAATGCCATCATCGTTTTTAGCTACAAAGCGACGGTAAATATGATTAGGAATGCAAGATTAGAATTCCCGTGCAAGATTAGAATTCCCGTGTGCCAGTTCTGTTTGGTTCACGAGAAAATTAATTTCAAAGTAAACATTTTTTTCGGTCGAAAATCTGAAAAATAAATGATAGTGCAAAAAAAAAATTATTTGTATTATTAATTTTATGTTCGGTTTTTTACGTTTCTTCTCATTTAAGACAGGTTAAGGAAATTTACACACGGGTCATGGGTCAACTATGCAAGGCAAAATATAGATAGAAAAGGTGGATGACAATGTTGAGCAAGTCAGGAACTTTCGGGTGATGCGACAGGTGTTAAAAATGGTGGCCTTTTCGAGCAAGTAAAGTGTGCGAGTGTAGGGTGTTAAGTCTTTGTGTGAGTGATTTTGGTATTACACCAGTAGATGAAAGGACATTGAGGACAATATGAATGGTTTGTGTTTTCCATTAGATTTTAATTTCTAGTGCGCGATCTTGATACTTACTGAGCTTTTCGGATGTGGTGGTTTGAATATTATGAGTTAGGTATTACTTTATCTGTTAGATAAACTGTTTTATTGGTTTTCGTCTTTCTTATTCTTTTTCGTTCGGTCGGTAATGTCAGGTCTATTGTAATAGATAGTTTTATCTGTTATTACTGTTCGGTCTCAGTGAAAATAGAGAATGCTTATTTAACAGTAGTTCATACTTATTCCATGCTGCTATAATAGAAGGTACATACTAATTCCATGTTGCCATAATAGAAAGTACTTACTAATTCCATGCTGCCATGTCATTATTCTAAGGTAGCCACCTTGTTCCAAACTTTGGATGAACGAGCGCTGCTCCGGTCAAAAAATACGGAGAAAACGAATTCTCCCAGATATGAGACCTAGCTAGATCGACGTTTCGCCCCTGTAAACCCCTATATTGCAACTTTCATTGAAATCGTTAGAGCCGTTTTCGAGAACGAGATTACAAATATATATATATATACGAGTATATATATACAAATATTGCTCGTTTAATAGTATAGGATATGGTATCATTTCGTTAACGAGTTTATATTTATATGCTAACTGTTGATGTATAATTGCAGCGACTTGAACATGGTGGCGTTTATAATCGGTTTGTGCAAGTGATTTACAAGCTCCTGTATATGTTTTATGGTTTCAGAGGCAGTGCAGGCAGTGTTGCACAAGTCAGTCGGCTGATGTTGGTCCCTTATGATGTTCTTTCTTTAATTACGAGTGGCTACTATTTGATCCTGTGGCCAGCATAAAACCCTCGGTCTCGGGAAACAATTCGCCTCGTTTGAGCCATTCGATCGACGTATCTTTGTCGACGTGTGGCTGGCTTAGGTAGGCTCGGTGTCTTCAGTGGAGGGCTTTTGCAGACCATGCTCCAATTTTTGGTGGTATACTTACAATGTGTTCATTTATTTGCATATTCCTTTTTTGTAGGTTACGTGGTGTAAGTTTTTTATCTGTTTCCGTTACCTATTCATGTGCTGATGAATGTTCAGACTTGTTATGGAAATACGCTCTGAGTGAAAGTATCTATTTGTTGTGTAAATTGTGTATGTCTATTAATCCTCTTTCTCCTTCTTGGCATGGCAGTGTAAGTCGTTGTATGCATGATTTAGGATGGTGTTTTCTATATTTGGTTAGAAGTATATTGACAGTTTTTTTTTGAGGGTGGGAAATTATTAAATAAATTCTCCCGCTCTGGGTGGAGGGCGTGTCAGACTTTTACGGACTAAAACCCGCCCGTGTTCCTTCCGTTGCCTGAGTGCCGGGGCCGCGATATCCCTTTCGGACAAACTCGCAACCCTGGCAGGCATTGGCCCTTACGGACCCCGTCAGTTGGTGCTGACAACTCTTTGAGGCGCGCGTGGAACACAACGCGCCGTCAACCCGGGCCTGGTCCTTATTAGACGGCGAGCTACCCATTGCTCACCGTCCGCATGCCCGTGCCTACGGTGGCCGGAAGTCGGCTCGCGACTCCCGACGCCCGGGGCGTCTCCTGCGGCGACTAGGGGCGCAAGGGCGCGAATCTTGCCTCTCCCTCGCGCGCTCCGCCTCCTTCTTCGCGAGCATTACTGCTTTGCAGAAGGAAATAACGGCCTCCCATGCACTCTCGCTCCGGACCATGGCGTGAACAAGGGCCGGACGCGAGAGATCGCTGCCACCGATCACCTCCGTGAGGACACGGTGGTGTTCCGCCCAAGCCGGGCGGACCTCCACCGTATGCTCCACCGTGTCCTCCGGGCGATCCACACAGTGGTGACACCAGGGCGTTTCCTCCTGCCTTATATAGAACAGGAACCTCCCGAAACAGCCGTGTCCGGTGAGGACGCCGTGCCGCCTCTCTAGCCATTCCTCAAAGAGGGGACTTATCGCCACAATTGTGGCGTGCCCAGCGCTGGGTTGCGACAATCGCACTCTCCATGCCGCCATGAGATCCCGCCAGAGCTATATCCGCTGTGCGGCGGCAGAGTTACGCCCCGGCGTTTCGCCTCCCGGCAACACTCCCAGATGTACGCGAGGACTTTTGCCTCCAGATCCCATGGCGGTAGTCCGGCAAGAATGGTCGCCGCCTCACGGGAGACCATGCGGTATCCTCGGACCAGCCTAATGGCCATGACCCTTTGGGACGCGTTCAACCGATGGGCCGGTCACAGCCTCAATGAACGCGCCCACACCGGTGCCCCGTAAAGGGCCATGGACCGCACGATCCCCGCGTAGAGCCTCCGGCAGGAGATGTTTGGACCCTCTTGATTGGGCAGAAGCCGCTTCAAAGCAGCCCCATTCCTCTCCAGTTTGAGAGCCAAAGGTCGGAAGTGCTCCGCGAAGTTCCACCAGCTGTCGAGGACGAGTCCCAGGTACTAACTTCATCGTCGACTCGACACCGATGTGAACCTCTCCCGCCGTTATCTGGGAACTCGACAGTGGCGCGTTTCGTGGACACATGGCCTCGGACTTTTGCAAGGCCACCTCGAGTCCCAGTTGCCGGATCCTATCGACGATTGTCGCAACCCGACGTGTCGCCAGTTCGGACGCCACCTCATGCGACCTCCCCTGCACCAGGACCAGCGTGTCGTCAGCGTAGCAGACTACGCTGACGCCGCTAGGGAGGATATTGGCAGTGCGCTGTAGTTTTTTGATATTCAGTCTTTGACCTTCGTGTAGTTCCGAAAGAGTATGCCAGAATAGGTATTGCAAATGTATTGATGTCTTTAATTGTGTTTCTAGAGTTAAGTTTGCTTTTGTTGTATTTGCGTGGACTGTTTAAAAACTAGATATTTGTAAAATGGATAAAATTTTGGACTGATCTACTCCGAACGACATGCAAATGTCGTCAGAAAATGTTTGTATTATGTCAGCTATTTGAAAAAGCGCTTTTTTGTCAGCTGCATGTTGCAACAACTTTATATTTGTGGTGCATTTGAAGGGCAAACGTCTCGTAAGTTTACTCTGGAATATATATACGAGTATTTATATAACGGCTATCAGACATGTTTGCTGTCTGAGACAACATTATTAAAATGTCAGTTGCAGCAGTTGTTTCTTTAGATGAAAAATGTCTTACGTAAAATGGATTCTGCATTATGGAGTCACTCTCAGTCGACAAAACAGCGAGTCTCACCATTTATAATGCTCGTGATGTCGAGATCATGAATTCATAGCATGCGCGTCATACTCTTCGTACGAAGCGAAGAAGCACCGGTAATGCGAGTGTGTTCTGCACTTATTTACCTTTTCGCCGCTGAGAGAAACTAATGATAGACATGTAAAGCAAAAAACGCGGCTTCCACTACAATCACATAAAACGAAAAATGTATTGAACCTGCAGTCTATGTATGAGTGAAAAATTTATTGGGACTTGTGAGATATTATCAATATCTTATAGAGTTGAGAAAGATGAATATTAAAAGTATACTTTGTAAACAAGCATATTACATATTAGAGGATTATATCCTAGATAAGAATGCTTGGAAACATGCTGGTCCAGCTCCATAGGATAATCTAGAATCTAGACAAAATCAAACTGGTTGCTAATTTAAGTTGTATAAATTATTATATTTTATTATATGACATTGATTTTACATTCTGTGATTACTTCCTCACACACTGACTTATAAATTGTAACTTTTTTTTTGTAAATATGTGATTACCATGTATCTATCACATAAGTAATAAATTTATCTGTTGTTGCTCTCTTTTAAAAATTCTTTTTACCTATATTGTGGTATAGTAATTGTTTTTTTTTTATTTTTAGATGCATCGTCTTCACATATAATTATATAACTAATGTACCTACATATACAAAATATTGTAAAATATTTTAAAAGAGTAACGGTGGAGTTTCTTGCCCATTCTTCTCCATACGAAAACTACCTTTTGGAAGGGGCGACTAGAATCAATTCATTTTTTTTGTAATTTTTGGCGTTCAAAAGTGCCTTGCAAGGGCCTATTTGAATTAAATGATTTGACTTTGACTTTGACTTTGAATCCGATATTGAACAGACTTATCACCCGCAGAATTCTAATCCCGAACTTCGACACAATCATATGTCCAAGACAAAGTGCTATCTTCATAATAAAGCCGAGAATATCAGAATCCAGAGACAACCGATCCAATTCCAGCGCAGCGGAGCATGAAGTAACTAATCTAATGAGTTAATCGTGTGCGAGGGTGCCGCGAACACCGCGCGCGCCTGCCGCCCTGGTAGCCGCTGCCAGTCCGCTGAGTTATGGCCCGGTTTATCATTTGCAGCACTGCACAAACCAGTTATTGAACAAGAGAGTTTACTACAACCCACGACCCCGCTGCGATTGCTGGATTTTGAATTAAGCTTGGGTTATAGAATGTTGAAAAAAATACATAATTGTAATCCCTGGTTTCCTTCCATTTTCGCTCTATACGTGACGGCCGACGGGCATAGATAAACGGCGTTTTAGTTTTAAAGTGAGATTTATGATAAATGGTTGGTCTCAAAGCATGATTATTCCTACTCGTATTTCCTGTTATTAACTCGATGAATTAATAATGTAGCGACGATAAAAATTGTGATCACAGTAAAAGTTCCAGCTAGTTTTTTTGCGGCTTGAAGGTTGATTTAGCATTGGCACAAGTCACAATTTTACTTTGCTCAATTATTTTATACTACAATTTTTCCCAGGAGTTTAACTAAACTTCAGACGATTCTAGCTGAATTAATGTTGGTACATTGTAGAAAATAGAAAAGCGAATCATTTCCCTGCTCTAAAATCCAAGTACTCGATTCAAGAAACAACAATTTAGCTGCTATGAGAGACATGTAAGCATCCTAAGGCTCTCGACTGTCGGTAGCAGGGGCGCAGAAATCGTAGAATATTCAATATCTACGTTATTGTGTTCCCAACAATACGGCCACAGACAGAAAATAATAATTGAAAGCGACTCCTTGGAGCATCGGATGGCACTCGTGTCGATACATTGTTCCACTGCTGCTGAATAAATTGCTCGAGAGTACTCCACTCTGTATACCGCTTACAACAATGTAGTACAACTCTGAATGTTATTCGTTGTACCGGGAATTGAAAATAGTAAAATACTATAAATTGTTTCCGAATTCATCTGAACAAGTTACGTTTTTGTTTAAACAAAAAATACAAGCTTCTATTGTTATTTTGATTTTCTATAAGTTAGGTATGCGTTCTTTGCTGGTAACCAAGCTAGCACAAGTTTTTATTTGACCATTTATTCAATCAGAAAAATAAAGCATATCACGAGGGAATCCCCCTGCGAAGCAATGTTTAGTAGTCGAACGAAAATGAGTATTGCACCGTCAGCAATCCCTAGAGATATGATTAGAGTAGTAAGATCTGAAGAAGATAAAGAGACTTTGTTGCATTCGCAAAAAAATACGGAACAAAATATTTACGTCAAAAATGCAATATTAAACATGCATTGAATAGACACACATGGAAGATTACATTGTTGAAAATGATTCAGTAGAGGATATAAACAGTAACACTGTGAAGAATAAAACACAAGAAGACGAAATGATTATAACCGTAATAAAACACAAGAAGTTCTTGTAACTATGGAGCCAAAAGGTCTAAAAGTTAGAATATTGTAGATAGTTACAGGTTTAACCTTAAAAGTGATTATCATCACGCTATACATTCATGGGGCTAAGCAGTCAATCATGATTATTCATCATATAATATCGGCTATTTTAGTAGAATTTGAACAAAGCAGCTTGGCGGTTCGACCACTGCTTCACAAAGTAGTGGTTGTAAGTTCTATTTCTATAAGTTTTGTGGTTGAATAAATACTGTATCTATGTACCAAATTTGACTGTTCATGAAAAAGCCCGTGTATTTACTATCTACTGATAAATTATTTGTGTGATAGCCGGGTTCCTCAGGAATAATCTTTAAAAATGCATCCCTGACTGATGCATTTTTATCTCATATTTTAACATTTTTATCAATGTTGTCCTATTAGGTAGTGTATGCATGCAGGGACGCAGGTGTTCATTAATTCACAAAAATCAAAAAACTTCGCAAGTAATGGGAAATTGCTACTGAAGGCTGCATGTGTCGACCTGTACGTGTAGCATGACAACCATAGCCACAACAAACTTTACTGCACACATATTTATCCCTAAATTGCTATAGTACTTTTGTTTAGAATCAATTGCATTGTCGAAATGATGAAACTATTCGGTACCTCCAATCTCATGTCCTTAAAATTCTTAGTGGAAATTAACCAAGTATGACATTTATTATCATAAATGCCCCTAAGACGACCCACTGACCTATAAGTCTTCTTTTATTTCATTTGTTTTAAGCCCCAGAATAAATAAATTAAGTAGATTCTTATTTTCATATAAATACCTCCATATTTTCATAATCTTTTTTCTTTTAACTTCATCTTTTGTTTTTCATTCTTTCTTGCTAATTGTCTTACCCTCCTACCTTCTCAAGTTCTCAAGTCATTTAGATTCCTCATACACACAGTTGTTTCTTGTCACATTCCAGGTGCCATTTGGGCAAATTTTGAATATGATGACCCGCGCAGCCACAGTTCGTGACATGAATGACAAAGTTAATACAACTCTTAAAGAGCTGGAGGCATCAAAAAAATAATGCAACCAGCTGCTGCAGGAAAGAGAGGACAGTGAGGTTGAAGTCAAGAGGATTAATAATAAAAACACTCAACTCAAGAGCCAGCTTGTAGAACTTCACACCCAGCACATGGACATACTTGACCAGCATCACCATCTCCGTCAACTAGTGTCAGATTTTCAACAATGTAGTGACACTCATGATCAGGCACTGAGACGTATATCAGGCCTTGAAGTGGAATTATGCAAGGCACACAACACTATTTCCACCATTAACTCTCAAAAAACCAGGGAACAGGTTGCCAACACTAATAACTTTTTCGACGAGTTGGTTGTTAGTGTATCTGGGCTGGAGTGTGAAAAGCCCACCCTTGCCATAGACCTGACTGGGGATGATACCTTAACTAGATGTCCAATTCTAACTAGTCATAATAAAATTAAGAAGTATATTAAAATTAGTAAAAATATAAAAAATACAAGAAACTCTTGAAGTCACAAAGTGTCTATATGTTTAATATTAATCTTAGGAAAGAACGTATTAACTTAAAAAGCCAACAAAATTTATGTAATGTTAAGACTGAAACTAGCAGACAAATGTATGATGTTGACATACAAAACCTTCAAAAGGAATTACTGAGCAGGGAAAATACACTTAAGGAAATATCTTGTAAGTATGAGTCTAGTCAGTAAATGTTAAGCGAGTGCTTGCAGGAGGCCTGTGAGTTGGTGGATTTGGTGAAGTGCAATGCAGAGAGCTACGAGTCGCTGACAAACAACCTCACCTGTAGTTGTGCTCCCACTCCGCCACCTCTCATGTCACAGAATGTTGTTCCTGCCACTTCACCCATTTTAACTCATAATTTAGAAATTATCAATCCCACTCAAAGTAAGGTTTTGGTATAATAAAATGAAATGAAATTGTTTATTCTGTAAATAGAATATAGGAATCACTTTTACACGTCATATTAAAAATATATTAAATTTTGGTAGATGAGTTCGGCATATTCTGATAGATTAGGAGCAGGTTTTGGATCCTTGTTAAATAACCGATCTAAACATACCATGGTTAACTGTTGTTACCATAATCTGCATTTTAATGAGCTTGTTCATAAAATAATAACACACAAATGAATGAGCAGACCACTGTAGTTCTTTTAGTTGGCAACAGTCTGAGCGTCAGTAAAAGATACATAGTTAATGGTGTCGACACCCTACTTAAATTAAAATTTGGTGAATTCATTTATGAGCATTGCCATATTCAAATAATTTGTATGCTGAAGAAAATGATTACATTTGTAGTTTAAACAACCTAATGCATATCTTGACATGTCCTCATAGTAACCGTTTATTGTATTTTGATACTAACAATTTTGTTAGAGATTTTGTATTAACTCGGGAACATATGTTTCTTCCCAAGAAAAGTCAACATGTATTGGCTACTTTGTTAGCTTACAATATACACGCAGTTATTGATAATTTAACTGAGACTAGGTTATGTGACGAAACAGCACTATCTAGTATTTGTAATAATACTGTAATAGATTCTTTAAACTTTTAGACTCGACAAAAGAGCAGCATAATATGAATATTTTACTGTATCACCAAAATATTAATCGCTTTTCTGGCAAAATCCTAGACGTGGAATTGTTAATAGCTAAATATCATATAGAAATCTTATGTTTTTGTGAATCCTGGTTAAAACCGGATAGGATGCTGTTTAATGTAAATATTTTTTCAGTTGCCAGTGCGTATAACAGGTCCTCAATAGGGGTTGGTACCTTGATATTATGTAATAGTTCCTTTAGATATAAGGAAAGGAAGGATATCACTGCTTGCTCTGTTGATCGCTTTTGTGAGGTAGCATGTGCAGAGGTTGAAGGCCATACTTTCTTATGTGTTTATAGACCACTAGCCTCAAACTTGTCATCATTTTTCATCATTATGGAAGAAATACTAAGTAAACTTTTTAAAGATAATAAATTAGTTTTTGTTTGTGGTGATCTAAATATTGATCTATTAGTTAACTCACCGAATAAATGTAAGCTTATATCATTGTTTAAATCATTCAATTTAAAATGTATATTTAATGAAGCGACTAGAATAACAGCATCATCAGCTTCATGCATTGACAATATATTTACTAATTGTAAAGTACAAGACTCATCATTAATTAGTGGCGTCAGGTCTGACCATACTCATCAACTTGTATCATTTAACTTAGATAAAAAGTTACACCTAGATAAAACCATTGAATTAAAACCTCTCCCTAAAAATAAATTGAAAATGTTTAATAATAATGTTCTTAGCAATCTCTCAACTGCTCGTATTCCACAAGACCCCAATATAAACTACACTACATTATTTTCTACAGTATACCATGAATTCAATAAAGCGTGTCCCGTAAAAAAAGTAATAATTTTCATGTTAATCAATACTAAACCAAAATTTAATGAGTGGGCCACTGCTGGCATTAGAAAAAGCAGAGATATTTTATATAATTTGTACAACGAGAAATCAATGACTTCTGATCAAGCCCTTCATAATTATGTCAGAAACTATTCTAAGATATTAAAACGCGTCTGCGCCCAAGCTAAACCTAAATTAATAAATAACAAAATTAGTATTTCTAACAATAAAATTAAAGCTGTGTGGCAGGTAATTAACAAAGAAACTGGAAACATAAAACAACGAGATCAGAATGAATTGTCTTTAAAGATTGATAATGAAACCATTTCAGATAAGTTACAAGTTGCTGAAACACTAGAAAATTTCTTTACCAACATCCCAATAGAGGTCACAAAATCTCTCGCCTCATCGTCTATATTAGCTGAGTCTCTTCTAAAAGAAAACTTTTGTAAGGATATTCCAAGTTTTGAATTTAGCCCAATTCTATTGTCACAATTAAAAAAGCATTGAAAAGTCTTAACATAAAAAACATTGAAGACTTATGGGGGATTTCCGTTAAGGTTCTTGGAGATATCATTGACACAATTGCCCCTGTCCTAACCGGCATATTTAATCAATGTTTAGATAGCGGTACGTTTCCTGATTTAATAAAACATGGTAAAGTGCTACCAGCATTGAGTAAAATTTATGAAAAAATCATGCTAGACCAGATGTCGTTTCATTTTAATTCAAATGGGATTTTACATAGTCACCAGTTTGGTTTTATGAAAGGTAGGTCGACGACTGACGCAGGAGTAAAACTCATTAGTCACATTTTGGAATCCTGGGAGAAGTCACAGGATGCAATTGGCATTTTTTGTGACCTCTCAAAAGCGTTTGATTGCGTTGACCATAAAACCCTGATCTGTAAATTACACCACTACGGAATTCGTGGACAAGCTGCTGATCTTGTTCTTTCCTATCTATCAAACAGGCAGCAAAAAGTATACGTTAACGGGGCAACGTCCTCAGGGTCTCTAGTTAAGATGGGCGTGCCTCAAGGATCAATTTTTGGCCCTTTCCTATTTCTAGTTTATATTAATGACCTTCCTTACATGATGTCCAACTTATCAGATATAATTCTATTCGCTGATGACACTTTTCTTGTTTTTAAAATAGATAGAAAAGATACGGATGTCTTACATGTCAACAATAGTCTGGCAGTTCTTTCTAAATGGTTCGCAGCTAATAATCTTTTACTTAATGCGAACAAAACCAAATGTCTTAAGTTCTCTTTACCAAATGTACCTCAAGTAGGTCTAAATTTAAAACTAAATGGCAAGAAACTAGATGCTATTAGGGAAACTGTATCTCTAGGAGTTACAGCTGTAGTGGCAATAAATAAGTCTTTATTTTATTAATATTTTATATAGTTTCTTTTCTTTAAAATTTTGTGAATGTGAGAACGTTGTAGGCTTAACATACTGTAGATCTGTGGACCATTTTATACTTTGCTAAGTACCTGGTACTTGTTGATAGGCCTACACTGTCCTCTCTTACCTTTTAACACTGTAATTTGAAAACATTGTAAAAACCATTTACTTTTAAAAGAGTGAAAGAGTTTCTTGCCGGCTCTTCTCCATTGGAAACGACCAATTGGAACCGTGCACCTAGCTTCTGACGTTTCATAAGTGCCCTTGTAGGTTTATGTGAAATAAAATATTTTGAATTTGAATTTGAATAGAAACGGGTTTTCTACGGGTTTTGTCGACGGAAAAATAGACAAAATGACAGATTGTGATTGTTTATCTGGCATTTTCTCTATTCTTCCGTCGACAAAACCCGTTTCTGTTGTGATCACGCTAAGCGTTCTGGAGGTCGACACATGCAGCCTTGACGGGCTGCTTCTCACACAGACAAGCACGTCGCTTGGTTCTGCGTCACCAGTCCTGATTCTCAGTATGTTTTGGCTACTGACACCAAAACTACAAACGTAGTATACAGGGAAGTTTTATAAAGATGTGGTATGATTATTTTTGTATTTATGGTGTCAAATTCAAATTCAAAAGTTATTCAAACTAGGCTGAGAATCAAAACTTTTCGAACGTCAATTACATAAGACAGTCCCCCAAAAATGCCCACCCTTCACCACTTCCTAGTGCATTAGCTGGGAAGAAGAAGTGGCGCAACAAACTCCCCAGCAGCACAGCTGTCTGTTCAGTTAGAAGAACAACAAAAAAAAGATTCTATATATATTAAAAATACTTTACATTACGCAACACAAAACATTATTTAAATTATTAGCCATATGTTAGCTAGCACACGCCAATATACCAGACAAAATCATCGAGAACAGCTACGCTCAGGCAGAAATAAAAAAAAAATACGTAAACAGAACTTAGTATCTAAATAAAACCCCCCAGGCATAAAGGGCATGCCCGCTTACATACAGTTGTAACTGGAAGTTATAAATGATAAACTAGGACCATCGAGGTAAAATAAATAAACAAACAGTTAATTACTAATAACAATAAATAATATGATCAATTGTTCGAGGTCACTAGCTAACCACATATTGCAATACAACTCATAAAAATAAATCATTGTGATGAGTAGATTATGTCAACAACAAATTAAATTTAAATAACTTGACTTATAAAGTCAAATAAAATAAACAATTATATAAACTCATATAACTTGTCAGTAAGTAAGCTGGAGAAAGAACATAAACATTGTCTTGAGTTAATCACAGCGACCAACTTTCTGTTTATTCTTATCATTTAAGTAGTCGTTGATAGAATAGTATGCCTTTGAACAAAGCTTGGATTTTACTTTCGTTTTAAACGCATTAAAAGGCAAATCTACCAGAGAAGAGGGTAGCTTGTTATAAAAAGTTATACCAAGCCCAACAAATGAGTTATGAACCTTATGAAGCCGGTGAGAGGGAGCTCGTAGTTTGTTCTTATTTCTAGTGTTAACATTGTGAAAATCACTGTTTTTAGTGTATAACTTTGCCTAATATATAAGATATTGGCAAAGATGAATTGACATTACAGTCATTCAGCCATGGCAGCCGGTCTTCGGTGTCTTACGAGTTCCATGCCAACGAGATCGCGAGCAGAAGCTTGTGTGTAATATAAAGCAACCATACTCGTAGCTATATACCTGCCTACAAGCGACGAGAAGAATGAAGTTACCTCCATGGTGCACCACAGCGACCTTACCGCGCGAGCCCCTGCCGCCACGTAACAGGGCACTTTATCACCCACACGTGAAAAATTAAGCGTGCGCCACAAATGAGCTCAGTGTCCGCCTGATTGTGTCCACCGCCTTTCTCTGTGGTTCCGCTTACATGTAACGTGTATCTTTCGTAGAATATATATATGTATCTAGTTATATGTAGGCATACACAGGAGGTACACACCTTTCGGTCAAATTTGGGCTTAATTGTTTCGTGTTTGCCCATCTATTTTCGAAATCAGTTCACGAGTTATACAGTTCACTGCACTTACAATACAACTATTTTCTTAATGTCCCTCCCTCGGGAAACTTCGAGTTTCTTCCGTCGTCGGATTTCTATCAGTTGCCCTTTGCACTTGGTGCTTGTACGTATTGACTCCTACCGAAGGGCCCGCGTTGCCGTCAACCATAATGATCAAGTGCAAAGGGCAACTGATAGAAATCTGACGACCGACGAAACACGAAGTTTGCCAAGGGACATTAATAAAATAGTTGTACTGTACTTGTGTAGCTCCCTGCACCAGCCTGTACGTACTCACGTCTGTGACTGCACTGCAGTTATCTTTGACTCAAATACGATTCGGACTACACGAACTATGAAACTCGAAGCCGAATTCCGCGCACAGTTTTTGAAAGCAAAATGGACTGGAAAAAATCAGAATGCAATCCAGAGCGGTACCTACCTAAGGCATCACAATCGTAGTTGAGGTATACATAAACTTATACATGTTTATAATTTGAAAAAAGGTTTGCTGTATTTCCGGACGGTTAATGGTTGAAGTGAAAAGATTTAATTTTAGGTTGGTATTTCTGTAGAAAAATTCAATATAGTTTCACTAAGTACATTGAACGCTCTTTGCCTAACCAACAATCCTCGGGTATTGATGCCACGAACACATTCAGCGGAGTGTGGACAAGTCGGTGACAGGAGATTATGTATTATCCATCCCGGTCCACAATGGCAGACCCATATATACCTATACCTACCTACCATATATACCACCTATCTACCTATCCTATAGTAGATAGGTGTCTTGTAGGTATACCTACAATGTTGTTATCTAGGAGCTGTAATGAACAATTTCTTCTCAATCAGAATGTTTGCTAGAGAGAGGGACCCAGTGCCATCGGCCTCGACTTACGAGTAGATCGTGAGTTCGAACCCAGGCAGGCACTTTACTTTGTGTATTTCATTTTCATCACCACTGCTCTCAAAAAGGTGAAAGAAAACGTGAGGAAACCGGCATGTCACATAGATCATGTAAGACATGTGACATCCACCAACCCGCACTGGGGCCGCACGGTGGATTATGTCCCAGTACCTCTCACAGAGAGGAGGCCTGTGTCAATGTTTGATTATGGCTGTTTTGGCTGTCCACATGAAGTGTCCCCATCACATCAATGTCCCCCTAGAGTATGGTATTTTGAAATTGCACAAATGTTTACCAACCTGCCTTCTGTCAACAGCCCGCCTTCTGTCAACAGCCGGCCTTCTGTCAACAGCAGGCCTTCTGTCAACAGCCCGCCTTCTGTCAACAGCCCGCCTTCTGTCAATAGCCCGCCTTCTGTCAATAGCCCGCCTTCTGTCAATATCATTCGAGCGCCAAAATATCCTCGTGGCAGTGTACAGTACACATTCACGTTCATCATAACGACTCGTAATTATATTTTTGATTTATGATAAGTCACGAACAGCAAAATTATTACCTACCCTACCTACCCTACCTACCCCACCTACCCTACCTTGGGGTGGACCACCCTTATCATTTAGGGGTATGAAAAATAGTTTGTGTCCTAATCTCAGACCTACTGAATATACACACAAAATTTCATAAGAATTGCTCGAGCCGTTTCGGAGGATTTTTTTTAGAAACACTGTGACACGAGAACTTTATATATTAGAAGAAGATAGATTGCAATGTTGTATCGCTTTCAACTACCTACGTCAGTTGGGTAAACAGCGCCTGCACTCACGTACGAGCCATTAGCTACTCAGAACTAATTACGTGTGGCCGCTGTCGCGCGGTGCCATTACATTATTACCATGAAGTTTTTTCTTGTTTCAGTAAACAGCGCTGAAACATTATTGGTGCAGTGCTGTCTAGCGTAAGTGGTGTGTTGAGTCGTGGCTGTGATGCCTTTACTTAAAGTTGTTTTCACCATTCAACTTTCACATGACGTGAAATGGTATTTTTTATTTATTTAAGTACCTATGTACATTTATTCTACGGGAAATGTTTCTGTACAAGTTAATAATTCATAAAAACATACTATGTATGTTAACTGTAATTTATGGTTATACAGCTTATACATTCCTGCGCTTCTCCGCAGACATGAGAAAATAACAAGAGTTAAGAAAACTGCAATAGAAAACTACAATAACTCCAACAACACTATTTAAGTATTCGTGTTCATTACATTTCCGCCCTCGTTAACGCGGTATGGAATAGCACGGAGTATAGAGGGAGTGTAATAAAACTAAACTTTTAAAAATTTGCATCCGATCGCCTTATCTCGCCCCCTCTCCGACATAATGAAACAGTTTAATTATCCTCCTTCAGCGACCGCTCTCCCCCGGGGCAGGAGATGTGGGGAGGCGGAAGGGGGAAGCCTGGGAGTGGTGGGGGTAGGCGGCGCGCTGACCCGGAAACGATGCGGCTCCCGGCCGGATATTAATTTCTCCACTCGAACGCACTTCGCGCAGGTGACGAACACCGGAACGCTTTTCAGCTAATTTTCATTTATACGCGCTTTGTTTCAGGATGTAATGCGTGTCGTTTGTCACCGTCACCACGCGATCTACCTACCAAATACCTGTATTTCATATACAACCAAAGTTTCGGGTTCAAAATTAAAGTATAAATAAAGTAACGGAACAGTGAGCGGTCATGAGTCGGGTTCATTCATTCCATTTCCTGATGAATTTTACGTGAGAGCTTTACATTAACAATGTAGCGAACATTACGCACACTCGGCGATTATACTAATGCAAAGCAAACACATAGTGGAATTACAACAGATGATTGTTAGGCTAAGTACATACGGAACGTCATTAGCGCGACTAGGAGCGGAGCAAGCGGTCCGAGCGCTCGCAATTAAAATTAAACTACACGACGCTCGCGTGATGCATCACTTGCGTAATTGTTCGCTTGCGCTGTTTCATACTCATGTTTCGTAAGGAATGGCTTTTATTCAAAAAACGTTTTCCCTGAAATGTTAAACTATGCCTTCAGTTACATACTAGTATGTATTCATACATCCTCATTTGGGTCATTCCATTACATAACCTAAAACATAATAAAATGTAGTCTTTAAAAGACTACATTTTAATATGTTTACTTTAAATTAAGTAACAAATATTTTAATATGATATTTTAAAAGCCAGGAGAGAGGTTCAAATTGCCATCGCGGGTGCAACAAATTTGGCCCAACCTTTCCAGATCACAAACAAAAAACACATAAATCTGTTAATTCTAATACATTTAATATGTTATGCCTTAATATTTTGAAATGTATTAAAGTAACAAAGAACATAAAATAAAAACTCTAAACAAAATAAAAAAAATAATGATTTATGTCTTTTTTTTATAATCGCGGGTGCAGTCTAATTTAAGTGAACATAAACATCAATTTTACTTACATAGGAACAAAATTAAAAACAAATTTAAGAGATCAAACCATATTTATTACTAACAATGATACTTTTGTTGGCGCTTATATTAATTATTTCTTTTGAAATACGTCAATAATTGCCGAAAATTCTATGAACATATTATTTCCATCAGTATTTTTCTTTGACGCTTCCAACTTCGCGATAATATCATCAAATTGCACGTCTGCTATGTCATTAACGATTACTGTGAATCGTTTGCCAGCAACCGTCGTCATATTGTTAGTTTATGTTTAACCGATATTTCTGTAAAAAAATACAGAATATAATATAGACACACATATTAAATATATATCATCAATCATATTCAGCATATAATATTAGTCAAGGTACTCGTATATCATAACAACGAATTTTATAATTAATCACACAAAACGGTTACGTGAAAAAGTTGCACCCGCGATCTCACATCAAGATGGCGGGTGCAACCGATTTAAGTTAAGGCTTGTGCAGACCAGCGCGACGCGACACGAACAATACAATTTCTAAGAAAACTTCACACTATAACAATAACCGTTGTCGCGTCGCGCGACAAGTCGCGCTGTTCTGCATAAGCCTTTATCGTTTATTTTAACCTAACAATAATTACAAACTTAAAAACAAATAATTTCAGTTTGGTTTAGATTTCTTCTTACTTTTGCAAATTTTCAGACTTTATTTCTGTTAAAAAAGTAAACTTTTATATCTTTTGCATCGCGGGTGCAACAAGTTAACAGTGTATTCTAGCAGTCAATAATTCTTAATAAATAACAATATATACTTACATTTTTTGGAACACGAAGATAAATGAATACTCGTATTGTCACTTCACGGTTAGCCGGTAAAGCATAACTTGAAACTGTCAACAATAACTGTTTCGCGCCCATGTTGCTAGTTATGATTTTACAGTTTATACCAATTCTTGGGATGGTAATATTTTCAAACGCGCCAAAAAAGAAGATATGGTATAAAATAAAATAAGAATAAATTGATTATTATATTTAGACTTTCTTCTTTGCACTAATAACAAAAAAAACAACTAATAGCGTGATTGAAAAAATCATGTCGAAAATCATCCATAGCGGAATCGCCCATTTATCACTGTCACTATTTGAGATAATTTGGATTTAAACTTTTGCTTATTAAATCGAAAATGTTGATTTAAGTAACTTAATTTTAAGCCGAGAGCTAATAATAATAATCTGATGACAAAGCTATTTAAGCTCTGGAGGCTATGCGAGCTTAGCGTTAATCTCTTATTCAATTGGCTCTCCGTTTAATTAAATTCAATTGAAAATGATCAAGATAGATACTTATTGGATAAAGGAATAATAATTGGTCTTAGGTTAATTAATTCAAAAGAGTTTACTGCAGAATGGAATTCATTATTGGATTTTAAAAGTTTCATCAAAATGAAATGGTATCCTTAAATCTTACATCGTCATTATCATTATTTCTGCCCAGAATCACCCACTGCTGGGTATAGGCCTCCCCTTTTTTCTGCCATAGTAACCGGTTCCGTGCGTCTCTCATCCACGTGTTTCCCACGACTTTGACGATATCATCAACCCAAAGCGCTTTTGGACGGCCCTGGTTTCTTTTTCCTAACTTTGGCCACCATTCAGTCACAGCTTTACTCCATCGGTCATCTGCGATTCTAACTAGTTGTCCTGCCCAACTCCACTTGAGGCGCATCGCCCTGAATCAGCTGTCAGCTGTCATGTAACCGTGCTCTCATATTTAAATTCTTTAAAATAACTTAATTAAATATTTACGTATAGTACCCAATTCTATAATTAAAGTGAACAAAATAATGCAATACGTGTGTGAAAGTGTTATCTTTACTAAGTATTGATTGACTGATAACTAACTAAATATAACGTTTTATTGTGCACAAAATATTGTGGCAAAACCAGTTTTCTGAGTGAAAATAAACACTCAGTGACAACAAACACTGCTACATAATGAGCTAAGAACCGCGTGACATATGTAGAAAAAAAAAACAACGAAAAAACTTAATATTGCAAAAGTGACACCCAGTGAAAAAAAAACTTTTTTTTTTTTAAACCAACCGCTTTTGTTTCGGACGAGCCTAATGATCAAAAATTTCAACACCATAAGTAATTGTTATTGTGGCTAATTGACTAAGCGACATACCTATTAAGACACGTCGTATGGCTTGAGTTTGAATCCCGCATAGTATACATTTATCAATTTGGAATGTTTGTTGATTTTAATTTGGAAAAAAAAGATTCTATTATTTAACCAAACTTTTTTTCTATTATTTATTCTGTTGGGGTTTCCACGACACTGTAGTGCATCAGGGATGTTCGCAGAGGCACGTATAGACGACTTTTACGCAATCATGCGAAAGCGTGTTGCCTCCCTGATGCGGCGGGTGCGGGGCAGCGCCAACAGCCTCTTGGTCACTGTGGCTGATAGGATGGAAGGCATAACACTGAGGCACTGGACCAGCACACAGGTATTACCTTCAAATCGTGCCTTGAAGTAATGTTATTGTTAATTGTTTTTGTTAATTATTGCATATTTGGTTATTGTCTTATTAGTAATTTTGACATTATT
Organism: Agrochola lota; assembly: GCA_947364205.1. Lineage (NCBI taxonomy): Eukaryota > Metazoa > Arthropoda > Insecta > Lepidoptera > Noctuidae > Agrochola > Agrochola lota. Next base: position 654,481 of record OX376219.1, on the reverse strand, counting down.
GATGGTGATTTTGACATTATAGTTATGATTTTGATATTATTATTAATGGTGATTTTGACGTTATGCTTGTGATTTTGACATTATTGTTAATGGTTTTGACATTGCTAGTAATTATATTGTGACCTAAATTTGCCAAATATTATTATGTACTAACACTAGTGTTTAAGATGTGTATGTAAATAACAAATTGGATTGTATGATCTGTAAATAAAATAATTTGTCTTTTTTTTATTTTAACCGAAATTTTATTGACGTAAACGAAGTATTAACTGCATATCATCTTTTGTTTGAACAATATCCAATATTACGAATATGAGCTTCTTTGAAAATATAACCTTTCGAAGAAACTGCGCTTGGACAGTGTCAGAAACAATAACAGAGGCCGAATCTAGTAATTCAACAACAGATGGCAGCATCAACAGCTTACCTAACATATCTGTCGAAGACGACGACGAAATACGGAAGTTGAGACAACAAATAGAGGAATTACAGACAGAATTAGGTTCAGCACATGAAGAAATAAACAATTTATCTATAGAGAACACGGCACTCAAAAAATCTATAAAAGACATGAAAAATAAGAATGAAATCGTCAACAAAGCGACAAAAAAGCTAATAAGCGAATTGAGTATACCTAAGAAAAGCAAAAACATTACCACACCTCGCTGTACTTCTAATGACCAGCACAAACAAAAATATTATTGAATAGCGAGAAACAGAGATTTGAGCTCTTGAACTCACTGTTGAAATTATGTCCTGCTCAGGTTGCGCGAGTAGGTACTACCCCAAAGAGTGAACCTGTTCACCATAAAAGCATAAACTGTGCAGGTAGTAATAAAATTAGGTGGTTCCGAAGTGGTTTCGCCGGCGGCCTCAACGGCCTGACTCCTCAGCATTTAAAATACTTATTGAGTTCAGGCACCGGGAAAACTGGTGAGTCACTTTTGAAGAAATTTGCGGCTCTAATTAACCTGATGCTCGACGGAGGTGTGAATGATGCCGTCGTCGATGTCTTGTACGGGGCCAATTTATGTGCCCTGCACAAGAGGGCCGGCGGCATTAGTCCCATTACTGTTGGACGTACGGCAGCTTAAATATGCTGCAAGTTATATGGAGAAAAAAACAAGTTTCAGCCCCTACAGCTTGACTTCGGATCCAAAGGGTGCGAGGCTACCGTACATGGCCTTTAAAGTTTTTTTAACTCCGGTAAAGGTGAGGTCATCCTCAAGGTTGACGTTAAGAATGGCTTCAACTTCATTAACAGGGACACTTTGTTGGCTGAAGTAAAAAAGGAGCTACCGGAAATGTATGGTTTTTTGTGGCAGTGCTACAGGCACCCTTTAAAATTACTATGTAAGGACAACGTTTTGCAATCTGTAGTAATCTGTTGGATGCCAACAAGGTGATCCTCTCGGGCCAGTCATTTTCAGTTTAGCTATTCACCCCATAATACAACAACTAAATTCTGTATTTAGATGATGGGACTCTAGGAGGTGACGTAGATAGTGTTCTAAAAGATCTCCAATTTCTAAAGCAGCAGTTCCAATCTATCGGCCTCGACCTCAACTTCTCAAACACGACAGTTTTTCACCTTTGGTCGACGAAAAAATTTAAAATTTTAACGATATTTCGGATAGGCTTTTTAAAATTAACTTGCATTCGGCATTCACCCGTATCAGACAGATACTGCTGTTTCTGAAAGAGAACGCAGGGCGTTGGCAGTAAGGAGCAATATGCTGGCCCGTAGGTTCGCTCGATGTACTAAGGAAGTTAAGATTACACTTTTTAGGGCATATTGCCAATCTTTTTACTCGAGCGGCCTGTAGGTTCGGTATACGCAACGAGCCTACAACGTCCTGCGGATACCGTACAATAATGCTTTCAGAATGCTGTTGGGGTTGCCGCGCCATTGTAGTGCGTCACAAATGTTCGCAAATGCTCGCGTTGACGGGTTTCACGCTATACTGCGTAAGAAAGTGGCGTCATTATTTCAAAGACTGCGCGGTAGCACCAACAGCATTTTGCCAATGATTGCATCCCGCCATGACTGTCCCATACAGGCTCACTGGGTGGGAATAGTTACGGGAACATTGTAGTTTTGTAATAAATACGTTATTACCGAATTGCTTTACCGAATGTTAAAAGTAGTGATTGTGACATAGTATTGAATGGGGAGAAATTGGAATTCATCGATAAAACTGTTTTCTTGGGGATCACGCTCGACTCCAAGCTGCAATGGGGTCCTCATTTAACATCTCTTGCAGGACGCCTAAGTTCAGCAGCATATGCTGTGAGAAAAATCCGTCAATTTACTGATGTAGATACCGCGAGGCTGGTCTATTTCAGTTATTTTCATAGTATTATGTCTTACGGTATTTTACTATGGGGACGGGCTGCAGATATCGACTCTATTTTTATTCTGCAGAAAAGAGCCATCAGAGCAATATATGGCCTCCGCAGACGCGATTCTCTAAGGGAACTGTTTAAAGATATTAATATCATGACGGTACCTTGTCAATATATCTATGAAAACATCATGTACGTTAGGAAAAATCTAAGTCTTTTCAGTAAAAGAGGTGATAGACACAATTATAGGACTAGAAATAGGGACCAATTGATTCAACCGGGTTTCAGACTGGCTAAAGTAGACTCATCCTTCATGGGGTACTGTTTGAAATGTTACAATAAAATACCTCCCCACATACTCCAATTGAACGAAACGAAATTTAAATCTTGTATAAAACGCACACTATGCTGCCAAGCATATTATAAGTTGGGGGATTACATCGACGACAAAAATGCTTGGCTCAGCGCTGGTCCAGCTCCACAAGGGCGCATAAACTAATTGATTAGCATTCAAAATATTGTTGCAGCTGCTGAAGATTGTAAAACTATCTTTAGATTTTATAAATTCAATCTCTTAGTATTATATAATTGCATAGCACATGTGTGAGCACTATGTCCCTACTTTACAGTTACCATTTACTGGGTACGTCTTTCATTGACTTGAGTTTGCCCTGGCGGTTGTGAGTATGTCATGCTCACTCAAATGTCTCGCTGGTGGTGGCGTGTGTGTTGGATCGTTAAGTTCCCTTCAAAATGGTTGAGCTGAATGGTGCTGATGCATGCGTCATGTTCGTGAACGGGCGCCGTCAGTGGGGACTGGTCATCTCTTAGCTGCCACGGCTTATTTGAATTTATTTTAATTTTTTAATTGTTTTTGATTTTATTTTTATTACTGACGCTTTTAACGTGCACGTCTTTTTACATTGTTCTCACATGTATAATTACAAAAATAGATGATGTAACCAATATTTTGTGAAAATATTCTGATTGAAAAGAGTGTCCGTGGAGTTTCTTGCCCGTTCTTCTCCATAGGAACCTACTACGCGTTGGAATGGGCAACTAGCTTCATATTTCTGACTGACCGACCCCTTGACAATTCAAAAGTACCTGTAATTGGTTTATTTGAAATAAATGCTTTGAGTTTGAGTTTGAGTTTGAGTTTGAATTATATTATGTACCTACTAACATAGATCTTAAGAAAATTGTTACTAACTCTTTTATGGATTCTGTCCGAAATAAATTGATAATAATAATAACGAAACTAAATTTAGAAAATTATCTATTACACAAAGCACAAAAAAAAAACATAAAACATCAAAACGTCTAACTACTCATCGCCCCCTTAATAGAATAATTTGACAGGGTTAAATCCTTTAAAAATTCTCTAAGCTTCGGGCTGTGAACACTTTTAGTTAAGATATCCGCTATCATCCTATCAGTTGACATGTACCTTATTTCAACTTTGTTAGCTAGTACACATTCACGAATAAAATTACACTTGATAGCTATATGCTTTGTTCTATTATGCATCATTTTGTTAGCTGCAATTTTATGCGCCGACTGATTGTCATTATAAATTACTACTGCTTTACTATCCACAGTTGTGAAACTGTTCAGTAAACTACGTAAATAAAGAGCTTCCTTCAAAGCTTGAATCAATCCTGCGTACTCTGCCTCTGTGGAGGACAAGGATACTATCGCTTGCTTCCTACTCTCCCATGACACTATATTTTTACCTATCTTGAAAATTAATCCTGTGAAAGATTTTCTATCAAGTGCCCCTCCCCAATCTGCATCAACATAGCCTCGAAAGTCTTAATCTCCCGACTTCCTAATAGTAAGACAAAGGTTAGACGTACCCTTCAAATACCTTATGACCCGTTTCGCACATTTAAAGTGTATTTCGTCATAACACGAAATAAATTGTAAAAGTACACTCACCGCATGTGCTATGTCTGGTCGCATTACAGACTAAATAGTTTAGACACCCTATTATGCTTTGATATGGCAGATTTCTATGGGAATTTTTAGATCTTTCTAATTTCATACCGACTTCCATTGGGGTTGAAACTGATTTAGCGTCTGTCATGTTAAAGTCATTCAAAACTTCCGAAATGAACTGTTGCTGATCTAGACAAATAACATCTTTATTTCTCCTCAGCCTCATGCCTAAAACATGCCTAGCCGCGCCTAAATCTTTCACTTTAAACTTATCAAGCAAATTGGTTTTTAATTTTTGCTTTTCTTGTTCACAGTTACCAAAAATAAAAAGGTCGTCTACGTAAATAACAACAATTAACTTGTTATTTTTTTTAAGCTGCTTTTGGTAAAAACACGGTTCTATTTTTGATCGTACAAAGCCTGAGTTCAACATCTCTTTGTCCAATTCCTTGAACCAAGCATTCGAAGCTTGTTTCAATCCATCAAAGAACGCTGCAGCTTACATACTTTGGTTTCTTGACCTTTGACTACTGCTCCTTTCGGTTGGAGCATGTAAATGTCCTCTTTAATCTTGCCATATAAAAAGGCAGTCGTGACATCCCATTGGTCAATAAACCAACCGTATTCAACAGCTAGCGAGAACAACATTCACAGAGTAGAGCTTCTAACTACTGGAGAATACGTCTCAGTATAGTCTACACCACGTACCTGTGTGATACCTTTTGCTACTAATCTAGCCTTGTACTTCGTTACCTTGCCTTAGCTGTCTCTCTTGATTTTGAACACCCATTTGCACTGGATAGGCTTCTTATCAGCTGGACGATCCACAAACGTCCAAGTCTGGTTCTCCTTAGTGACATAAGTTCATCATCGATGGCTTTTTGCCATAAGTCACCATTGGGTCTCGCCAACGCTTCAGTAATAGTCAATGGATCATCATCAAGATTGCTCTCCTTGGCATACATAAAATTGCATCCGTACCGATCGACTTGTCTGCGTTCTCTTACAGGATACCTTCTTTCCGATTTAGGTATTGTGACATCCTCTTCAGTCAATACGTCATCAAGCTCTTGCTCTGGTACTACAGGTTCACGTTGTATCTCCTCCGATACTTCTGCGTTCTCGTCTATAGCATCACGGTACAAATCATCGTGATCCTCCAAGGGTTCCGATCTGCTTTTAGATCTGTTGGGTAAACTGGCGTAAACAGAATCTATATTCAGGTTTATGATAACTTCCGACTTTTCCACGTTTTCTTTTTGGAGAAAGACGTTTTCGAGAAATTTTACATCTCTTGCCGTTGTCACTTCACCTGTCTTAGGATTCATCAGACGATAACCCTTCTGATTATCTGGATATCCAATAAAAATCATCGGTTCCGTCTTCATGTCTAGTTTCCGTCTCTTTTGTTTTGATATCAATCTGTACGCCAAACAACCAAAGATTTTCAGATGACTGACATTCACATCTTTTCCAGTCCAAAGCTTCTCTGGTACCGCATTGTTCAATGCTTTCGTGGGGCTTCTGTTCTTTAGGTATACGACAGTATTAACAATACTTCTTGCTCAGGTTCGATTCCGACAATAATGTTCTTGCCTTTTCTATTATAGTCCGATTCGCTCTTTCGGCGACAGAATTTTGTTCCGGCGTGTACGGTACAGTCGTCTGGTGTTTTATACCTGCAGACTTCAGAAATGATTTAAATTTACCATTACAGTACTCTGCGCCGTTATCAGATCTCAGACATTTAATGGATTTACTTGTCTCATTCTCAACTTCCGCCTTGTATTCACGGAACTTATCGAAAGTTTCACTTTTGTTCTTCAAAAAATAAACATGAGTTTTCTGAGTAAAATCGTCGATAAATAGAAGAACATACCTCGAACCACCGAACGACGGCTCCTCAATTGGTCCGCAAACGTCGCTAAAAACCAACTGTAAGACCTCGTTCGCTCTCGTACCCATTGATGTAAATCGATATAAATAGATGCTCGTACCTTGGTTCTTAAAGGGACTCTTGCAGGTCTTTCATCATACATGGAATACACGGCTCGCATAAATCGGTATTCTTAAATTCCATACTGGTTATTATTTTATTCATATAATTTTCGCATTGTCAAAATGCATGGAATAATTCTTCTTGGTCAAATCGCTCACAGAAATAAGGTTCATGGATAAATCAGGAACATGTAAAACGTTTTCTAAAATTTATTTTTCGTTTTCGCTGACTCTCGGCTTAGCATTTCCTCGTCCTTTCACCAATAATTTCTCGCCGTTTGCTACTGCAATCTTCATGTTACCCTTTTCACGTTGATAAGACAACAATTTGTTTTTATCGTGGGTCATATGGTTTGAGCACCCACTGTCTAAATACCACTTATCTTTGTGTATCGCCTTCTTCGTATTCAGGCAGATATTCGCGATTTTGATCCGCTCCTTGCATTCGGACGCCTTGTGTCCTTGCTTGTGGCATTTAAAACACTTGTAGACGAACTTCTGCTTACGATCGTTAGTTTTAGTGTTAGATCTTGCATCGTTCTGTACTTTACTTGTAACTAAGGCTTGTTCGTAGTCTGTGTTCAACTTACTCTGTCTACTTCCTTCTTGTAACAATTTCGTTTTAATTTGCTCTAACGTGATCTCTTGTCCACTATTATCTACAGCCATGATGAGAGGGCTGTACTCAGCGGTTAGTCCACCCAGCAAAATCGATATGATCCAATCATCAGGGATTTGAGCATCAATATCGAACAATTGTTGTATCAGGAATGTAGTTTTGGATATGTAGCTTTCCATAGAATCAAAAATCTCTAACTTACAGTTGAAAAGCTCTCGCTGAACATGTATACGTCTTCCCCAACCCTTGTCTTCATACGCTTTCTGTAAGCTATTCCAGGCTTCTTTCGCAGTCTTCGCATTATAGACGTGGGTAAAGCACTCTGGTTCTAACAACAAACATATTGTCGTTCGTGCCTGCCGGTCTACGTCAGCGTTTGCTACATCTTTAGAAATTACTCCCCGCCAGTTGTTATTCTCCAAGTAATTTCGCACCAAGAACTTCCAGTTTGGGTAGTCGGACGATCCTTTCAGCTTCTTGATCCCACTTATGCCAACTTCAGCTGACATAATTGAAATTTCGTAAGTTTTACAGGCACACAATTAATATTCAAACCACTCAACTTATTAATTATACGCACTATCAGAAAAAACTTCAGCACACTCCTGGGCGCATAACCTAATGGAAAACAGAAGTCAATAATGAGCAGTGGTCTGATAATTAGTATATTTCGTGGTCAATATTTTTATTCAAGTGACAAGGTTCATAAAACATATGCCGTAACAATATTAATTTGAATCGGTGACAGGCATGTGCAACAGGCCAGTGCATATATATATGCGACCTCTTCCAATAAGTTTCACTCTGATCTGTTTGCCGTCTGATCATAGTGGACAAACGGTAACTTTTAAGTTTAAAACACTTAAGCAAAAAGTGTTAATAAAATTTAGACCAATTACAACTGGCAAATTAAATAGATTCAATAGTACCCTAAATAATAAGTTAAATGGCCATGATATGGACGATACAAATAAATTGTATGAGGGTTTCTTTTCAGTAGTGCACACAGAATTCAATAAAACTTTTGAAAAGAAAACCAAACATATTTACCTTAAGTTTATTTTTAGTGACTGGGCAACTACAGGTATTAGGATAAGTAGGGAAAGACTGTTCGAGTAAAAAAAAAAAAAGGCTTAAGCCTTTTTTTTTTTTGATGTTGGGAAATCATCTAATGACTTCTCCCTCTCTGGGCGGAGCGGGAGGGCGTGTCAGACTTTTACTGACTAAAACACACCCGTGTTCCTTCTTCCGTTGCCCATGTGCCGGGGCCGCGATATCCCTTTCGGACAAACCCGCAACCCCAGCAGGCACTGGTCTTTACGGACCCCGCCAGTTGGTGCTGACATCTCTTGGAGGCGCGCGTGGAACACAACGCGCCATCGACCCGGGCCTGGTCCTTATCGGACGGCGAGCTACCCATTGCACGCCGTCCCGCGCCTACGGTAGCCGGAAGTCGGCTCGCGACTCCCGACGCCCGAGGCGTCTCCTGTGGCGAATAGGGGCGCGAGGGCGCGCATCTTGCATCTCCCTCGCGCGCTCCACCTCCTCCTTTGCGAGCATAACTGCTTTTCAGAAGGAGGTGACGGCCTCTCATGCACTCTCGCTCCGAACCATGGCCTGAACCAGGGCTGGACGCGAGAGATCGTCGCTGCCGATCGCCTCCGTGAGGACACGGCGGTGCTCCGCCCAAGCCGGGCAGATCTCCACCGTATGCTCCACCGTGTCCTCCGGGCGAGCCACATAGTGGTGACACCCGGGCGTTTCCTCCCACCTTATGCGGCACAGGAACCTCCCGAAACAACCGTGTCCGGTGAGGACTTGCGTCAGGCGGAAGGTGAGGACGCCATGGCGCCTCTCAAGCCACTCCTCAAGGAGGGGACTTATTGCCGCAATTGTGGCGTGCCCAGCGCTGGGTTGCGACAATCGCACACTCCATGCCGCCATGAGATCCCGCCGGAGCTCTGTCCACTGTGCCGTGATTTGTGGCGGCAGCGGAGTTACGCCCCGGCGTTTCACCTCCTCGCGACACTTCACATGTGTGCGAGGACTTCTGCCTCCAGATCCCATGGCGGTAGTCCGGCAAGGAGGCTCGCCGCCTCACGGGAGACCGTGCGGTATCCTCGGATCAGCCTAATGGCCATGACCCTTTGGGACGCGTTCAACCGCTGGGCCGGTCGCAGCCTCAATGAACGCGCCCACACCGGTGCCCCGTAAAGGGCCATGGACCGCACGACCCCCGCGTAAAGCCTCCGGCAGGAGGTGTTTGGACCCCCTAGGTTGGGCAGGAGCCGCTTCAAAGCAGCCCCAGCCCTATCCTGGCCTTAAGCCTTACATTAACATTGAAACTTTCAACAAGTATGTTGCTACATATTCCAAATTTTTTAGAAATACCTGCAAGATAGCTAAAGCTCTGCATATTAGCAACAAGATCAAATCAGCAGAAAATAAAATAAAAACAGTTTGGAAAGTTATAAATAATGAAACTAATAGGAAAAAAAAACACTGAGTTCACATTGGAGACTTCACGTGGTGTCATAAGCTTTAATTTAGAAGTAGGTCAAGAATTTGTAAATTTCTTTACTAATATACCGTATAAAACGACGAAAGCTTTAAATTCCTCACCCGATGTCTCAATAGATTTATTAAAAGCGAATGTTCCAGGCTGCCCGGTTGAATATCAATTTAAACATGTAAACTCTATGATAGTTATAAAAGTTTTTCGGAGAATTAAAATCAATTTGACCGAAGATCTATGGGGATTATCTATCAAAGTTTATACATCCATAATCGAAACTATAGCACCATATTTGGCTTTAATATTTAATTTGTGCGTGGACCAAGGAGTCTTCCCGGATTTAATGAAATACAGTAAGTAATACCACTTTTTAAATCTGGGTACAGTAAAGACACCAATAATTATAGACCAGTATCCGTGCTGCCCGTATTCAGCAAGGTGTTCGAAAAGGTAATGCTCAATCAAATGCTTAATCATTTTAACACCAACCATATCTTACACGATCAGCAATATGGGTTCACCAAATGACGTTGTACGACTGACGCGTGTCACCTTATTAAAACACATATTTACAGCGTGGAAGGAGGCCCAAGATGCGATAGGAATTTTTTGTGACCTGTCCAAAGCATTTCACTGCGTAAATCATGAAACCTTACTCTTGAAACTTGAGCATTACGGACTAGGTAAACTTGCGCTTAGTTTAGTAAAATCTTATTTAAATGATAGACAACAGCAAGTTCAAATTAATGGAATCAATTCACTCGGTTTAAAAATAAAAATGGGTGTTCCACAAGGCTCGATATTGGGACCTTTCCTCTTTTTAGTATATATTAATGATCTACCCCATTTATTAAAAAAACCAACCACAAATGGTGTTATTTGCTGACGATAATTCTCTAATTTTTAAGATAAATAGACGTGCATCAAATCTTGACGACGTATATAACACCCTACTACAGGTCCAAAATTGGTTCACTGCTAATAATTTAGTATTAAATGGGAAAAAAACTAAATGCATTAGATTTGCTTTACCGAAAGTAGTAGTGATTGTGACATAGTATTGAATAGGGAGAAATTAGAATTCATCGATAAAACTATTTTCTTGGGGATCACGCTCGACTCAAGGCTGCAATGGGGTCCTAATTTAACATCTCTTGCAGGACGCCTAAGTTCAGCAGCATAGTAGAAAAATCCGTCAATTTACTGATGTAGATACCGCGAGACTAGTATATTTCAGTTACTTTCATAGTATCATGTCTTTCGGTATTTTACTATGGGGACGGGCTGTAGATATCGACTCTATTTTTATTCTGCAGAAAAGACCCATCAGAGCAATATATGATCTCCGCAGACACGATTCTCTTAGGGAACTGTTTAAAGATATTAACATCATGACGGTACCTTGTCAATATATCTATGAAAACATCATGTACGCTAGGAAAAATCGAAGTCTTTTCAGTAAAAGGGGTGAAAGACACAATTATAGTACTAGAAATAGGGACCAATTATTTCAACCGGGTTTCAGACTGGCTAAAGTAGACTCATCCTTCATGGGGTACTGTTTGAAATGTTACAATAAAATACCTCCCCAATTGAATTAAACGAAATTTAAATCTTGTATAAAATGCACACTATGCTGCCTAGCATATTATAAGTTGGGGGATTACATCGATGACAAAAATGCTTGGCTCAACGCTGGTCCAGCTCCACAAGGGAGCATAAACTAATTGATTAGCACTCAAAATATTGTTGGAGTTGCTGAGGATTGTAAAACTATCTTTAGATTGTATAAATTCAATCTCTTAGTATTATTAATTGCGTAGTCCATGTGTGAGCACTATATACCTACTTTACAGCTACCATTTACTGGGTACGTCTTTCATTGACTTGAATGTGCCCTGGCGGTTGAGAGTATGTCATGCTCACTCAAATGTCTCGCTGGTGGTGACGTGTGTGTTGGATCATTAAGTTCCTTTCAAAATGGTTGAGCTAAATGGTGCTGATCCATGCGTCATATTCGTGGACGGGCGCCGTCAGTGGGGACTTTTCATCTCTTAGCTGCCACGGCTTATTTGAATTTATTTGAATTTTTGAATTGTTTTTATTTTTATTACGGACGCTTTTAACGTGCACGTCTTTCTACATTGTTCTCACATGTATAATTACATAATGGATGATGTAACCAATATTTTGTAAAAATATTCTGATTTAAAAGAGTGTCCGTGGAGTTTCTTGCCCGTTTTTCTCCATAGGAACCTACTACGCATTGGAATGGGCAACTAGCTTCATATTTCTGACTGACCGACCCCTTGACAATTCAAAAGTACCTGTAATTGGTTTATTTGAAATAAATGTTTTGAGTTTGAGTTTGAGTTTAAAGTGTATCACTTTTGAAAATGTACATTCGTTTTCTAATGTGACTAATGAGAGCTTCAATTTATGGTCACCAGTTGAGTTGTTCGTCTAGTAAGACCCCAAGATATTTAATATTTGTCACTCGAGACAATGACAAGCAGCCACAGTCCGCTAGCACCGCACAGATGTACACTTTGAGTGTATCGGTGGCTTCGGGTGGCTCAGGGGAGCTCGGAAGAAAGAAATGGATAATTTTTGTTTTATTTTTATTAAGGGTTAGCAAGTTGTTAGGAAGCCATTGCATTACAACCTGCAGTTCATTCTCGGCACGATTTTTTAGCAGAAATCCAGTCTTCTCCGTATGATAATAAAGCCATATCCTCTGCATATGTTACTATGTCACAATTCAAAATTTTAAGATTGCATAGATCATTAACATAGATTAGAAACATAGTAGGTCCCGAGATACTCCCCTGGGGAACCCCATAATTAATGGGGTCTTCATCACTCACTACCGTGCCGACACAAACAGACTGCGTTCGACCAGACAAATAGTAATTTAAAAAAATGCTTAAAGTTACTCCACGTATCCTTTCCATCTCGGAGATAAGAATGGGAATTGAGACCGTGTCAAACGCTTTAGACAAATCTAGGAAGATTCCAAATCATTTCTGCTTTTTGTCAGAAATCTTATTGCCTTACTATTAAAGTTTTCAACCGCATCTTCAAATGATAGATCACTTCTAAACCCGTAATGATTGCTTGAGATGATATTATTTTTTTCCAAATAATTAGTTAAGTAACTATTTAAGATACTTTACTTGAAGGTTCTAGACCTTTGACAGTGCGTTTTGTACAGAAATAGACCTGACACACGGTCCTTCTCAACCGGTCCCACTCTTGAATACCGGTGTAATTTTTGCCCTTGCTCTCGAGAATACCCCTTTGGCAATTGCTAAATTATACGTAAATACTAATAGGTGGAACTAAGGCTGTTCACGAAAGCTTAATAACTTTTGATGGTATATTATCCCAGCCATTGGCGCAATCGTCCCTTACTGACATAATTACGGTTACGATTCGTTCTACGCTAACTGGAATAATACCCATCGAATTACATAGCTATTTATTTGTCTGGTAATGCATGTAAGTGTCGTGATGGAGTGGTTAAGGCCTCGCCTCTCATGCACGAGGTTGTGGGTTCAAATCCGAGCAAGTACCAATGTGACTTTTTCAATTCATATGTACTTTCTGAGTTTATCTTGGACATTACTACCATCGGTGAAGGAAAACATCGTGAGGAAACCTTTTTTTTTTTAGGATGGGAAATCATCAAATGACTTCTCCCGCTCTGGGCAGAGCGAGAGGGTGTGTCAGACTTTTACTGACTAAAACCCACCCGTGTTCCTTCCGTTGCCTGTGTGCCGGGGCCGCGATACCCCTTTCGGACAAACCCGCAACCCCAGCAGGCATTGGTCTTTCGACCCCGTCGGTTGGTGCTGACATCTCTTTGAGGCGCGCGTGGAACACAACGCGCCGTCGACACGGGCCTGGTCCTTATCGGACGGCGAGCTGCCCATTGCTCACCGTCCGCAAGCGAACCATGGCCTGAACCAGGGCCGGACGTGAGAGATCGCCGCCGCCGATCGCCTCCGTGAGGACACGGCGGTGCTCCGCCCAAGCCGGGCAGACCTGCAACGTATGCTCCACCGTGCAAGTTCAAGTTGGACCGGGCAAGTTTCCTCCTGCCCTACGCGGAACAGGAACCTCCCGAAACAACCGTGTCCGGTGAGGACCTGCGTCAGGCGGAAGGTGAGGACACCATGGCGCCTCTCAAGCCACTCCTCAAAGAGGGGACTTATCGCCACAATTGTGGCGTGCCCAGCACTGGGTTGCGACAATCGCATACTCCATGCCGCCATGAGATCCCGCCGGAGCTCTGTCCGCTGTGCCGTGATTTCTCGCAGCAGCGGAGTTACACCCCGGCGTTTCGTATCCTCGCGCAACTCCCACATGTGCCCAGATCCCATGGCGGTAATCCGGCAAGGAGGCACGCCGCCTCACGGGAGACCGTGCGGTATCCCCGGACCAGCCTGATGGCCATGACCCTTTGCGACGCGTTCAACCGCCGGGCCGGTCGCAGCCTCAATGAACGCGCCCACACCGATGCCCCGTAAAGGGCCATGGACCGCAAGACCCCCGCGTAAAGCCTCCGGCAGGAGGCAATTGGACCCCCCCAGGTTGGGCAGAAGCCGCTTCAAAGCAGCCCCAGCCTATCCAGTTTGGGAGCCAAACGTCGGAAGTGCTCCACGAAGTTCCACCGGCTGTCCAGGACGAGTCCCAGGTACTTCATCGTCGACTCGACACCGATGTGAACCCCTCCCGCCGTTATCTGGGAACCCGACAGTGGCGCGTTCCGAGGACTATAGAAACACATGGCTTCGGACTTGTGCAAGGCCACCTCGAGTCCCAGTTGCCGGATCCTTTCGACGATTGTCGCAACCCAACGTGTCGCTAGTTTGGCCGCCGCCTCATGCGACCTCCCCTGCACCAGGACCAGCGTATCGTCAGCGTAGCAAACCACGCTGACGCCGGTAGGGAGGTCGGCGCGCAGCACCCAGTCGTAGCCGATGTCCCACAGATGCGGCCCCAGGACCGATCCCTGTGGGACACCGCGCGACATCTCTCGCCGGTTCCACTCTCCGTGGTGACCGGGGTAGATGACGGCCCTGTCCGTCATATAGGCCTCGACCACTCGACAGAGGTAGGTCGGCATCCGGTGATACCGGAGTGCCTCCCTAATGCAACTCCAGGGCAGGGTATTGAAGGCATTGGCGATGTCAAGAGACACCGCCAAGACTACCCCACCCCGGGCAACAGCATCCCCCGTCGTGATGGTGAGGAAACCTGGACTTATAGTTAATAAAAGTCTGAAATCGCCAACCTGTCTTGAGTTAGCGTGGTGATCATTGCTCGTGCCTTCTCTGTATGAGAAGAGGCCTTTGCCCTGCAGTGGGACAGTAACAGGCTGGTATGATTATAATGCATGTATTGGGGAGTATCATTGTTAATCAATATTTTTGAAGCAAGGTTTTTACCAATATTTACAAAATACTGAGTAACACAATTTGCAGATTTTTTGTCATTTACCGGCATTTTAAGAAGTTCAACTGTAGTTTGACAGTTATTCTTTCTACCAGCTATTACATTATTCAAGCTCCAAGTGGCCTTGGGATTGCTTTTTCTTTAGTAAATTCGTTGGTTTACAGGTGTTACAAGAGTTGCGGTATCTCTTGTAGGTCGCAGGAAGTGTATCATTAAAAAAAAAAACAAAAACTGCGGTATCTCTTGTATGTCACGCAAGTATCACATACATTTACACATCAATTAGCGTTATTTCTGAATTCGAATTTTTTATCCTATAAGTATTTAGAACGTTTTCGTTTGCCAAAATCAATCAATACCCACGTTAGGCTGCCTGTTCACTGGAACAGAGAGGAGAGGAGCGGAGTAGCGGTATGCCAATATTAACCAATGGAATTACATAAAACCTCCGCTCCGCTTCAGTGGACAGGAATTTGCAAACTAGTTTAAAAATTCATTCAAAACCGGGAAACGGAGCGGGGAAACAGAGCGGAGAAGTGGAGAGGGGACGCGGAGCGGGGAAACGGAGCAGAGAAGTGGAGCGAGGAACCGGAGCGGGGAATTATTACTCCTCGCGTGAACGCGGTCTAGCTCCGCACAATCCGCAACACTGCTCAGCTACCTCGCTCCGCACAGTCCGTAACTCCGCTCCGCTACCTCGCTCCGTATCAATGGACAGACACTGTCCGCAACTGTCCGCAACTCCGCTCCACTCCGCTGCCATTCTCCTCTCCGCTGCCTCGCTCCGCTTCAATCGACAGGCAGCCTTACATGGCTCACAAAGAAACAAATAAATAATTACGTATAAAACAAGTTTTTTCTGTGTATTATTACCAATATATAATATATAATAATTATTATTATTATTGTTTTATTGCCATTTCCCACATAGAGCGAACAATCCTTCATCTTCGTGCAGTTACTCGCAGAAACAATCAGAGCGAGGGGGAGAAGTTACTCCATGAAGATAAACCATCACGTAATAAATAAAGCGAGTTCAACATCTATATGCGAGGTGGCGGCGGCGGTCAGCAATCCTGCGGCAAATATAACTTAGATGGTTTGTGAGTCCGAGCGTGCCGCCCGCCAATGCCACCCGCACCCCGCACCCACCCGCGGGAAGCAAAGCGAGCGCTAACTTATCTGTGTGCACTCGCCATTACTGTCTCAGGATTTTCATTGCTCTATGTATAGAATACGAAATGGAAGGAAGCGGTATTAGACGCATTGGAAAGTCTTGCACATAACAGTTTTTTTTTGTTTATTTCTACTTTAGTGTAATCTCTTATCGTTTACAAGAAGAGATAAGTGCGAAAAAAGAAATATCTTCCGTGGCGTAGTCTGTACTACGTTTCGTAGTCGATGCTACGTCTCGTAGTCGAGGCTACGTCTCGTAGTCGAGGCTACGTTTCGTAGCTGGCGTAGCCGTTTAGTGTCATAACCGAGCTACGTCTCGTAGTCGGTGCTACATCTCGTATCTCACATTAATAATTTTAAAAAAATGGAATACCCGTAGTGATAAATATTTCAGGTACCTACTCATTACCATTTTATCCGTTGGTAATGTTATTTGACACATTTCAGGTATCCAGGTTTGACGCGATGGGGTCCTATTGTGATGATTAGGGCGTGCGTCCGTCCCTCGTGTAAATAATTTAAATGAAAAACGTTGACGCGCTTTATGAACAGCTCGCCCCTGAGTTGTCAACGTTTTTATTATTAGAACTTTAAATAAAATGAAGGGGAGTATCCAAAAGTGTTTATGAAATTAATGCAAATAGGTATTTGATTAAAAAAATATAAAATGTGTAGCGGCATCTACATCGCTACATGCGAACTACGCATCAAAGACCTGACGTCACACAACATCCTGACGTCACACAAATCCTGCATCGCGCAATTAGAGTTTACCGCGCGATGGACATATATACAAGTTTCCCGACTTCAACCTCTGGGCAGTTACCCGCCAGACACGACACCCGTCTGGTCGGAGGATCCTCCCTTTTCTATGGGGGATGAGTGAACTTTACACCCTATTCCTCATACCCCTAAAAATGTAATAGTCGGTATCACAAGTGTGACCTTCGGTACATTTCTATTTATATTCGACTAGCTGCTTACTGCGGTTTCACCCGCTTAAGTCTCGATCCCGTGAGAATATCGGGTTATAAAGTATCCTATGTCCTAACCTAGGTCATAGTCTATCCATGTGCCAAATTTAATTCAAATCCGATCAGCAGTTTTAGCGTGAATGCGTAACAAACAAACCAACTCACTTTCGCATTTATAATATAAAAGTTAGGATAATGATTAGTTAGGATTTACATTGAAAATCATGATATGTTCTTACATAATTATTAAAGCTGTTTTTGTTAGCTATTTGTGTCCTGAGAAAAAACTTGGTAGATAATGGAGCTATCATCTGCTACCCATCCCCTCCTCCTCTCGCAGATAACACTCTAACTCACGACAGTATCATAAATATTAAAATAATATAGACAGTAGGTACGTATACATGTAGTGGTATTTATTATAAGAATGTAAAACTAAATTTTCTCTGGTCGTTCTAGTCTATGAAAGCAGTTGTAGCCCTTTAAATTCAAATTTTCTGACGTTTTTAGCAACTTCTCTCTTAGTTAGATTGGTTCCATAAAAACTTTTCCGTACGAAATTTGTTCTTATAGAACATGCATTAATGATTCCAATGATTATAATTCTGCAAATACATATCTGTTATAATGGCGCATCATATTTTGATCAAGATACAACCTGACACTGATCTGCAAATTGCAAAAAAAAAGGAAGAATTTTGAATTTCGCGGGCTTCAACTGCGGATCCACCTTAACGTGTTTTAATAAATTCTTGAGAACTGCGAAAAATTCCTGCGACAACATCGGCGAGCAGCTGGAGAACATTGCAAACTCCCGCTAATCCACAAGTACACATGCAACGCTATTGAACCACCTCTAATGGCATTCGTGCTACTTGTCTCAAATCTATGTATATTATTAGCTTGAAAAGGATTGATTTTGAAGAAAGTAAGCCAAAATAAAAAATGGTGGCGATCCGATTAATACTTTCAGAGAAATGCATGAACAAACAAACATACATACACCTATAAACTTATTTTTGTTAATTGGTTTGGAAGCTCTAACAGATCATCTTTTACATGAATATATTGCAGTTCCAATAATATTAAATACATACGTGTCGAATTGATAACCTCCTTTTCTTTAAGGTCGGTTATTAATAGTGCTCTTGTCAAATATTCTTCATATCATACACATAATACAATCTCGTTAACATTTGACTTTTAATACAAAGCCTGTACCTTTCGCCATGTAAATAGTAAGTACCAACTAAAGAGGATGACGTAGGTACCAGTGAGCTCGTACTATTTGTCTTACGAGGAAAAACTCAACCCTTTTAGCACATGACTACCGCTGGAATAAATTACCTCACATTAGTATTGCTCCACTGTTTCTAACTAAATCTATGTAAAACGAGCACCTCATCTTATAGGGTAGAACTGGTTAGTTTGTCTATGGAATTTGTTTTTTCGTTGAATTATGATATGATAATAATAATACAATTCCTTGAATCTACAAATTATATCTCTTTTGTGTAAATGTTTTACACGAATTTATATAAGTACCTACACGAATTTAAAGCACAAAGCTTTATATTTAAAAAATACTATCTGACCCTACTGTCACTGTCCTGTCCAAACAAAATTCCCATAGAAAATGCACTTTCAGTTTTTCCGGCAATTTTTCAAAATATTGTTATGAACCTAATTCGAACTATTACGAACAGTTTAAAACAAATAATAGCCAAATCGGTCCAACCGCTCTCAAGTGATGCGCTTACCAACGAACAGCATTTCATTTTATAAAAGATGTAAGTCGGCGGATAAAATAAAAATCAGGTAAGCCAATTTTAGGTGATAATTTCCCACACAAAATAAAAGGTGTCAACTTATTATGAAATAATTAGGTAACTTAATTTAATTTCGTTTAAAATATTGTGCTTCAAAGGACTGCGCGGCTAACAGCTAGTATGTAATAAGCTAACTATGTTGTTGAGCCGCGCCCGGCCGCCGCGCCCGCCGCCCGGTGCCACCGCTCGCAAGTGCTACTGGAGTCCGTTTCATTATGTTGGTAATAGATTGTTCGCTGCGGTTGGTTGCGTGGTAATCTGCACATCGTATACATTACGTACTCGCTAATTAAGTCTTCTACTTTAGGAGTCACAATGGAGATAAACTACGATGCTCATTTGTTACAGTGGTTGCGCTTTTCTTAAAGCACTGTGTTTTTCCGGTTTCCAATATCCGATAAACATAGTCCTTCTAATACATTTTTGTTCAAACTGGATTTGTCTCTACGTGAACAAGGTGGCACTCTTTGAAAACAGTTAGAACTTTTACTGTTTGAGAGACTTTTGGTTAAGAGTTATAAAAGTTTGCGCTCTCTTTCCAAGACTTGCATTATGTCAGGTAGCGCCCATCGCGGTTAGGTCACCGACACTCCAATAATCTCGCTAGCGGTATTGTAACAAATGTTGTAAAGCTCACGCTAATAAATTGCTGTAGAAAAGTTTTTAAAGGTCTTCAAAAATTGTCCATAACACATCATAAAATAGCAGTAAAAACCACCTATAGCCTTATCGTCAATGTTAAACAAATATTTCAAATACATTGTCCAGTGTATTTGAAATATATATTGAATAAAAAATGACCTTTTTTCAGCAAAAAATGTTCACAGAGTATCAAACAAGCGTTTGCCTTGAACCAGTCAGTTACAGGCGGCTGAATTTTAATGAATTTCTCTTATTTACTGTTCCATTTTATCGTCACTTTAACTAAATATCTTGAATTTATTGGTCTCAATTAGAGTTCGTCAATGGCGCGATCGTCGCGTTTCATAGGGCCAACTTTTGTTTGGCCAAGTTTTATTTTACCAAGTATAATATAAGCTCTTTGTCGCGTTACAAACAGCGATCTAATAAAAACTTGATTTAATTATGAGCCGGAGCTTCTCTGTCGAGTGTCGCTATTCGCTGCCTCCCAGTTGCGCTTCATAGCTGCCGCGACGTCATTTAACCTTAATTTTTTTATTTAACGGCATAAGAATCAATGAGAGATCATCAACATTCTCTTGCCCTTATCCCAATTTATTTAGGGTCGGCGTAACTTGCCATTGTCTTCCATACTTCAATGAGGGATATACATGTATAGGTGGTTATAGTTTCAAGAACGGTTTTGCTCAAGAGGTTCGACAAAATGATATCAACAAATGTAATTTTGTCGAACCCCCTAGATTTTTTTTATTTCAGTTCGTCCCCTTATTATCATAAAAGCGTATCTCGATTTCGTCCAATTTGAGAAATGGATAAAACAGCCAAATCACTCGACACGATACAATAATGACAATATTATAACTATATTTCAATGCTAATAACGTGTAAAGCACAGAATATGTTTAGAGTCTAATTTAGGGCCGCATAGCGATTAACTGATTATTTTTAATAGTTTTATTATAATGTTTAAAATTCAATTGTTTGGAATAAGGTTCTAGATACGTTTTGGTGCTGCTAACTTTTTTGTAAAATATAATATTCATAAAAAAAATTATACATTAGGTTTTACGTATTATTATAAAAATGAGAGTATCGCGCCAAACAACAAACACGTACGCACACACATACGCTTTGTTTATGTGTGCATTCATCGTTTAATACTAAGTAACACGCAGACGTATCTTTAGTTAAGTTTCTGTTTTACGCATAATTGTTAGTAATACACCTCGCACATCGGCAATGAGAGTGTAACAACTGTAACTTGGGCGGTGCTCCGCCCAAACAGGGCAGACCACCACCGTATGCTCCACCGTGTCCTCCGGGCGATCCACACAGTGGTGACACCCGGGCGTTTCCTCCCGCCTTATACGGAACAGGAACCTCCCGAAACAACCGTGTCCGGTGAGGACCTGCGTCAGGCGGAAGGTGAGGACGCCGTAGCGCCTCTCTAGCCAGTCGCGTCCCAACAGACCGAACACCTGGATGGCGACACATGTGACTTGCAAAACTTGCGCTCGGATATAATAACCACTAATTGGTCTATCCCTTAAGGTAGGGTCATAGGATGCATACTTTTCCTTATATACATCAATGAGCTGCCAAAAATATACGATCACCTATGTGTGTTATTCGCTGATGATATCTCCATACTCTTTAAAAGCCCTACAAAAAGCTCAGAATATAATACTCATATAATTCAAACATTTAATAAAATAAAATCCTGGTTAAGTAAACAATAAGAAAACCAAAATAATACGATTTAAACCCTACCAAAAGCAAAAAAATTACTTAAAAACCATAACCGATAAAGTTTGTTATTGCCTTTCTCATGGCATACTTATCTCTCAATTTCGTATTTTTATGTATTGTGACTCTCCTGTTGCCGATGTGTTACGGAAGTAGTAGTTAAGTTTGTGTATTTATTTTTGTTTTACGCATTAATAAAGATACGTCAATCATCATTGTGACTGTGTGTCATTTACTCTAATTTAATAACAAATTATTATATTGATTTTAAAACCAACAAATGGTTCGAACAACTTAGAAAAACATAAATTCTCTATTTTATGGGAAACAATACTACTGACACGTACCGCAAAAAGGACGGATGCAATAACTTTACGAATTCTAAAGAAACTAGAAACATTTCCAATTTCTATTCTCAAGTCACAATACCAGGTTAAGCATCTGGTAACGATTTTAGTCTGGCTCAGGCAATTCAAACGGAGGGTCCGTTTAAGAGAATGTAAAAACAGCTCTAAGTCTATTCTGCAAAACCGTCGGACTCGGGGCTATATAGTCAACATGCGGCTCTCAAAGTTAGTGCGAACAAGCGTGCGTGCATTACATGAATATAATGTAAGGTAAAGAAACCAACAAACAAGTAGAAAACTAGAATCAAGCTTAAAACTTAAAAGAATAACTTATGAACCATTCAAAAGGCATGCAAAGCCGATGTTCCCATTCATCAATGGGAACATCGGCTTTGCAACTATCTAGTATCCTATAACTGTAGTTATAGGATAATGATAATGATATTGGATTAATTGTTTTATTATTCTAGCAGCTACCACTACACTTGAATTGATTTCGTGCTAAAAACATAATGGTATGTTTTATATACTACAATATAATATAAATTGTGACTTTGACTTTTCCATCGCAAAAGATTGACATTCCCTGGACCCAAAGCAACGGACAGTAATACAGCCACATCTGGAGAACGTAAATGTCACGATACCTGATCTTTTCGGGCCACTTAGAAACAATTAAGAGATTTTAAGTCTTTGTTGAAAAAACATGTAAAGGGGCTGAGAATTCCATGAGTAGCATGGAATATTTGAAGAATTTAGGACGGGGCTATTATTAGACAAGAAAGGCAGTTATTTTTGAGTCTGGAAAGGCGACAGACATGAGAGTGAGTCCGTAGCCAGGCTAGTGAAATTAGTTTGGAGGCGCGTCGAAAGGCGGTTGTGAAAGGGGAGCTTGAAATATGAGGTGACGAGCCACCGCTTCGGCGTTCACCAGGTACGATCGGAATGTATTCTGCTAGAGACTGAGTCTACGGTGCGCTTGTGCTAGTTTTGTGTTAACTTAGTAAAAATGGGCTAGGCTGCCGTAAGGGTGTCTTTCACATTATTACGCGATTAGAATTATTCAATATTAAACTTGTTTTCCTCAATAACAGTTGGACTTCGCAGTACTCTGTTATTTGCTGATGACACATCACTGATTTTTAAGATAAACAGACATGCACAGGAGCTTGACGAAGTAAATAACGCTATGCTTAAGGTCCATAATTGGTTTACTGTAAATAATTTGGTTTTAAATGAGAAGAAAACTAAATGCATAAGATTTGCGTTACCAAATGTCAGAAGTAGTGAATGTCATGTTGTACTGAATAGGGAGATACTAGAATTCGTCGATACTAAAAACGGTTTTCCTTGGGATCACGCTTGACTCCAAACTACAGTGGGGACCTCACTTAACATCACTTGCAGGGCGGCTAAGTTCAGGCCATTACGCTGTTTGGAAAATCCGCCGACTAACAGACGTGGATACCGCAAGACTGGTCTATTTTAGTTACTTTCATAGCATCATGTCTTACGGTATTTTGCTGTGGTGACGGTCTGCAGATATTAATTCTATCTTTATTCTGCAAAAGAGGGCTGTCAGAGCCATGTATAACCTCCGCAGACGCGAATTTCTAAGGGAACTGTTTAAGAAAATTAACATCTTGACGGTACCTTGTCACTATATATATGAAAACATTATGTATCTTCGGAAAAATCTACATATTTTTAGTAAGATAAGTGACAGGCATAGTTTTAACACTAAAAATAGGAACAAATTAGATCAACCACGTTTCAGATTGTCTAAAGTACACACTTCTTTTATGGGGTACTGTGTAAAATGCTATAATAGCTCTCGATATTCTTCAACTGAATGAGAAGAAATTTAAAACATGCATTAAACGCAAACTATGTAGACAAGCATATTATAAGTTGAATGATTATATCATAGATAAAAATGCTTGGCTTAATGCTGGTCCTGCTCCATAGCCACTTGGGCTCACTAGTTAAAAAAAAAAATGTTTGGAAGAGTTGCTTCCCCTTTTTTTTTTTTTTCGGACATTACAAACTTAATGTTTATTTTTTATTTAAACAAGTTTTAATTGTTGAATACTCCAATGGATAATGATTTTCTTTCTTTTTGGTGGTAACATTATATCAATCTCTCAAATACATTGCAAATTAGTTTTGTATAATTTAGAAGCATTTTTTCAATTTTTGTAAATGTGAGTACCAAGGAGCCGCGTTTTTAAAAAATGTTATTATGATGAATGTTGACTTGAAAGAGCATGGCATTTTATATATACGTATAAGCAGAGTATGTCATGCTCACTTAAATGTCTCGATGATGGTGGCGAGTGTGTTGGATCATTCGGTTCCCTACAAAATGGTTGAGCTGGATGGTGCTGATCCACGCGTCAAGTTCGTGAACGGGCGCCGTCAGTTGTGACTTGTCATCTCTTATCTGCCATGGATTATTTTTAATCTTATATTTTGAATTGTTTTGATTATTTTTTGTACATTGTTCTCACATATAGAAGCAACAAGAATAATGTACCCAGGATTTTGTAACTTTAAGGCGGGAGGAAACGCCCGGGTGTCACCACTGTGTGGATCGCCCGGAGGACACGGTGGAGCATACGGTGGAGGTCTGCCCGGCTTGGGCGGAGCACCGCCGTGTCCTCACGGAGGCGATCGGCGGCGGCGATCTCTCGCGTCCGGCCCTGGTTCAGGCCATGGTTCGGAGCGAGAGTGCATGGGAGGCCGTCACCTCCTTCTGCGAAGCAGTTATGCTCGCGAAGGAGGAGGCGGAGCGCGCGAGGGAGATGCAAGCTGCACGCCCTCGCGGCCCTAGTCGCCGCAGGAGACGCCCCGGGCGTCGGGAGTCCAGAGCCGACTTCCGGCCACCGTAGGCGCGGGCTTGCGGACGGTGAGCAATGGGCAGCTCGCCGTCCGATAAGGACCAGGCCCGTGTCGACGGTGCGTTGTGTTCCACGCGCGCCTCAAAGAGATGTCAGCACCAACCGACGGGGTCGAAAGACCAATGCCTGCTGGGGTTGCGGGTTTGTCCGAAAGGGATAACGCGGCCCCGGCACACAGGCAACGGAAGGAACACGGGTGGGTTTTAGTCAGTAAAAGTCTGACACACCCTCTCGCTCTGCCCAGAGCGGGAGAAGTCATTTGATGATTTCCCACCCTCAAAAAAAAAAAAAAAAAAAGGATTTTGTAACTTTCTATATTCAAAAGAGTGTCCGTGGAGTTTCTTGCCCGTTCTTCTCCATAGGAACCTACTACGTGTTGGAATGGGCAACTAGCTTCAACTTTCTGACTAACTGACGCGACTATTTGACAATTCAAAAGTGCCTGTAAATGGTCACTATTGAAGTAAGAAACGTGGAAGTTGATAAGATTTCTGTTTATATTTAAAAGTTATTTATTTATTTTATTATTTATGTACACACAGTAAAATACATACAGATACGACATAATTATAATTTGAGTACAAAGGTACTGCTTATTTCTTAAGAAATTTCTTCCAGCAGACCTGCGAAAGGAGAAATGAGAAAGAAATGTAGACAATAGTGTGTGAGAACAAAAAGAGAAAAATATGAATTTGCGAAGTCTTATACTAAAACATATCAAATATACCTACACGTATAACGTAATAAATTAACATATACTTAAATAAATACATAAAGCTTAAATAAATAAACATACATATTATAGGTATACAAATACTCACAGTAGAGAGGAAAGATATAGCTCTTTTACTCGACATTTAAATTGTGAAACAGTTTTTAAATCACGAATGCTAGGCGGAAGTGAGTTCCACAGTCTTACTACGTGCACAGAGAAGGAATAAGAATAGTAGCTTGTCATATGAGGATGAGATTTAAGGAGGGATCTAAGGTGTGATCTACACGGAGCGTCGCTAGGGCGAGCGTAAGAAAAACGCTCACGCAGGTAGGAAGGATAAGACGGGTTGTGTAAGATGTTGAAAGCGAGACATAAAATCCGAGTGTTCCTGCGAAGGCGGATTGGGAGCCACTTGAGTTCCTTGCGAAGGTGAGAAACATGGTCATACTTTCGTAGACCGAAAACAAAGCGAATGCACAAGTTTTGCAAGCGCTCAAGCTTATTTAATAGCTCCTCAGTAGCATCCAGGTAGCAGGCGTCGGCATAATCTATAATCGGCTGAATAAGTGTTTGTGCCAAAGAAATTTTAGTCTTCAAGGGCAGAAGACTTTGAAGGCTTTTCAATGAATGAAAGGAGAAATGTACCTTTCGACTGACCTCATTGACCTGAGCACGCCACGAAAGATTGGAGTAAAAAATTACACCCAGATCTTTGGCGGTTTCGTTGTAGTCAATGCGAACACCATCGAGATACAAAGGCATCAGAGATGTAACATCAGCCGCATTGCGAACGAATCTGCTGCCTATGATCATGGCCTGGGATTTAGTTGGAAGTACAATCTTTTTTTAAACTCATCCCCTTAGGCTCCTGAGTAGTTGCCGATGGGAAAATCCATCGGGCGCACGGCTTGTAGGTATAATACTAAATACGCGCATGTCATCTTACGTTCATAAAATATGTTATCAAAAGTAATTCAATAATCGGATTTAAATTTTTATTACTTTAAATTGCGATAGAGAGTAAAGACAATGCATTAGAGTATTTATTGCAAATTAATTAAGGACATTTGTATGAAATAATAATGCGTGATAATAATGTACTAATAACTGAATCTGCATAATAATAAAATTATGAGATTTAAACATGAATAATCTGCACGCTTGCTTGCAGGCAGAATCCAATCACTTTAAAGCTGTAAGATCTTCCCTTGTAAGCCATGTATTTTTTTGCAAATAAACAATTTGAATTTGATACTTTTTACCTAAATGAGGCAAAAGGAGTATATCAGGATCGTAGCAGGTGGCATTCTGTAGTTTCTGCGTACCCCGATGGGAAGAAGGCGTGAGTTTATGTATAGCTTTAAAATGCAACAAATTTAATAACGGTAGTTCATATAATAGTAGATTATGCACTAAGGGGATAAAGTAGTGTCTTATGTAGTGGGCGCCGCCGCCGTATTGAATCCCGAGCAAAACGAAGGATTCTAGCGTTAACTCCCGAGCGGAGCGAGGGAGATGAGAGTTAACTCCTGAGCAAAGCGAGGGAGTTTAGACAAGAATCCTGAGTGCAGCTTGGGATTCAAGTTCGCCCAAGACGAAGGCACCCCGAGGAGCATACTCTACTTTTCACACCATCTACGAGACAATAAAAAGCAATAGTTCTAGAATCAAAGTATTTATTAAATTTATAATTACAGTTAGTAGACCTGTTTAAAACAATTAAATGTTAAAGGTAATATTTTATACATTAGACCAGTTGTGGAAAGACAAAGTTATATTTTTATTCGGTACATTTATTGAAGTTGAGGTAGAGTTTAGCTGAGTATTACTGTTAAGTAAAGTTTCAGAAACTTGGGTCTGCTGAGGACCATTTTGGATCGTGAAAGTTGGTCAAGGTGGTGCTTGAGGCAGCGGGCAAGATCAATAGTGTTTTGATGTGGAAGGTTGTGGTGAAAAAGGTGTCCAAGGATCAGTTATCAACGGTGTTTTTAGTTTGATGTTGTCACCAATGCGGCAGCTTATTTTATCCTTATTTTGTATAGAATTTTCAATGTAGCCCTCCCCCCTCCTCCCTCTCATCAGATTTTCAGCCACCGTTTCTTTTAATCTGGGTCATGTCTGCTCCTTAATCCGCCAATATAGTAGCCGGTGCTCTCCTGAAACAATGGCCCGTATAGAGCTCGGCATGCTCCTGATCTTATTTTTTTCAACGACTTGTCTGGTGCACTTGCCATTATTATAAGCTACGAAAAATCTGTTAGTGTTTATATTAGAGGGGCGTAGAGCTTGGTACTTTTCGATAATTCTTACGTATTCTCCACGGACTACGAATGACCGTTCATTCTTTGATTTTGTATCTGGCAAATTTACCAGCAACAAATCTGAATGTTTTTCGATATCTTCGATTTTAATGTTTATGAGTTCATTTCCACGACAAGCGCTATTCACTCCATGAATCAATGCCACCTGTAACAAAAATAGGTAGGTAGGTTAGTATTTAAGTAGGAAGGTAACTTACGTAATATATTATTTTTTATGTATTACATGTTATAAACTTTCTTAGATTTGACTGACACACAGTCAAATCTAAGAAAGTTTATTATTTTAACAACACATAAACCTTACGAAGGTTTACTATAATAATTATTATATAACTTGTCAACTAGAGTCTAATAACGAGTCGAAACATCACATATCAGTTGGATCGCACACAAGCGATCGATTCATGAGCGGGTAGCTAGTACCTATACTTACCTATAGTAAGTATGTAGCTATTTTAGTTACTAAAAATATATATAATAGGTAGGTACTTACTTTTGTGGCAAGAAAGCTGTGGTTAGGGACTTCATTTAGAAACGTTTTCACCTTTTCAGCTGTGAAAACTTTTGATTTCTTAGGACGATGTCCTTCTGACTTCCTTTTTAAAAATGCCAGTAATTTGGTGTATGTATTAATTTGTATACTATTTTTGATGCTTATTGTTGACCTGAGCATCGAATTGATGCACCATATGCTACTTGGCTTCTTTGTACATGATAAATGCTGGAAGTAGACTAAAAGCACTAATTCAGATACAGACTTACGCCCTTTGTAGCTTTCCATTTGTAAAAATCGTCGTAGGCTTTAATGTACGATGCCTTGAACTTTTTTGGGAGTAGATTGTTGGCAATTATTATTTTTATTTTTTTGAGGGTAATTTCCCAATTATCAAATAACTTCTCCCGCTCTGCGTGGAGCAGGAGGGCATGTCAGACTTTTACTGACTAAAATCCACCCGTGTTCCTTCCGTTGCCTGTGTTCTGGGGCCGCGATATCCCTTTCGGACAAACTCACAACCCTGGCAGGCATTGGCCATAACGGACCCCGTCAGTTGGTGCTTTGAGGCGCGCGTGGAACACAACGCGCCGTTGACCCAGGCCTGGTCCTTATCGGACGGCGAGCTACCCATTGCTCACCGTCCGCAAGCCCGCGCCTACTGTGGCCGGAAATCGGCTTGCGACTCCCGACGCCCGGGCCGTCTCCTGCGGTGGCAAGGGGCGCGAGGGCGCGAATCTTGCCTCTCCCTCACGCGCTCCGCCTCCTCCTTCGCGAGCATTAAGTACTGCTTCGCAGAAGGAACTGACGGCCTCCCATGCACTCTCGCTTCGAACCATGGCCTGACCCAAGGCCGGACGCGAGAGATCACCGCCGCCGATCGCCTCCGTGAGGATACGGCGATGCTCCGCCCAAGCCGGGCAGACTTCCTCAGTATGCTCCACTGTGTCCTCCGGGCGATCCATACAGTGGTGACACCCGGACGTTTCCTCCCGCGTTATGCGGAACAGGAATCTCCCGAAACAACCGTGTCCGGTGAGGACTTGCGTCAGGCGGAAGGTGAGGATGCCGTGGCGCCTCTCTAGCCACTCCTCAAAGAGGGGACTTATCGCCACAATTGCCAATGGCTTCGGATTTTATGTACTCCGGAGTCAAATCATTATCGACTCGAAATTTTTGTGAAAATAATTTGTTGTACAAAATAAACTAAGCAAAGCAATTTTCAGTATTCGCGCCTCTTTTTAATTTGTGTTCTATTTTTCTTTTATTTATATTCTACTCGTGGTGGCCAGTTCGATTTTCAAACAATTTATTTTTTAGTGCAGATCTTAAGGCGAAAGCGTCAAGGTAGCCTGCGAAATTCAAATTTTCTTACGTTTTTTGCAATTTGCAGGTCAATATCATGTTGTATGTTGATCTAAATAAGATTTTTTGCCGTATCAAATGTTTATTTATAGAATTATAATCATAAAATCCTAATAATATAATCTAATACATAATCCTTAAATAACACTATCAAAATGTACATAACAGCTTATTTGCCGATTTGACCGAAAAAGCTTGGTTGTCTTCTGCCAACCGCATGCCTCATTGCCTACCGTTATGCAAATGGCCGCCGCGCCATCGAGGCGCAACAAATCCCATGGTGCATCTGGGAAACTATGGTGTATCAATGTAGACTTAATGTGGATTATTAGGGTATCGAAATTATTATAATTACTCAAACAGTAAAAAGAGGAAATCACACCACACTATACACCACAGAGAACTAATAACATACTAAAACTGTACACGTAATTAAATATTATAGGTACTTACTTGTTTATATTGTCATTGTATTATGGTCTTAGATTATATATTATTATTATTTCTCAAATTTATGATATGCGCAAATACAGATATATATTTTTAATACATTTATGTATAATCACACACATTTCAGTTAAAATAATTACTAACCCGTTGAAATATCTCACGCGGGGGGACGTGAATACGTCATTCCATGGGTAATTGCTGAAAACCAGCGCTGTTGACATTAGGTTCGTCCGAATTCACAGTATTTCGCTGAGCAATGACCTGTTCTTGCACAGATGCGACGCACAGCATAATTTTTCTTATTATTTGTTACAAAAGTAGTAGTAACTCTGCTATCAGCATTTTGTTTTTGTGATGTTTTTGTTGACATTTGGTAATGTTGCAAGAGTATTACGCAATAATGTCTTTGGTCCGTGGCCATGACAGCAACCAATGAAAAATATTGTTTTCTTTTTATATTTTTATTTATTGGATGAACACGAGGCTTTTGGCTACTTTTGTAAATGTGTATTTTATGTGTTTTTATCTTTATATGTGCGTTTTGTTTGTGCAGAATAAACAATTTTTCTTTCTTTTCTTCTTTTTCTTTTTCTTTCTAAAAATGATCAATACAACTCTCTAAGTTCATATAATCGCATTGAATGACTATTTCATGAAGTCATGACATTTGACGATTGTGAACGACGGTGACGTTACGGTCGCGAATCATATTTTAATCAACATAAAACCTGCACACTGACCTGCAAAATGTAAAAGACTAAAGAAAATTTGAATTTCGCAGGCTACCTTGGCGCATGCCCCTTAATGGTGAATACATGAAATTAGTATGTACCTACTACCTATCGTAAATGTCTGTATGCGATTTCTACTTTATGTTCCAAATTCAAATCACATTAATGACCAGCGGGTCATTAAATAGCCCTGCTAGACCTCAGGTCTTAAATGACTTACTTTAGGTTAGGTTTGCATGACATATAATTTGACATAGTCGAGCAGGTGGTTTAAAAAATTCATTGTTTTGCTATTAAAAGCCACTGACTGAGTTGTTCATTACAAGGCCGAGGACGAGGCTGGCTTACGAGATTAGTATCGAGCCATGAACTTGCCTACGGGCCGAGTTTTTTTTTAAATAAAAGATAGGTACAATAATAAAATGTAAATTAAATTCATTCGAAGCGTTCCGGATCACTGGCCGGCTCGGTTCCACTTCCAGCTGACGACTACATAATTGAAAAAATATCCGAACAATAGGTATTAAGTTGTACGTGAAAGTATACAATTTTTATTTATTGCAGTAGTGGTAGATAAGATAAGATAAAATAAGATTTCTTTATTTGTTTAAACATTGTATACATACAAGAGCATGCAAGATATTAGTCCGTCGTTTGAGTCCAATCATGTTTAGCCGTAAATATCGGCGTACAAATATTTATATAACATTGAAAAGAATTAACAATAAGAAAAATCGAAATATTACCTAGGATATGCACTTTAGAAAATTTATAATTTAGTAGAAATTATTTTTATGATATAATGTCAATACTCAAGATACTTCAAAAATTATAATGTCAAATAAGTACAAGAATAATGTCAAATCAATATTAAAAGATTTATGTCAAATTGTCCAGATTGATATAAAAATTACAAGATTAAGTTACACGATTTTTGTCTAAATTGCAGCCTTATGCATTTAAATTTAATATTAGAGGTAGGAAAAATATTTAACAATTTTTTTTTTCGGTTACAAATTCTGAGACACTATAATATGCTTTTTGCGAAAGAAACCTTTTTAATTGACGCTTGAATGCATTACTATTTAGCTCCTTCCGACTTTTAGGCAATATGTTGAATATAGTAGGTGCCATGCAGACGATACTTTTGAGCATAAATGCCGTTTTTGCTGGATAGACACGAAGAATGGTCATATCGCGTCTGTTACGCGGTACAGCATCCTGTAGACGTGGAAACAGATTGGGGTTTGTTTTAATAAACATTGCGGCTTCGAGGATATACAGACAAGGAAGAGTTAATATCTTGTACCTTTCAAAATATACATTTATATAGGTTTACATGTATCGACCGTTTTTAGCCCAAACATAGATCTAATGCATCTCTTTTGGACTTTGAATGCCTTATTAGAGTCAGTAGAATTTCCCCAAAATATGATGCCGTATCTTAAGTGAGACGCAGCTAAACCATGGTAGGCCGCAATCAAGCTATCTACATTCACAACTGCAGCCAGAGAGTGCAATGCAAATGCAGAACTACCCATTTTTTTGCAAAGGTTCTCGATTTGTGTTTTCCAGTCAAGTCTTTTATCAATTATTAGTCAAGGAATTTAATAGTATTTACGATTTCAATAAGCTTATTATCTATATTTGGGCACGCCACAATTGTGGCTATAAGTCCCCTCTTTGAGGAGTGCCTTGAGAGGCGCCATGGCGTCCTCACCTTCCGCCTGATGCAGGTCCTCACCGGACACGGCTGTTTCGGGAGGTTCCTGTTCCGCATAAGGCGGGAGGAAACGCCCGGGTGTCACCACTGTGTGGATCGCCCGGAGGACACGGTGGAGCATACGGTGGAGGTCTGCCCGGCTTGGACGGAGCACCGCCGTGTCCTCACGGAGGCGATCGACGGCGGCGATCTCTCGCGTCCGGCCCTGGTTCAGGCCATGGTTCGGAGCGAGAGTGCATGGGAGGCCACCACCTCCTTCTGCGAAGCAGTTATGTTCGCGAAGGAGGAGGCGGAGCGCGCGAGGGAGATGCAAAATGCACGCCCCCGCGGCCCTAGTCGCCGCAGGAGACGCCCCGAGCGTCGGGAGTCGAGAGCCGACTTCCGGCCACCGTAGGCGCGGGCTTGCGGACGGTGAGCAATGGGCAGCTCGCCGTCCGATAAGGACCAGGCCCTTGTCGACGACACGTTGTGTTCCACGCGCGCCTCAAAGAGATGTCAGCACCAACTGACGGGGTCGAAAGACCAATGCCTGCTGGGGTTGCGGGTTGGCCGAAAGGGATATCGCGGCCCTATACAGGCAATGGAAGGAACACGGGTAGGTTTTAGTCAGTAAAAGTCTGACACACCCTCTCGCTCTGCGCAGAGCGGGAGAAGTCATTCGATGATTTCCCACCATCAAAAAAAAAAAAAAAACTATTTATGTCCATATTTTCTATAGTCAAACGTTGGCTAAGATGCATGATTTGAGTTTTATCTAAATTAATCTTTAAATTATTATTGTTTAACCATTTTACTATAGATGTCAAGGTATTGTGAATGTCAAGTTTATAATGGATCATGTCAATGTTATTACCAGAAATTGTCCCTGTGCTGTCATCTGCAAATAAGGTCATAGGGTGTGAAATTGATTTGGGCAAGTCATTAATGTATAGTGTAAAAAGGGGAGGCCCTAATACACTACCTTGTGGCACACCAAAAGTAGTGTGACGCTCATCTGATAAGTATATCTCTTCCTTTTTAGTGGTTGTATTAATTCTAGTGATTTCTGTATTTTGCTTTCTATTGTCTAAATAAGATTAAATTAAATTAAGAACATTACCTCTTATACCAAATGCGTCAAGTTTTCTAATTAAAATGTCATGTTTTACGTAGTCAAATGCTTGAGCCATATTGCAGAAGATAGCACATACGGGTGTTTTTTTGTCCATTTTTGTCAATACAGCGTATAAAAAGTCGTAGATTGCCATAGTTAGTTTTATTTTCGCGAAACCCCTTTTGTTCCTTACATAAGATTTTTTTTTTCTATGTAAGCGTTTAATTCCTTTTGAATGAATTTATCAAATATTTTCGAGAAGATAGGAATCAGAGAAATAGGCCTGTAGAACTGCATGAGCTCTCTATCTTCTTTCTTAAATAATGGCTTAACGATCGATATCTTCAGTGCGTCAGGAAACGTGCCAGCTACAATACATAGATTTATAATATGAGACAAATGGCAGCATATTTCAGATGCTACAACAGCTTTTATTATTTTGGTTGATACGCCATCGTACCCCACGCTATTTGTGTTTTTAAGGCCATAATAATTTTCAGTGCTTGTTGTGGTGTACAGGGTGCCATAAACATCGAGTTTTTGCTATTTAAGATGGGCAGTGTAGTTTTATAACTCGACTGGATGGGTTGTATTTTATTAATAAAATAATCATTAAATTGATTTGCAATTTGCTTCGCGTCCGTAATTTTGTCATTATTGATTTTAATTTTCAAAATATAATTTCTAGGTACATTAAATGTACCTTGATTTATTATTTGCCAGGTGGTTTTACATTTATTATGTGATGTGTTGATTTTATAGTTATTTTGTGAACGCAGTGTGTCAGATTAATAATTTTTCTAAAAAGCTTAGAGTAGTCTTTATAGCGAGTTCTATTTAACTCACTAGGTTTTAATCTGTAGGTCCACAGAAGTTGCCGTTTTTTCTTACTACAGGATTTAATACCTTTAGATATCCACCTTGGCTTTCTTACTATATTTATTGTAGCCATAGTCTTGGGAAAACAGAGGTTGT
Source organism: Agrochola lota (assembly GCA_947364205.1). Lineage (NCBI taxonomy): Eukaryota > Metazoa > Arthropoda > Insecta > Lepidoptera > Noctuidae > Agrochola > Agrochola lota. Next base: position 620,122 of record OX376219.1, on the reverse strand, counting down.
AGAACATAGAAAATATTTCATGAAATTTGTTGTAAGCAATGTTAGGGTCATCAGTTTCATATATTTCAGAGAAATAAACTTTGCTAATACAATATTTAAATTTAGATGTATTTTCCTTGCTGTAATTGCGTCTAATAGCACCGTATTTGTCGATCGTACATATTTTATTTACCGGGCATTTTAAAATCTGGGCTGTGTGGTCTAAAAGGGCAAACTCTAAGGCTTCTGACTCACATTTTTTGTTATAATTATGCGCAAAATTATCGATACATGTCTGACTTTCCGTTAGAGTAGGTTGATTTATTGCTAGTTTTAAGTTGAAACCAAAGAAGGCACTCAAACCCCATCGACTGATAATTTATTTTTAATATGTCTATATTGAATTCTTGGATAATTCATGTAAGACTTTTTCAAACTGATTAAAGAAAATATTAAGATTGTTGATACTAGGAATTCGGTATACACATACAGGCAGTATTGTACTTGGTTAGCTCAATGGCACAACATTCAAATGACCCTGTTATTCACATTTTAGAAAATTTTAATAACTCTTTCCAATCGTGTCCACTTCTCATTAGGATACATGATCCACCTCTCTTAACTTCTTTTCTACTATAGTGAGCGGCTAAGCAGTAGTTTGGTATGTTCAGCAGGTTTTCGTAGCCTTCCATCATAAAATGTTCAGTCACGCATATTACATGCACCTGTGTGTTTTTTTCTGTAAGTTCATTCAAACAAACGGTAAAAATGGTAAAGTGTTATCTTTTCTTTTTTTAATGGACTGATATTACCATCATAACTGAAGCTTACCATTAGTATACAATACTATAACAGTAGGTATAATCTACCGGTTGAAAGTCATCTTCTTCGCGATTATTCCGCTGTTGGCTCTAAAAGTGAGTCTCTATTAGAACTCCTTGTAGCTACGAGCTCGTGTATACAAACAGGAACAGAAGTACCAATGTCTTGTATTAGTACCCACATGGCTGTTTGTACTTCAGTGGCAAAGATCTACCTATTTGGGAAAGGCAATTGCTATGAATCTAAAGTGTGACCTAGTAAACGTTCGCAAATGTATAGAGGGAGGTACAAAGACAGGTGCAGCGTAGGGATACTTTGAAACTAAAAATGCTACTAGTGGGTAATACTCAAAACAGAGTTTGTTAATATCGTCCGCTCTTACACTGTTTGTCCACCGCGCCGTGAACGGGGCGTTAACGAGAAACGAGATTACGTGGCCATAGTAAATGTACTGTCGCTACTTCGCTGTCGTCATCTCGTTCTCGTTGACGTCCCATTCACGGTGCAGTTGACAGACGTACCCTGCCAAAAAATCTTACCTATCTTTGTTTACTTATCATAACAATTATTAAATAACGGTGTATTTTCTGTGTTTACTTACGTTGTGGCGTTGAGTTACTGAGAATAATTAAGGTGAGGTTGATCCGAACAGTGGGGAATTAAAACCACTTGTAATGTAATTGAATGAAATCTAATTACTTTAACGGCGTTTGTGAGACAGCGCAGGTTCAGACTGAGCTTATTTATGTTACGTGCAATTAACTGAAGCCACTAGCTACGTTGTTGTACGTGAGTCTCACTTTGATAAAGTTACTTGCCCAGCGTGACCAAGGCACGCTAAACACCATTGCCCAACAGTGGTAAATTATAATAAAATGTTACATACATAATAAAGAGCATGTCATAACTCGATGACTACAGGGTACCGGGATATGAAATTGTTTATTCTGTAAATAGGATATCGAAATCAGTATTACATGTCATATTAGAAAATATATTAAAATAAGCTAGATGGAGTCGACATTTTCTATCTGACTATCCCTGAGAAGAAATAGCGAAATATACTCAAGGGTCAAAGTATCTTATAAAGTCCAGACATAATCTTGGTCAGGCCAAATGAGGACCATATAGATTATTGTCTGAAATAGTCTCTTGAGAAAAGAACCACACAGATTTGAGTGGATCTCTCCAGTCAGTGCATGCATTTGTTAGTAATCGTGTAGCTCAACTCAGAACTTAAGGAGCTCAATGATTCGACGAACAATACCAAAGAAAGGACATTCGGGCAGGCCTCATAAAGTACCTAGTCAAAATGCCAGACTATCATTAAAATTACAACTACTAACATAGAAAGGAAAAAAAACAAATATCCACATAGTCCTCACATTCACAATAATTAAAGTATATATACAGGATGGATTTTGAGGTGGAGATGGGGCAGTAAGGACAGGTACCATAACCGTTGTCGCTCCAAGAAAACGGTCTTAGGAGATTGTCCGTAACTTTTTGAGACATTTTGATGAATGTATAGTCAGCAAGAAAGTCTGCCCACTTTCTTGCTGACTGATTGACTGACTGACTGATGATTCTTATTTTGAAACGTCCTAAGTTTTTGCGAATATACAAAATACTTTCTAAGATATAAAGAGACGCCGTAAAGGCGGCGTCAGTATATTAATTTCTTTGAATTTGTTTCTAAGGGACTCGTGACAAATCTGACAACTTCTGATCTAGCATGTTATAGGTCTATAATCGGAGGGATCACTTTTACTACCCCGATTTGAAAATTGGTACATCTTTTCTATGTTTCATTAAATCAGGAAACCTACCGTTGTGCAAACATTGATTAAATATGCCTGTTAGGATAGGGGCAATTGTATCAATGATATCTCCTAGAACCATAACGGAGATGCTCCATAAGTCTTCAGTGTTTTTGGAGTAAAGACTTTTGAATGCTTTTTTAACTGCGGCAATAGAAATAGGCTTGAATTTTTTTGGAATTACTTTATTGACGTTTTCTTTGAGAAGAGATTCGGCTAATAAATATGACGAGGCGAGAGATTTCGTAACCTCTATTGGGATACTGGTAAAGAAATTTTCTAGTGTCTCAGCAACTTTTAACTTATCTGAAATGGTTTCATTTTAAATTTTTAGAGACTTTTCATTCGGATCGCGTTGTTATGTGTTTCCAGTTTTTTTTTTTACAAAATTGGTAATTCTAATAATAAAATAAAAACTGTGTATTTTTATTTTATTACTGAATTACCAATTTTTTTACTAATTAATTAAGATTTAACTTAGGCGTGGACTCTTTTAAATATCTTAGAATAGTTTCTTACATAATTATGAACAGCTTGATCAGAAGTCAATGATTTTTCCTTATATAAATTATATAAAATATCTCTGCTTTTTCTAATACCAGCAGTAGCCCAATCATTAAATTTTGGTTTAATATTGATTGTTACTTTTTTACAAGAGTTGCTTTATTGAATTCTTGGCATACTGTAGAAAATAATGTACCGTAGGTTAGATTCGAAACCACACCTAACTCACCTACTCCTAACTCTTTCGGTTCAGCGTCTACGAGAACGGTGACGTGACGGTTGAAGTCCACTACGGCTAAAACTCACATTGGTGTGTGACGGCCTTTATACACACTATTGATTCCGAATTTTGCCACAACAGTGATCAGTTAATATTTTTAAAAAGTTGAGTAAGAGTTTCTGTACCTAACTATGTTCCTTTGTAGAGTTTCTCTAAACATGCTACGTCGGAACGGCTCCTAATCGCACAGCTGCTAGCAACAACAATAATTACTGTGGTTAGGCGAGTTGCACACGAGCGGACGTGCCGCGCCGCGCCACGCCGACAACCAGTCGCGGTAAGCGCGTCACGTGCCGTACTCCTTATTTAATTTCTAATGCTGGGAACTTGAGGCGAGACGTGCCGCTCAGTAAACGTACAAATGAACAGTGCCCTCTACAACTACTCGTACCAGCCTTCTTACTGCTTTGAGGAAAGAAAGAACATTATATTTAAGGTTGCCTGGAAGAGATCGCAGTAAGCGATAAGGCCGCCCATTGTATATTTTGTAGTGTATTACTTTTTCTTTATGTAATGTATAATCTGATGTACAATAAAGTATATATATAAATAAATAAATATATTTATATAAGGAGAAGTATGTGAGGTGGAGGTGTAACTGTAAAAATAAATATTGACACCACCGCAAAGCTCAATGCAAACACTTATTCTTATTAATGCTGTAATAAAGCTGCAGCGTACTTCGAGCTGATCAAAATAAAAGCGCCGTTCTTCTAATAATATCATATTATGTACAGACAACATGATATATTTTCGCGTGATCTAGAGATGATGATTTATTCATAAACCGTATAGCAAAATTATACTTTGTATCTCTCCCGAAGATGATTACAGTTTACATGCAGCAGTACGCGAGTTGATGCTGTCCTAATCACACTTTTAAAGCTATTTAAATGCTTATATAATTTATTTTTAAATAAATAAATATCAGAAAAAGGTAGGTACTGTTTTGACTATTTTTCCCCCACTGGAGTGCACCCCGCCATTGCCGTCACAATCCTTGACTCATTACGTGATTTAGTGTTGTCCGACTCACTCATAAATAATAAATTTGCTAGTCCGGAAATAACCTTCATCACGTTACATTATGGGAAAAATGTAACCAGTTTACAGAACTTCATTAAAGTTCTGTAAACTGGACGACAGTGACAGCGTGTGTGAATAAAGTACCCTACTTACGGCAGGTACTTATATATTATACATCTTTGCAGATGAGATCCTAACTAATGTGGTACCGTTAGAAGGCGAAGGAACAGCTGATGAAAATCGTGATGAACTAGACCCAGATATTTTGCAATTATTAGGTTCAGATCCTTCATTAAACAAATCGTTTGGAGATAATTTGCATAAAGATTTGGCAACGCGGTGGAAACACATCCTAAATAACGGTCTCATTAAAGAGGCAAAAGTCGATGTCCAAAAACAATATCTGCCTGCTGAAAATTGTTTATACATGAAAGCACCTATGCTAAATCCTGAGGTAAACTCGGCACTGTCCGACTCCAACATTAAAAAAGATTCATACAATGAGCAGAAACAAAATCAAATGGCCAACTGTATCTCAAGTATCGGCAAAGCATTGAATGTAGCTTTGTCACAAACCGAAAACCTTTCACAAGATGTTATAAAAAAACTCAGTGATACAGGGCGGCTGATGTGCGATACGCACTACAGAGAATCTCTGTCTAGAAGATTCACTGTTATTAATGCCGTAGGTAAACAAAAAAGAGAAATAATAAAAACACTAAAATAGACGAATATTTATTCGGTTCTAACTTGTCTGATTATCTTAAATCCACCAAGGCCATAACAATGTCTGCCTCAGAACTGAGATTCACCGCAAATAGTGGGAAATTCAATCAACAGCGTAATCAGCCGAGTACTGCTACATATCGTCAAACCGGTGCTTTAAACGCACGGGGGGCACCGCGGGCACCAGCCGCCGCGAGACCATCGCCGCGCGCAGACGGCCACACGCGCACGGACGGCCAGCTACTCAACCCGACGCCGCTAATCATTTCGTTACAGGTAGATAACAATAATGTACATAAAGCTGGCAGATTACAATATTACTTTTATGAATATTGAATGGCAACATAATTACTAATAACAAAACTATCCTGTCTTGGATTAAAGGATATCAAATACCATTCCTTTGTGAACCACACCAAGCATACCTAAAAGGATATATATAATATTTTTATAGGTTATAGATAATTGCATTTCTGAACTACTATAATCAGGTTTTATTTCTCAATGTATCCCTTCTGAGAAACAATTCAACTCACCTATATTTACAGTTACTAAGCATAATGGAAAACATCGTTTCATTCTTAATTTAAAAAATTTAAATAAATCCATTCATGTAGACCGCTTTAATTGCATTACATTATTTACGTTCATTAGGTCATTTATCATTAAATTATATAGATGACTTTTTATGCATCGGTAATTCATATAAAAGCTATCGTAATAACGTTGAGGCGATAAAAGAATTACTATTAAAAATAGGATTTTTAATTAATGATATCAAAAGTAAAATTTACCCAAGTAAAAAATGCCTTTTCCTGGGTTTTATATTTGATTCAAGGAACATGTCCCTAACATTACCCATCGAAAAGAAAAACCGCATAAAATTAATGTCAAACAAGTTGTCACATACAAGCAAATGCACAATTAGAGAACTTGCTAGATTTATAGATCTGTTAACATCAGCATGTCCGGCCTTTAAATACGGCTGGTTATACAGAAAGCTTCTAGAAAGAGAAAAGTTTCTAGCACTAAATTATTCTAACAACTACAATGAATACATGATATTACGAGATTAAATACACAATAATTTAATTTGGTGGAAAGAACACATATTATTATTATTATTCATTTATTCATTCGAGTTACAATGACTCATACAATATTCAATACAACACACATACACCAAAAAATACATTACAATACAATACAAAAACAAAATCCCAGTACACTAACACATTAATGGCCGACGGCTGTAGGTGACGTGCAAGTCACTGCAGCGTCGTATGTAAGGACAGTCGAGCCTGTCAGCTATCATCATCAGCACGCTGTTGGGGCTGCCGCGCACCCTGCGCACCAGAGACGCGCACCGCTTACGCATCGTTGCATAGAAGCAGTCGACGCTAGCTTCGGCAGACATGCCTGAGGCACTAGAGTGTCGCGGCAGCCCCATCAGCGCTCTGAAAGCGTAGTTATATTGGACGCGGAGGGCTTCGTATGCTTTTTGGGTGTGATTCACCCATAGGCTGCACGTGTAAAATGAGGTACAATAAACTATAAATAGTGTTTGCTTGACTGACTTGGAACAACGTGCAAACCTGCGGGCTATCATATTAGCTCTAATTGACAATGCCCTCCGCTCCCTCTCGCTATCAGTATCTTCTCTGAGACCGACAGTAACCAAATGCCCGAGGTATTTGAAATGGTTTACTTTTAACAAGGGAACCCCGTATAGTTTGATGGGCGGTACTGTTATAAGACATTTAGAGCCGGCTTCAAACACCATAAACTGACTTTTCGTGACATTGTATTTCAGACCGTGTTCTTCAGCATATGCCTCACATATCTCTAACAATGTTCTTGTGCCACAAATCGATGCGCTCAGCAGCACCATGTCGCCCGCATAGCTGATATTATTCAGGCAAACTCCATCAATATGACAACCGACATGATGACTGCTGAGAGCAACAATCAGTGCATCAACCTATAAGTTAAAGAGTGCGGAGGAGCTCAACCCTCCCTGCCTCACCCCACACTCCAACCCATATGGTTCCGACAGAGAACCCGCTAATTTCACGCTATTGATCTGGCCTCCATACCAACATTTAAACATGTTAATAAGTTCTGTGGGGAAATCTATGTTCTCCAACTTCTTCCATAGAATGTCACAGGAGGCCAGATCAAAAGCCCTGGATAAGTCGAGAAAGCACCCGTACACTGGAGAATGTCTGTCCGTATAATACTTGACGGCATGCTTAAGACACAGTATAGCAGCCTCTGTGGACAATCCTGGGCGAAAACCAAACTGATTATCGTGCAGATGCAAATATTCATTTAACTGTGTGTCAAGCAAGCCGTCAAGCACTTTCGCAATAACAGTCGCTAATGAAATATGCCTGTAATTACCCTTATCTGATAGGTCCCCTGTTTTATTTTTCACTACAGGCACTACGATTGTCTTAACGAGTTCAGTGGGTAAGTATGCATGACTAATACAAAAACTAAAGAGCATTGCCAACCCTCTAGGTAGGTGATGTCCAGCCTGCTGAAGAAGTTCAACGCTGAGCAACCATGCTCTGCTGATACCTGAGTCAAAGTTCTGGGTTTCTGTTTCATGCCTTCGGATAGTTCTTCTATAGTTTCATCAGAAAACGAGGAGTTCTGGCTCCTCAGTGCTAGATTAATATTTTTTTGATCCTTCTTACTGAAACACTGAATTAAATCTTGATTTCTACTTATTGAAATCTTTACCCATGCTCTGCTGATACCTGAGTAAGAGTTCTGGATTACGAAATCATGTTTTCCTATTGTATTGTTAACGATGCATCAGAAAACGATGAGTTCTTGCTCCTCAGTGCTATTCTAATATTTTTTTGATCTTTCTTACTGAAACACTGAATTAAATCTTGATTTCAACTTAATGAAACTTTCAACCATGCTTTGCTGATACCTGAATCAGAGTGCTGGATTCCTGTTTCATATTTTCTGATAGCGCTTTTATAGTTGCATCAGGAATCGAAGAGTTCTGGTTCGTCAGTGGTACTAAATTTTTTTTTTTTATATTTCTTACTGTATCATTGAATTAAACCTTGATTTCTTCTATTCTAACTTTTCAACCATGCTCTGCTGATATCTGAGTTAGAGTTCTGGATTCTTGTTTCATGTTTTCGGATAACTATTTTATATTTGCATCAAGAAATGAAGAGTTCTAGTTCCTCAGTCCTAATCAAATTCTTTTTTGATCCTACTAACTTAAACACTGAATGAAATCTCGATTTCTACTAACCTATCTTTTTCATAAGGCTCTGCTGCAAATTTTTTGAGACTACTGCATTCATTTAGTTTTTTTTCTATTACTCGAACCTTAGTTATTAATCATTGCCCGAAGAATATACGAAAATCCACAAATTACGTCATTAACGGCTATTTTCCCAAAATGATTGCCTTTTTCTAGTAACAGGTCAATTTTTTTTTTTTTTTTTTTTTTAGATTTAGGTGAGCAGAACTCTTTCTGAAAAGTATCAAGAACTATAGAACTCACCATTGTGCACCTAAATCAGTTTTTAAATTTAAATTTTGGAAGAAATGATCTGCTAGCGGAAGTTAGCAGAGCATATTTTCATTCGACTTTTTTCAGGCAATAAAGCCAGAACTATTCTTTTTAAGTATAAGGAACTCTAGAACTCACCCGCATGCCAATAGAACTCAATTTGTTTTGTGCTCTGCTAGGAAATGATCTGCCAAGTTCACGGCCATAACGCTGAGACCGTCATGGCCAGGGGACTTCCCTCAGGACATTGACTTAACATAACACAGCTACATTTTTAGAGCTAATTCTCGTATTCGTACATTGACTCCTTATTTTGTTCCTTCAAACGAATTATTATATCTAAGTAATATTCAGCGACGCTTTAACCACTGGTTGGGGCGTAGTTTGTAACAATCAAACTGCTCATGGACATTGGAATCATTCCCAATTATCATTACACATAAATACTCTTGAATTTCTTGCAGCTTTTTATGGGCTTCAAATCTTTGCATCACACCTTAAATGTTGCAATACCTTACTCAGAATAGACAATACTACAGCAATTGCCTATGTCAATAAAATGGGAGGCATACAATTCACACATCTCAATAACATTGCAAGCGATGGCAATGGTGTGAAAAGCGCAGTATACATGTTTTTGCATCTTATATCCAATCCAAAGATAATTTAATAGCAGATTTTGAATCTAGTCAGGCATATAATAATAGACACGGTATGGGAACTAGCAGGTTACGCATTTAATAAAATAACAACTTCATTCGGTACTCCACAATTTGATTTATTTGCAAGTACTCAGAATCATAAATGTCACAGATATGCTTCGTGGAAATTAGATCCAAATTCCGACATTGTCGATGCAATTTTATGCCGTCCCTCCCTTTAGTGTTCTCAAAAGTCCTACATAAGATTAAAATTGACAAAAGAGAAGGAATAGTAGTGGTGCCATATTGGCCACCGTGGTACGGTTAGGTTACAGTAAGAAAACACGATAATTATCATGATATATGAAAAAAAAATCGCAATGACGGGGAGAACAAGTACCTTTTGGCTTCGTTAAGGTTGTTGTCATACCCTGTATAACTATACCTATCAATATATCATGATAATTATCGTGTTTTCATATACACAAGACACGGTTTTTTTATTTCTTAGGAACTATCCCACAGATCAAGTGTGTTTCTATTTACTTGAGGTACTTTTTAGGTACAATTTTTTCGTGTAATTACATTTTACGAGTAAGGGCTCGCACACAAAACTGCGATGCGGTGCGATACGACGCCGTATCGCAGGTTTTTAGAGGAGCTTTGTTATTTAGGAGCTCGCAGATTTTTGCAATACGATGCGGATTCGCAGTTTTGTGGCCCTAATGGTTAAATAATAAAATATTTAAGAACACCCGCCAGTTTGATGTCAATACGGCGGGTGTACCTTAATTTCGAAATAATTTCGTTCTGAAGGAGGTACAGATTTTTTAGACCTAGGTAAAAAATAGTATGTTACAGTTACGGTACATTTGTTTGGTAATTAGTATAATTTAATTCGCTATGGTACACCCGCCATTTTGACTCTCACCTGTAATCATCTTCGGGAGAGATACAAAGTATAATTAAGAATCAAACGAAGTTACCTGGTGAAGTTTGATATCTAGTTATACGAGTGTCTTGACCGAAGATGATTACACTCCCTCCCCCCCTGAAATTCCCAAGACCTATCGAAAAAGGTAGCTCTAAAAGAAATGAGTCAAGGATTGCGACGGCAATGGCGGGGTGCACTCCAGTGGGGGAAAAGTAGTCAAAACAGTACCTACCTTTTTCTGATATTTATTTATTTAAAAATAAATTCTATAAGCATTTAAATAGCTTTAAAAGTGTGATTAGGACAGCATCAACTCGCGTACTGCTGCATGTAAACTGTAATCATCTTCGGTCAAAATACTCGTATAATTAGATGTCAAACTTCACCAGGTAAGTTCGTTTTAGTCTTAAATATAAGATTTTTATATAAATACTTTCATTATTTGAATGAGTTAGGACTCTGTTCGTCGCGAGGACTACATAATTATGCTAATGATGCAGTATAAACAGATTGAGTTAAGGTTTACAGTACTTCAGTAACAACTTCGGTCCCGCGGGCCTCGATTCATTGTTGTATTTTATACTTTGTTAGACGGAGAAGTTACTTCATTGCATTGTTTTATTATCATCTCTTTCAATGTTTATTGCCATTAAAACGCAATAATTTGTGGGACTTAAGAAGAGCCCGCAGCAAAGCAATTGACTGATAATAATCATTCATAATATAAATATATGTAATAAAAATATGAAACAAAGACGTGGCCATATTTGAGGCACTCGTCTGTCTACTGCGTTTAGTCTATCCAAGCGTCCTCGTGATCTCCGATTCATCCATCGAGCCATATTCCAAGCTGCACATTAATTCGAGGTTCACGTGATCACCTAGCCTGCTCGTTGTGGCACTCTATATGGGCATTACTCAGCAATTACATACGTACCTATGTGCTTAACAATATTACAACGCCACAGATTACGTACATACAAACACTTTACTTCTCACATTAATCGCCAACACACGCACACATGCGAGGTTTAGGGTTTTCTCGTATTACAGAAGAAGTAGGAGGACACACTGGACACAGACGTGTGTCGTGCTTACGGCACCGTGTAAGCTAGTGTCACGGCTGTGTGCGTGCACGGAGCGACGACGCCGTCTGTGGCGCACACAGTACTCACAATGGCATATTCGTCTCTCGGCGTACAGTCGACACTATTATATTCTTTCTCGTTTCATCGTCGCGCTCTCGACGTGTAATTAATTGCACTCCAACTTAACGCGAGCGAGAGGGGAAGGATCACTCCATGTAATGAGAAGAATTCTTCCACAAGCTCGTATTTACATTTGGAGATTAGTTTTGCGTGTGTGTTATTCTGTGAGCTATCTACATTCAAATGTGACACGGGAATGAACAAAGTATTGAAATGAAGGAATACAATATGAGTTTTGTAGCATACAATTTTAGCAAGTATAATTCTGTTATGAGTAAAAATAATCGAATTCTATTAATAAAAAGTCTCCTCAAAAGAAGACCACAAAAAATAAAAGACAAAAATAAGTTGGAAAGAGGATCACAGGGAAATCCAGGATTAATAACGTAAAACAAAGTCGATAATGAAAAGAATTACAAAAGTTGTCGTAATGGATATCTTTTACATTCATTCAAATACAGAAGCACAGAGTCTTCCAAGTTTTTCATTTGGAATTATTGCGCAAGAAATCTTTTACCATTAAACAGTTATTTTATTGTTATGTTCAGAGCTCACACAGATTGTATGTTGTTTGTGTGTTTAAGTACCCGACCACCTCTGTCTGTATGTGTGAGTAAGAATTTCAACTCAAATGTAATGACGTACGTCTGTTTGGGCGACCTGACTGCCACCTGTCTACGCAATAACTCCGGAATGATGATAACGCGGCGAATACGCGAATACCGAGCGTAATGAAAGTGAGGCTGCTGTTAAACTTTACAGCCTACTACCGCAGGCCAACCACCCCTCGGAAGGTATCTTAATGTAATAGACCTTGTAGATTAAATAAAAAACTACAGATCAACCACAGAGCATAAAAATACAGAAAGGCACGGATCACATTAAAAGTAATCACTACGGGAAATGTTATGTATTTATTTATTTTAATACTCTAAGCACACAAATGTACAGAGGCGGACTTAGCCCACCTTCTCGCGGGCGTAAAAATATTGCGGCGGGATTTTATCGCGCACTGGATTTTCAACTCTCGGTTGCTCAGCCGAGCGTCGAGAATCCAACATCACCACTCTTGTCCCAGCGTGTTGAAAAACACACTCTTGAATTTTCAACTCTCAGCGGTTAGTAGAGCGTTGAAAATCCAGTGCACGAAAAAAAATTGCCGCGGGAAAAAATCCCTCGTGCGTACCTGGGCATAATGCCATAGCCGTTTTCAACCTTTGAGTGATGCAAAGACAAACAGTAGTATAGGTAATAGCGAGAATTGAGGAATAAATATTTATTTAAATCTATATTTAAATAAATATTTTTAGTATTTTAGTTAAAGTTATACCAATTATAAATATAATTTATTAGTACATATAATTATTAAAAGAATCATGCACAAATAAATATACTAAAACAAATAAGTCTTAAGATTTTGATGATTCTGTCAGCTTCTTGCGAATGAGCTCGCTTTAACTTTAAAGGATAATCAGTTGGTTGCCATCCTGATTTCCAGGGGGAGCGCATTCTACAGAGAGATAGACTGAACGAAGAAAGAAGAGTTAATGAAGCCGGTGTGGTAAGTGGGACATTGAAGAAGACAATTAATGTGATGAACGTAGGTATTTATTGTGGTTGGCGCAAATGTACCGACTGAAAATGTCGGTGCTCGAGATATTTTGTTTTGCATTAGGGATGTTGACTGGAAAAAATAAACTATTTAGTCCGTCAGTCAGTTTTTTTATTTTATTAGCCATGTATTTTTTGCTTTATCAAATTAACAAAAAATAGTTTAGATAAAATGCATTAAAGTCGGGGAGTGGGGGCTCTCTACGTCACAAGTCAGTACAAAATCTACTGGCCAGTGACGTCATGCTACATTTTAACGCATTGCCTACTCAATGTATTGCCGTAATCTTTTGATTAGGTACGTAAAAAAATAAAAATACATGTCCAATATTTTTTAATAATCTACCTGACGGACAATTTTTTTGTTTTATCAATATCCCTACTATGGCGTATATTTATTTGGCACATGTTTGGAAATAGACTATATTATGTAGCAGTGCTTGTGTGGAACAGGATAAAATATAAAGTTTATGAGGATGCCCGTTAATCCAGCCGGGTGTGTTCCGGAACTTGTTTAGTTTGCAGGTAGGGACGTTACTGAGTTTGTTAGGGACTCTATATACTTGTACGGGCTGTCCAGCGAAGATGCGCATACAGTATATTTGTCACAACTAGTGTAGTGATAGAGATGTGCCTAATGTGAGCCAATATCCTATGAAGTAAGGTAAACCATAAACTCGTACAGTCAATCGTCAGAACCACGCTTATTACTAGTAAGATAATGACGCATTGGTACCGGGTTCATCCTACATTTTAGCATAAACCCCGCATCGTTTTGGTCCGTTTGATTACGTCTAAATGTATTGAGTCCGTAAGGCTACCTGGTTATGTAGTTACAGTTCGGGACGGTTGCCGGTTCTTTCGAAACGTTTAGGTACGCTTGTTTGTCTTTCTGAATACCGGATTAGGAAACTACTCCAACATGTTCACAGGTAACTGACTATGTTTTTACCAGAATGTATACGTGTACTCTCATACAACTTGTAATCTCTGAGAGATAATTAGTTGGAGTGGAGGTATTGATTGTTCGGAGATTTCGGCTCTATTATTTTATATGAAAATCAACAGCGATGCTCTCGCGTCAGTTCTGATGATTATTATTAGATTTACTAGTAATATTAGTGGCGAAACGCAGTAAATTATTCCTTTTTATTGTCCCGATATACAACCCTAAATCCCGATTTGTTTTACCTTCTGCCTCGAATTAAAGTGAATCGGACCTGGCAACACTAGTTCCTAGCTACAGCAGTCGTAAACCCCTTCGGTACAGAGATAACATCGCCCTCTCACATAATGCGGAGCGTTCTAATCTGCGTAGTAATAGTAAAAGTAGACGCGCCAGCTTCTCGGCGCGAGTGGGCGCACTTAGCATGCGTATCCCGCGTTTATGGCACACAACCCATGCCACCGTTTGCCTACTTACAGCACTTACACGCTATGCTTAATGCCCGACACGGCCTCGTTCACTGCCTCATAGGCCTTTAAATTTGTTTATTGGCCATTGGATTCGAGCTTCAGATAGGGAGACATTTTTATTTTAGACTGCGCTGTTACTCATGCTTGTTTATGTTCGAATATTGACTCACTAGAATACTAGTGAATACACTGTTTCAAACTTTAAGGCACAAAAATGAAAATATTGTAATAAATAATATTCTTCAAATTTAAATTCAAAATCTTTTATTTGCATATTTGCAAATAAAAGAAAAAAAAAAAAAATCAAAATCTTTTATTTGCATATTTGCAAATAAAAGATTTTTTTATTTTATATATATATATATATTATATATATATTATATATTTTATTAGTTTATCCTGCAAATATTCAGATACACTGTAATATGCTCTATTTGTCAAAAAAAAAACTTGGGTAAACTGCTTTCTATTGCTAAGATATGATTCAATAAGTTTAAGTACATTACCACGAACTCCATACATGGTTAACTTCTGCAAAAGTATTTTATGATTAACACAATCAAATGCTTTGGTAAGATGTATAGTACCCATGTTTAGTGCACATACTGGAGTTTTTTTATCAATATTAATCATTACTTTCTGGAGGAAGTTATAAACTGCTGTGTTTATGGTTTTTATTTTTACGGAATCCAGTTTGCTCCTCGGCTAGTAGATGTACCGATTAAAAAAAAGAAAAAAAATTGTTATGAATTACTTTCTCAAAAACTTTAGATAATACTGGAACTAAAGCTAGGAAGGTAACAGGATATTTAAAGTTTATTTTCTTTTTTGATATTTGATTTTATTAACGTAGTCTTCAGTTTATCCGGAAACACTCCATTAAATATTGCCAAATTTATAATATGACATAGTATGTCAGAAATTTTAAGAGAAACCAGTTTCAGTAATTGTGTTGAAATCTGGTCAAATCCGATGCTGCTAGTATTTTTCATGTTATTTATTATTCTTTGAATTTCACTTGGACTAGTAGGACTCATGAACATAGAGTTTTGATTGCGAGGTATTTCTATATTTTCATCGCTATTTAAATTTTCCTTGCAGGCCATCAATAAAGAAGTCATTAAATAAATTTGCTATACTTAAGGGGTTATCAATATCATTTTTGCCATCGATGCTTATTTTTTTTATTTCACGTTTAGGTAGTGTTATTATTGATTTTTTTATAACATCTCTTTAAACCATTGCTTATATCGACTAAGTAAGGTTATTTTCGTTAATACCACATGAAAGCATAAGTAGTAAAATAAGGAAAACAGGTAAAAAATAGGATAAAAACTTAATTTGTATCGTGAGTCTCAAATATTTCAGAAAATGTGAGAGAATTAATGTAATAAATAAATTTATCATGTTTTCTTGACTATAATCACGTCTTTTAATATACCAGTATTTTAATGAACTGCCTATTTGCACAGGGCATGCCAATATTTGGGCTGTATGGTCAGATAATGCCAACTCCAGGACTTTGTCATTACACCCACGGATATTAGTTATAATATTGTCAATGCATGTTCCGCTCGCTAATCTAGTGGTCTCATTGATTAGTTTAAGATTATTAAAAGTTATTGTTTCTAAAAATGTTTTGGTTAAGTTATTTTTATTTCATATATTTATGTTAAAGTCAGCACATAATATTATAATTTTCTTCTTATTATAGCAATATTTATCAAGCAAACAATTAAAAGAATTAAAAAAGGTTTCTATGTCCTCATGTTTTGACTTTGGAGGACGATAAATACAGATCACAATGATGTTGTGATGTAGGAGTTCTATAATAATACCAGAGCATTATATGATACTTTCAAAACAGTATTTTTTTAAACCCTCAATTGGTTTAAAACTGTGAGTGTTTCGTACAAGTATACAAGCCTCGTCTATTTTTCCGAAAATTGGATGATGCGAGAGTAAAGTTAGGTATTGTAAGTAAATGTGTATCTGTATGAGCCATATTATGTTTCTGTGAAACATAAGATATCTAATGCATTTTTTTCGTCCTCAAGGGATGCTAAAGATAATGATAAAAGGTCAGATTATGCAATAAGTCCGTTAATATTTTGATGGAATATATTAATTTTGTTATGAACGAAAAAAGTTATTATTTTTGTGACAGATAGCAGATATAATTTCCTTTGTATCTGTACATTTTGTACCTAACTTTGAAGTTATCTTTTGAGTGTATTTGCATATTTGCTCATTAACTAGTTGTTCCAAATTATTAAAAACATTTTGCATTCCATAGTTGTTAAGTAAACCAGTGCGTCGTGAAAACATGGTATAATCAACCGATAAATCTAAGTTAGTGTCAAATAATTTTACATAATTATTTCTGTGATTATCTGATATATATTAATATCTGTGATTATCTATTAATACAGAATACAGTAAGTTATTAAAAGTTTCAACTCTTATATCTAAATGTTGATGAAAAGCTGCTACATCTATATGTATGTAAGCATAACAAAAACATATGTGTGTTGTACTGTTAATAAAGTTTCACTAATATTTACAATCAAATCAAAATAGTAGTTTTTTTTTTATATAGTCCTCATAACCAATAAGTATCATGCAGTAATCTTCTTTCGTGTAGTCTGTAAGTTTTGTATTTATATTCCTGATTAGTGTCTGAATTCCACAATAAGGTGGTAGCTAATGGCATAATTGATAACTCTGGAACTTTTCCTCAGCTATTGATAGTAACGGGTTATTCTTGTTACTGCTTATAATGAATATTTTCATTTCTTTAGGTATAATTCTATCTTCATTCCTTTGGTTGGTTGTGTAGTTTGACGATTCGTTGGAGGCGTATTAACAGGAGTAGTACATTCCGGATCCATGGTGTGGCTTTCCTCTGAAATATTGGGTATATTTAATTTCTTTAATTGTTTATAATTCTTTGGCGTTGATTGTTTGAGACTTATAGTAGGTGTACTTACTATCATGTCACGTTTGGAGGACATAATAATATTAATTTGAGATAATAATAATAATATCAGCCTGTTATAGTCCCACTGCAGGGCAAAGGCCTCTTCTTATACAAAGAAGGCACGAGCATTGATCACCACGCTTGCTCAAGACGGGTTGGCGATTGCAGACTTATATTAACTATAAGTCCAGGTTTCCTCACGATGTTTTCCTTCACTGATGTCAGTAATGTCCAAGATAAACTCACAATGTACATATGAATTGAAAAAGTCACATTGGTACTAGCCCGGATTTGAACCCACAACCTCGTACATAAGAGGCGAGGCCTTAACCACTGGGCCATCATGACTATGACTATACTTTGAGATGTTTCACTTTAAATCCATATTTTCTTTTGACAGCTCATTTATTTTAGCAAAGGCAACCTATAAATCCGAATTAAGTTTCTCAATTAGCGATTTTAGTTCTTGAATTTCATCGTTCTAATAATGTGGGGTATTTGGCATGCTGTTAGTGGTGCCATCTAGTATCATGCTACTTGAATTGTTTTCATTCATCGATGTTTCCAACATTGACGGATTACGTCTTGATCTACAAAGCGTTATATTCCCAAAGAAATTATTAATTTTGAATAAATTACGGGAAATATTGTTATAATTTCACGTTATAATAATCCGTACCTCTACGTTGACGTCGTGGTGGGGCTTGCGCGCTCCAGACTCAGGGGTCTGTTTTGGTAGAGTTTACTTTACTGAGACAGGTCTAGGGTCTGGAGCCAGACCAAGAGAGATACAATCCAAGCCAAGGTCGTCACGCCGAGAGCTGCATGGCTAGGGGAATGCGTTAGTCGTTAGTGTGCCAACTCTGGATAATAGGGGACCTCCAGTTTTATTCACCCTTGCCACAGTGAACGCAGGGCTCTGCTGTGGTCGACTTTTAAAGTCCCTAGCTACTCGTGGGAATAACATGAACACTAGATCAAAAACAAAAAAACTACTTAAGGCTAATTTGCCTCAGATAGATGACGAAACATCACAATTCTCTCATCTCTCTCTCTCCTCTCTCCTTCATCTCTTTTTCCATCGATTCCATCATCATCACAATCTTTCCGCGTTACTCCGACGCCATCATCATCATCAGTCAGTATACAGTTAACGGATGTTGTACAGGAGACAAATACTGTCGAAGATACTGTACCCACCGCTAGAACTGCAACAACTCGTAGGAAATGGCGCATTGAAATGAATATATTCATCCTACGTACATATCTCCATCTTACTTATTTATATGGAAACCGACAAAAATGCATACCTTCCATCGCTTCACACTAAGTTTTTAGAAAAATTCCCAACTATGCAAGTAGGCCGACAAAGAATAGGTGACCAACGAAGAGCCATAGTTAAAAAAGAAACTATTACCTCAGGTCACGATAGATCAGATTTATGAGGAAGTCAGAGCTGAACTACAAATGGTTCATACACAAATACAGCAACACTCTACACAGTTTAAAGCACAAATCAATACACAATCTGGCCTGCGTATGAAATGGACGAACGAATATAATGAAGCAATAGTCAGAATATACTATACTACAACACAACTAGAAACCAATAAAACCGCCTATAGAAAACAGTTACAAGAGGGATTTATAAATATATATCCAGAATTAGCAAATATAACAGAGCAAAGACTATCTGATCAAGTGAGAGCAATCATAAATAACAAATATATACACCCCCACAGATTAGAAGAAATTAAAAACCAGGTAGCTACAGAATTGAAAAACAACTCAAACACAAAATATAGAAAACTTAAATAATGATTATTTAAACACATAAACAGACGACTTAGAACAACCTGATGTAAGCATACACTCACTAAATACTCAACATACAAATATTCATATCTCTGACACAACTACAAATACCCCCACAACGAATAATATATTCCTAAATAATAGCTCAAATACCGACATAGTTTCCCGAACTCTTATAAATACAGACGAAGATATTTTTTTGAACCACATAGATATTGGGCAAGTGGAACCCACGTCAACTAACTTTGATGCTGCCCCAGAAACGAATTCAGAAATAGAAGCCACGTTTGAACAAGCTCAACAATATTTCTCTGATACACACCCAACTAATAGGCCATATATTCCCAAGCAGAAAACTTCTAAAAAGGTCTCTGTCATAGTTACTTATATAAATACTGTCATTCTCCTTAAGTACACAAATGTCGACACAGACTTCAGGAAATTGCAGACCATAATTTACTGTGCAGCATGGACGGCAGCTACATGCAACGGATCTAAAATATCACACTCTAAACAAAATGAGCGTCGTACATACATACACAGAAAACCAAAATGGCAAATCAGGATAGAAAATAAAATCGGAAATCTAAGAGCAGACATAAGCAGGCTGACACATTTTATTAATGGTTGTAGAAGTAAAAAACTAATAGCAGCAATAGAAGAAATAAAGAAAAAATATCAAATACACGCACAATATGAAGACTCAAACACACATATAGAACACTTTTTGGACACTTTAAAACAAAAATTAAACGCAGCATCCAGTAGACTTAAAAGATATATCACTTGCACAAACCGCAAGGTCTAAAATAC